>OZ014519.1:583460829-584060829 GCA_963966055.1 Lathyrus aphaca
TGTTTTCATAAGTTCTCTCAAACAAATCATCTCACCAATTTATGCTACTAGGTAAACTCAGATAAGTCAACGGAAACAAACATTTATTCTCATTATGCTTTTGATTTTAAACATTTGTTTAATTTTTTATTTACACATATTTAAATGATATAGACTTTTTAAGTAGGCTAATAAGCCAATCAGACCTTTGAAAAAGCCAAACTTAGGCTAAAACATAAGTCTTTGATAGGCTACAAACCAGAATTAGGTTTGAAATTTTTTAGTAGGCCAGACTCATGCTTGACAAAGCCTAACTCGACCCAGCCTATTCCCACACCTATTTGCAATTAATCATGTTGAATGGAAATACCGTTTTCCTATTAAATTGTTCTAAATCATGCCTATCATTGTTCCATATACACTATGAAACATAAGTACTGTATCGAGTACTTCTCCTTCTCCGGATACTACATTTAATATATGGACAACTTGTAGATACATACGGTATACGAATATGAGTTTTCCCCAGGAACATTCGGAAAGTTGGATCTCTGATTAATGGACAAGTTGTATATTTAAAAGCTATAAAGGTATTATCTTTATGAGGAAACTCAGTTTTAATGGTGTGAGAATCTTGGAGGTTATATAAAGTTGAGTTGGCTAAGCTAAGGGATCTCTACTAACCATTATAGATGACAAAAAATCAATGTTACACTATAGAGGTGTGATGTCGACATAAGTGTCACTTAGACCGTGAAATTGCTATACTAACTATTTATTGATATGCAACTCCAAACCTGTAACTGAAGTGATGGCCCATTTTTTAGCCTTCTGAATTAGATAATTTCTTAGAATCACAAGAGGGTTGTATAATGAATAACTCGGAACATGAAGGGGTTGCAATTACTCAAAACCATAAATTTTTGTCTTAAAATTACGTGGGGATTTGAAGAGGTTCTATTTGAATAATTTGTGTGACTTTTGTCCCTCCTATTCATCATTTGCTTTTTTGTAATAACTAAAAAACTTGACAAAGATTAATTTACTAAAGAGTTTGGTTTAAAATAATGCTAAAGGGTAATTACTTCAACCACTTCTTTCCCTATATACAAGCATCAAATCTGGATCAGTATAGCTTTGGCAGTGTTCGTGTTTGCTCTTCTCTCCCAATCGATCTCAGCAAACGACATCGATGTGATCTCTGAAGAGTATTCAGAGAAGGAAGTTGGTCAAGACAAAGGAGCTCTCAATGAGTTCTACGCCCCCATTGTAATTTTCACCAACCTTCTCAATACTTCTTCATTTCTATCCACAACTTCGTATATTTTTTACCAACCTTCTCAATACTTCTTCATTTCTATCCATAGTTTCGTATATTTTGTCAAAGTGTTATTCTGCAAATTATATTTTAATTTTAATTGATTTGATATAATGTACTATCATTTTCCACAATATGTTGTTCTGCAGAAGCATTGGAATGAAATATATTGTATTGAAGAAAACCAGTGTTGAGCATGTGTTTGGTAGCATATGCTTAAATTGATGTAAACATTTTCCTTATTCCACCATGTATATTATGATCTTTACTAACACAAAGGTTAAGTTATATCCATTAATTATTAGCAAGTGAGTCGGCCTCACATGATTTATGTTAATGCAATTATATTCCTTTGTATTATAGGTATTCTCCAGTTACTACTCTCAATATCTAAAATGACTCAAGTCGGTCCTTTTGATCGTTATATTGATTTCATATTGCTTAATCACAGTGAAGGACATCAGAAAACCACATCAAAAATCTGTTGATAAACCTGCTGCACCCGAATATCAATAGTTATTGCTAATATAATATTGCCGTCTGATATTACATCCACCGCTATGTGATGACTATTATGTGATAGTTGTCATAAACATTTACACTGAAAAATATAGAACAATTCATAAGTATGGCTGAACAATTCTTAAGTAGTACTGATTCATTTCTAAAAAATATGTTCATTTTTTTTGGTAAGTTAAAACAAACACAATTTAAAAAATAATACTTTTTTTTATAAATAAACGAGACTTTATTATCATTAATATTAATATGTTTAATCAATATAATAAAATTGAATAAATATGTTTTCTAACTCTCAATATAAAATTGAATTAATGTATAAACGAGACTTTATTATCATTAATATGTTTATTATCATTAAAAGTTATCATAAATTTTTTTCTAACTCTCAAAAATACTAATATAATTTTTATTTTCTATTTTTTATCCACTAACATATTTTTTATTTATTAAATTTAATTTTGTCTTATTATTAAAATCAACTCAGTTAATTTTTATTTTAGTGATTGGATATAATTCAAATATAATATTGAATATAATTTAAATTAATTATTTATATATATTGCCTCACTACGAATATTTATGCTCCCTCCCAAACTGAAATCAGCTTACATAGAAATATATGGAAAAAATATCTCTTTTCATGGGATATTTGAAATATCTTAAATATCTAATTGTTTATGGTTTTTATCTAGTTTATTAATTAATTTTTTTAATTTAATTAAAAATTAACTTTTTTTTTCAAATTGGATAATACGAATAATTGTGTAACCAATCAGTTTTTTTATTACACGTGTCACTGTTAGCCGAATAGTTGTGGTATTTTAATCAACAATTAATTTAATTAAGAGATACAATTTTTATTTTCAAATATCAATTTTTTGTTTATTTTCTCCTTTAGACTTGTCCAATATTTAAATACTTTAATATGGTATCAACACATCCTATTATTATGGATCATTAGCAATATTTGTCAAAGATACATTATATTTTGTGTAAGAAGATTTATGATTATTTCATTTAGTTATTTAATATTATAAATTTTTAATTAAATATTTCATTTATAAATATATTTTAATAAATATATCTCAAAATATTCTAACTATGATATTAAATAAATTTACCGTGCGGAATAACATGCTGCTACGAGTGTATCACATTTTGCATCGGTACATTCAAATTATCTAAAGTGAATCTTAGATTGAGAAATATTGAAACAAAATTGCAATATCACTTGTTTGTTGACAAAGACTAGATATTATTGTCCACATATTAAAATATCGTTTTCAACATGTATCCCTTCTGTACCATATCCAACTTTAACAAATTCCATGTTTTTTTTTCAATCCCAAAAGAACCAACAAAAAACATTAAATAAATACAAATAAGATGTTCAATCATCATCTATGTTATCTTATCAAATGTCACAAGATGAATCATAGATAACATCAACATATCTAATTAGGATAACATATAGTAACTCATTAGTTTGAAGTTGCTTGTTGGTGAAGTGAACACATCCATCATGACAAATTCATTTCATAAATAAAATAAAATACTAAAACTATTTAAATATAAATTATCGTAATAAATTATAAAAAATGCCAAAACTAATTAAAAATGAATGGAGGAACAAATTTTATAAACTGAGTAAAATAGAATGAACACAATTGCAATTTAATTTCTTTTTCTTTCAAAATAAAAAATAATATATTTCATGAAAGTGATTTGTCATAAACATAAGCTTATAATTTAATGAAAACTTACAATCTAGACAGATTTGTATTAATGATAGAAACTTGTTGAAAGAGTTTTGTCTTTTTTTTTTTATCTTAGTTGGTTGCATCTTGTTTTCAAATCGGTTAAACATTCAAAAATGAAAATAGCTCCCAAACTGTTAATTTTAGCTTATTTAATTTCATTTTGATTGCGTGCACACTTCAAATAATAATCTTATTCAGTTTAAAACAACATAGAGGATGAAATCTAGAAGTATTAATCTCCAACTTTTGCTACCGACATCTCAAGTGTAGATTAATGGGAAATTTTGTTTTATTAAAAACTACACAATATTTATTTATTTGTTATTTTTCCAACAAAAATTACAAATAAACTTACAAATCCAAAATAGTTTCAAATTGCGTAGACACACAATGATGAATCGATTTTGGGGTTAAGGATTGATATCTTCATAGTTGTTATTAACTAGTCTCCTATTTGGAAGAGTTGAAAGGTTTTGAAGCATACCAAAAACATGTCTTAGATGTAACAATTCTAATTCACAATTTACTTTGTTGATTTAAAAACATGCATCTTTGAGACAGTAATGTACAAGATTTTTTAAAAACTTAAATTAATTATTAATTTAATTTTATATAAAAAAATATTTTTATATTTTTATAGAAAAAAAGTTATTAATTTTATTAAAATTTTATTAGATAGAAAAAATTGTTTATTGATTAATTAATTAAAAATAATTAAAATAAGTATTAAAAAAAGAATTTAAATGAAAAAAAGAGAAAGAAATAAGAAAATAGTAAAATATGCCAAAAAATAAGAGAATGGAAGGTGTTGGGGTTTGAACCCAGGCCCTCAGGGTCGTCCACCATTACTCCTACCACCAGACCAAACACGCGTTTGTAATATATGAATGAAGCAAACAAAATAAATATGAAAACCGTGCAAAACCATGACCAGCCAACCAAATCACGCCATATCATCGTCTTCCTCACTACGTTTTTGTTTTGACTGCATATTTAACTACGATTTAGCTACGAATTTGCTACGACTTGATCGTAGCAAAAAAACCCTGCAATTTTCAAACTTCATAAAAATCAAAGAGTTAGAAATTAAAAATGTCCAGATTTACTAATTCGACCCCTAGGAATCCAATTGTGGTGTCCGTTTGGTCAGAAAATGCTTATATAAGGAGATTCAAAGCTTGGGGAGTTTATGCCCTAACAATGACAACTCTCCATTCTTGAACCAAAACTTGAAAACAATGGATCTAAATGATCCTAAGCATCATGTTAAGCACAAATATGAATGAAAAAACAAGTAGGATGACATGTAATGAAAGATTCGAAAAGTTAAATAGTGAGGGGCGGTCATGGCTTGTAGGTCATGCTTCACGTGTTTTTAACCTTCAAAGAGGATATGGATAGCCTCTTGGGATCTCCTTAGTGATATTTGGACGTGAAAGAGTGGTTGAAACTTGCAACAAAAACTTTTGTGGTTTGCCCTAATTTTCACCTTTTCTTTGAATCTTCTCTAGGGTTTCTATCGCATGGAATTCGTCTTTGTCATCTGAATATGATAGGTATATATAGGAGAGGGATTTAGGTCAAGAGTTGGGATTGGATCAAAGATATTTGATTTGATTTGGAATTAAGTTATAAACTTTCTATTTTAGTGAAATATCTTGCTATTATGACCTTCTCTTTTGGTGTGCACGAATTTGGATCAAATATTCTATTAATAACCCTCAATATTTGATCATAAAATAGCTCAAAATCAAATCCGTGATTTATTTCATATTAATTTTGATAAAAAATTAATTTAAATGATATATATATATCCAATAAAATATAAAATAAATAGAAACAATCAGAAAATATGATTTAAGGGTCGTGGGTTATCTTAAGATTGAGTTTGGGTTGTGATAAGATATGCCCATTTGACAAAAACTTAAGTTTTGGTCATTGTTTGTCTTATACACCTTCTCAATTTTGCTCAACTTTAACAATGCACAACTTTCTCAATTTTTATCCTATGGATATATTCTTGGACTTTTTAGAAATCTTAGAGTGTCCTCTAATCACTCCTTTTGGTACCATATACATTTGATCTTCCATGTTCAAGTTATGAGCTTTTAAAAAATTTGACTTTTTTATTGACTTTTTAAAGGACCGGCTTTGGCCCATATCTCTCAAATGAAGCATTTCTGGCCTTGGCTTGTGAGACACAAAGTTGTAGAGAATTGAATTTACTTAAAAATGAGCTTTGATATGGGAAATTTATGATGAAGCATGTGAAAGTTGGAGCTGGTCAAAGTAAAATTGACTTTCTCCTTAAGAAACCCTAATTTAGCAATTTTTGCCTTGTGATGAATTTGAGGTTTTCTTGATGAATCATGATTTTGACCAAAAAATCTTGAAGTTTGACTGTATGTTGACCACAATTGACTTTTTACCCAAGTTAACTGATTATTGATTATCTGAGCATTTGACTGGCTAAACTTGTAGGGCAAGTCTTGAAACTTGACACGAGGATCCTCTGAAGTATATGGGATATCATGAATTCCACTTGAGGCTTTGGAAGCCCAATTTGCTTTGAGAAACATAAAACCCTAATTTGAGATCTATTGTTCAGGAGGAGGCTTTTTCTGATGAAACCTTGAGTTCCTTTGAGCAATTGAGAATCTTATGAACATTAGGAGACCTCTTGAGACATATTATTTTGGAGATATGAGGGAAACTTTTGGGGTACAACACCAAACATCTTTGGCAAGAATGCAAGTATTGATCAATTTGAAGGTATTTTTGTCAATTCCATTGAATATGACATTCAAGGCTTTAGAATTTCCCAAAGCAAGCTCATCTTCTTCCTTAGATCAGTCCTCCTTTGGCTTTAACTCTGCAGTATCATTCCCATCTTTGTCCTTAACAACATGATGTTTCCATCATCTCAAAACAAATTCCGAGGCCTTGTTGTCCAAAGACTTCAAGAAGGCAACCATCCTTGGTTTCCAGTAATCATAATTAGTTCCATCCAGATTGTGTTGTCTGTTCACAAACCCTACCTCCTTGTCCATTATACCAGAAAGTAACTTCCATGGATCTCACCCAGATACAAAGCAGGATGCCTGCTCTGATACCAGTTAAAATTCTGGTATCAAATACATGATGTCGAAGACGATGTCACGACATGACTATCTGAGTAATAACAATATGAACACAATGTAAATAACAACAATAAACACACACATGATTGTTAACCGAGTTCGGTGCAAACACACCTACTCCGAGGGCTACCAAGTCAGGAAGGAAATCCACTATTAGTAGAACAATTCAAAGCCTAAAGAGTCCCAGTTTACAACTTCTCACTTGAATCTACCCAGTGCAACTTCTACCTAGAAATCAACATCTAGATATGAGAAATCACCATCTCACTCCCCCTCAATCACACACTATGATAAACAATCAAATTAAAAAAAACAGAAGATCACTCTTCCAAAACACAACACCTTGATCTTATTTAAAAGCTTTGATCAAGAAAAAACACTCATGCGTAAAAGCTTAGAGTGAACATAATTACAACTCAAAAATCAGTCCAATTTAAACATCTAGGTGATGTATGAATGACTCACAAGTAAAACATGGATAAGGAGAAACCCTAACACCCAAAAGCACTATGCTTTACAATGCAATATTCCGTACAGAGAAATTAGGTTAAACATCAATAATATAGAGTTCTGAGTGGGCTTGGATTTGATCAGAACCTTCCTAAAAAAGTTCACATGAATCAAGCAAGAAAAGATCTTCAATAATTCTTCAAAAACTAACGCATAATAACTTCTGATTTTGACAGCAACACTCCGTTGATTTTTGCACATCCTGAAGCAAAACAAAAGATCAGAATTTTGCAAAAAAATATGCAAAAATTAAATCAAAACTTTCTGTATTTAGAAAGTCCCAGAACTGAACTGTCAAGATAGATGTTACAACATCTGTTATGATATCACAAAAGCATTGCACACCAGAAGATATTCAAGCATATCAAGGACATCTAAAAAGACATCAAGGCAAATGATAATGTTTTTCAACATATACAACCAAACCAAGAACCTTCAGGCCGCAACAACTCATTCCTCCTCCTCCTTAGATAGGGAAATAAACTTACATTTTCCATGGCTAAGAAAAACCCACCTAGAAGAACATCACTGCTAATTAATAATACATTACCAGAGACAGAGAAAAAATAAGGGGGAAATGAAATAAAAATAACCCAATGAAACGGTAGGAGGGAGTCCTGATCTAGCTGGAAAAGAGGTTCCACCACAAACCCTAGAGGAAAAGAAGGAAAACACAATAAGTTTTTAGAGAGAGAGAGATAGAGATAGATAGATAGAGAGAGAGAGTATGCATTCTCTCTAAAAAAATATGTGAAAACCATTATCTCACTTACTTTACCATTTCATACATTTTTATATTATTTCTTATTCATTTTCCCTCCATAAGAACAAAATTATAACTAAAGCCACAATGACTTTTTCGCTAGAAAGTCACCAAATCCATTTCCTTTTAAAATAGAATGTATTTACCTAAACTTAATTATATGTTATTATATCTTGAATAATAACCAAAAATAGTTTGAAGATACTAATTATGGATGAAAATGACAACATATGCAATTTAATGAAAAAAATTGTATATTCTAATTTTTATCATAATTTGTAGTTAAATACAAATGTGATATGTCAATTTTTTTAAATGACAAATATTGGAGCCTGTATACCGTTCACAAATCTAGGAAAATGTAACACGTAAACTTCATCTTGCAATGGACCTTTTAGAAAAGTTGACTTTATATCTAAATGTATTAGAGGCCAATTCCTATTTGCAAATATAACAATAACCAATCTTATAGTTTCATGTCTAGATACAAGTGCAAAAATTTCAAAGTAGTATAAACCAGACGTTTTTAGGAATCTTATAGCTACTAACCTTGCTTTATTCTTGGCAACTGAACCATCCGACTTCAGCTTTATCTTAAAAATCCATCTTACACTAATGGCTTTCTTTTTCTAAGGTTGAACAATCAATTCCCATGTCTTGTAGGTCTCCTTGGTATCTGTTTAATTCTATATGGCCTCTAGAACTGCATAAGTTCACCTTCATAGGAAGAACCACCTTCAAAAGCTCCACCTTTAGAGACAGGATCACCTTGATAGGCAGGATCAACATCAGAGGATGGATCACCCTCAGAGGTTGGATCACTTTTAAAGTCAGGTCCACTATCATAATTATAATTATCTTTAGAGTTAGACTCACCTTCAGAGTCAAAGTCATCTTTACATTTAGACCAACCTTCAAAGTCAAAATCACCTTCAGAGGCAAAATTTCCTTCAGAGGCAAAATAGACTCTAGTGTTTGACACTACACTAGAGTTGGACTGATACTTGCTCCAATCTCATGTATTTTATTATATCACTATGACATTTATGCTGACTTCAGCTTTGTTAGTGATTGTGCAATAAAGCTTATACGCACATGTACTGTGGTAACCTATAAGCAACATGAATCTGCTTATGTCATCCACATTTGGCATATATGTTGATGTAGAAATTGTTTCGCCCTATAATGTGTGAGGTATATTCTTCTCCTTACGCATGCTCCTTGTCATGTAAGGCAGAGTTCTATTTCTCCTTTCAACAAGACCATTATGTTATGGGGTGTATGGAGAAATCACCTCATGCTTAATACCATTCTCCTTACAAAACTTCTTGAACTCCGTTGAGTTCAATATGTAACACCCCACTTTTCCCATTTTACAAAATAATAGTTTAATACGAAAAATCAGAGTAAAACAAGTGGAATGCCACATTCAACAATATTATCCAAATACAATTTTTCATCCAAAAACAACGGAAATTAACATAATTAGTTCGGCTTAGGCAACATGCCAACTCAACAATAATTCCTCAAAATAACTCTTAGTTTATAAGGTTTCCAATATCATAAATTCGATACGTAACAAAAGAAAATAAAACAACAAAAATCCCCATCCCGTGTTAGGTATCAGAGCATCCTAGACTTGAACAAGCAACACGACTCCATGCACTCTCAAGTACCTGAATTATCTGTACTTCCAAAGAAGCATAGACGCAACAACAATAACAAAAGGGTGAGAAACAAATTCCAACTTAAACGGTGCAATTAACATCTATAAGGTAGTTTCTCACGCACAACAAAAAATACAACAAGTTTACCATTAATCCAATAACAACAGATCCAACATACAATCACGCGACAACAATCAACAATGATTATTCAATGTGACTCAACACGACACAATGCATGTAGTACCGGGCTTTTGTTCATTCAATCGAACACAAATAATCACATACACCCATCCAACAATGATTATCTCAACACTATCTGTAAAGGAGTACAGATGATCGTATTCGCCTATCCGGCACGATCATCCCAACAATAATTCAACAAATGTATGCATGACAATGAAAGAGCATACAACATGTATAATTCACCATATTATACATCTACATGATCCATCTGATCAATAAATAACATAACAACACAATTCAAGGACAACGATACCATTTCAATATTATTTAAATAGCCCTGGTTAAACTAATTAATTAGACTACTTAACACGTGCTGCTAATATTACTCATTACTAGCCGATCACCATACTCCTTTCCAATCCTACATCACTGTAACACGACACTTGCAATACCTGTTACTAAGTTATCTCACTGTTATTTAACTTCTCTTTCCCTAACTCATCACCAACTTCATTTATTCATCTTTTGTCACCTAATTAACAAGCTCCCTCTAATTTAATTGGTACTCCTTAGTCTAATTTATGCTTTTGGAAGTGATCAATCCTCTCGGACACAGGAACAAAACCAAAACAACTAAAATTCCTGCCTCAGACACATATGACGAGCGTCACAGATTCATGCCCCTAGTCACCACGCATGACGATCGTCACACAATTGTGATGGTCGTCTCAATATTGAGACGGTCGTCTCACAGTCCAACTGTGTTCCCTGTTTCGCTTCTTCTTCCTTCCACTTTTAAACTCCCTTACGATTCCGTTTCCGTTCTATTTTACCAGGCTTAGAATTATGTTTATACCAGTCTTATACTCTTAATTATGTCCTCCTTTCACCTAAGTTACTAATTTAATTTTTACTACCTCTCTATATCTCCATCAGTATCATTCCTCTGCATCATCAACAACAGTATGAATCAAATGTTCATACCACGAAACAATTACGACAATACACCACCATTAATCCACAAAATCATATAAACACAATCACAGATTCACAATAATAATCATATACACAATTTTTTCATCACAAATTCATCAAAATAACAGAAATTCCTATGAGGGAAGGAACCCTTCACTCCCTATCATGTTAAATCACCTATTTAGAATTCCTTTCTCCCCCTTACCTCAAAATCAGACGAATTTCCTGCAAAGATTCTGGTTGTGAAGATGGCCTATATGTTATTTCTCTTTCTAGCCTCCTTTGCTCTTCCCACAAATCCCATGACCAATTCATTCTAACTGTCTACTTAGTCAAACTTCTCTATAAAACCCTCACCTTCTAATTTTACCATTTCGCCCCTCATTTCTAATTAGGCCCAATAACTATTTCTACTTAAGCCCAATAATAATACTAATAATAGTAATGGAAATAATGGTTAAATGTTATTATTATTATTATTATTATTCACACATTCACTATTATTAAACGCACCCCAATTCTACCCGTCACACAAGGACACAACACCGAAACAACAAAACATACGCCTTAAACAAGGCCAATAAAGCACCAAAAATACCCGACGAATAAATATTGAAAATAGGGTGTTACAACTCTCCCCCACTTAGAATACTTTCGTACTAAAAAATGTACCTGATGAGAAAAGTTCCGGATACGACTCCCGCATCCAACTTTCCAGCTCCCAGGCCACACTCCCACCAGCAGCTCCTCCCCAAGCTACTCTCAACAGAGGAATCTCCTTACCTCTGAGTCGCTTCGTCTTGCGATCCTCAATCCTTAATGGCATCGCTTCTACTGTTGGATTCTCCCTAACCTGCACCTCATCCCTCAGAATAACATGAGATGGGTCATACACATACTTCCAAAGTTGCGACACATGAAACACATCATGCAAGTTCGAAAGCTCTTGCGGTAACGCCACTCTATACGCAACGATACCAACTTTCTGCAGAATCTGATATGGTCCAATGAACTTAGGATCCAACTTCTTCGATTTTAAAGCACGTCCAACACCTTTCATTGGATTGAACCTCAAAAATACGTGATCACCCTCGACAAATTCTAATTATTTCCTTCGGTTATCATGATAGATCTTCTGTCTACTCTGAGACGCTTTCATCTTCTCACGAATAATTTGAATTGCCTCAATAGTTTGTTGTACAATTTCAGGTCCAAACACCACATTTTCACCAGTTTCATACCAACATAAAGACATTCTACACCTCCTACCATACAAAGCTTCAAACGGCGCCATTCCAATACTAGAATGATAACTATTATTGTACGTGAACTCAATCAATGGCAAATGAGTATCCCACGCACCACCTTGTTCTAACACACAAGTCCTCAACAAATCTTCTAAAGTCTGAATAGTTCTCTCTGAATGACCATCCATCTGCGGATGATAAGCCGAACTCAATTTCAACTTCGAACCCAACGCCTCTTATAGACTTTTCCAAAATTCAGAAGTGAATCTCGGATCTCTATCTGAAACTATGCTTGAAGGAACACCTTGCAACTTCACAATTATCCTGATATAAATTTCTGCCAACTTCGTCAACGGAAAACTCATATTCATAGGAATAAAATGTGCGGATTTTGTAAGTCTATCCACGACCACCCAAATTGCATCAAATCCTCTTGCCATATTCGGAAAGTTAGAAACAAAGTCCATAGCATTACAATCCCACTTCCATTCTGGAATTTCCAACGGTTGCATTAATCCTAAAGGCTTCCGATGCTCCACTTTCGATTTCTGACACACCAAACAAGTATACACAAATTGGGCTATATCTCTTTTCATACCAAACCACCAAAATAACTTCTTCAAGTCTTGATACATCTTTGTAGCCCCCAGATGAATACTCAATCTACTACGATGACTTTCCTCCAAGATTTCCTTTTTCAACTCAGCATTGTGCGACACACAAATTCTGTCCCGGGATCTCAATAAACCAGAATTATCTACATGGAAATCGCTTTCAGGATCATTGCCTCCTGTAGGCATCAAGTATACCAACTTCACATCATGTCTCTGATTCTCTTTGATAACATCCAAGAAATCGTTATTCACCTTCAACACTCCAAGCCTAACACTCTAGGTGTTGTCTCACAAACCATACTCAAATCTCTAAACTGCTCAATCAACTCTAGTTCTTTCACCATCAATGCCGACATACGAATTTCCTTACGGCTCAAAGCATCTGCTACAACATTAGCCTTACCCGGATGATAACTCAAATTAAAATCATAACGCTTCAGAAATTCTAACCATCTTTGTTGCCTCATATTCAACTCTTTCTGATCAAACAAGTACATCAGACTTTTATAGTCACTAAACACTTCAAATCTTGACCCATACTAATAGTGCCTCCAAATCTTCAACACAAAAACCAGTGAAGCTAACTCAAGATCACGAGTAGGGTAATTCCTCTCGTGTACCCTCAAATGGCTCGAAGCATAAGCTACCACCTTTGCATCTTGCATCAAAACTCCACCTAATCCCATCTTGGACGCATCATAATACACGACAAAAGGTTCACCAGGACTTGGTAAAATCAACACTGGTGCCGTAGTCAATTTCTTTTTCAATTCCTCAAAGCTGTCCTCACAAGATGCATCCCAAATGAATGCTTGACTCTTCTTAGTCAATTGAGTCAACGACAATGCCAAATTAGAAAATCCCTGAATGAATCTTCTATAATAACCTGCTAGACCTAGAAAACTTTGAATCTCCGTTACTGTCTTTGGAGGTTCTCATTGAGACATAACACTGACCTTAGAAGGATCCACTACTATACCATCTCCAAAAATAACATGACCTAAGAAACTCACATTATCAAGCCAGAACCCACACTTCGATAACTTAGCAAACTTGTTATCTTTCAATACTTGCAAAGTAGTCATCAAATGTTCCTTATGGTCATCTTCTGTCTTGGAGTAAATAAGAATATCATCAATAAACACCACGATGAACTGATCTAGATAAGAATAAAAGATACGGTTCATATACTCCATAAATACACCTGGCGCATTAGACACTCCGAAAGGCATCACATTATATTCATAATTTCCATAACAAGTTCTAAATGCAATCTTCTGAATATCACCTTCTTTCACTTGAATCTGATGGTAACCTGACCTCAAATCAATCTTACTAAAAACATGCGCACCAACTAGATGATCCATTAAGTCGTCGATCCTTGGAAGCAAATACTTATTCTTAATGGTCACCTTGTTCAACTGACGGTAATCGATACATAGACACATACTACCATCCTTCTTATTTACCAACAATACTGGGGCTTCCCACGGCGAAACACTTGGTCTGATAAACTTATTATCCAACAACTCTCCAATCTGAGATTTTAATTCAACCAACTCTGAGGCTGACATCCTGTACTGTGCCATAGAAATAGGCCTTGTACCAGGAATAAGGCCGATGGTAAACTCAACTTCTCTTGTCGGAGGCAATTCCGTAACATCATCAGGAAATACTTCCGGAAATTCACCCACAATTGGCAGCTCACCAACTGATACCTTGCTCTCAACGGATAACGATGCGAATAGTGCAAACATCTTCTCCTCATCTTCCAACAAGGTCCTAAATTCTTTAGTAGACAAAGAATTAGCCAACGCTTCCTCTTCAGGATTAAGGAATAACAACTTCTTCCTATAACAGTCAATGTAAACTCGGTTGAATTCCATCCAGTTCATCCCCAAAATAACATCTATATTATCGAGTGGTAAACAAATTAAATCCACATAAAAATCTCTATCAAAAATAGTTAACAGACACTTCAAACATACTAAGGACGTAACCACAAACCAATAGACGGAGTTTCAATTGTCATCCTCTGCTTTAGAGTAGACGGTACAATTCCTAATCTCCTCACACAATCCATAGAAATAAACGAGTGTGTTGCACCTGTATTAATAATAATAATCAAAGGAGTACTAATAATAAAACAAGTACCTTTGACGAAATACTCCTCATTAGTGGATTGGGTCCCCACCAAGGCAAACACCTTTCCACTAGCTCCCTAAGCTTTCTCTGGCTTCTGACACGCCGTATTAATGTGCCCTTGTTCACCACAATTAAAACAAGTAAGCATAGTAGCTATGCAGTCAGCCACCACATGACCCGTCCGCCCACACTTGAAGCACTTATTCACTTCATTCTGGAAAGTATTAGCACGATGACCCGTGCTTCCACATGTAAAACACTTCACAGGATTAAGATTCAGCCCTCCCCCACTTGGCTTCTTGTCAGCAACAACCTTCTGTTTACCCTTATCATCCGAAGCACTATAAGAAGTACCCCCAAACCTCAGCTCACCCTTCTTGTCATTCACGACTTTGTAGTGAGCTATCCGAGCTCTGTTGTTATTATCATAAATCCTGCTCCTACTTACTAGCTCTGGATAATTCCTGATCTCCTGACAAGCAATGCCTTGCTTGATCTCAGGATGTAATCCGTTCTCAAACTTCAGACACTTTGAAGTCATAGCATCCTCCGTGTTATAATATGCACAATATTGCACCAACTCCTCAAACTTTGCAGCATACTCAGCCACAGTCATGCTTCCCTGCTTGAGTTCCAAAAACTTGACCTCTCTAGCACTACGAATATCTTATGGGAAATATTTCTCCAGAAACTCGCCTCGAAACACAGCCCAAGTAATAGCGGTACCTACAACTTCCAACCTTTGGCGACTGTTGTCCCACCAGACCTCAGTTTCGCCTTCTAGCATGTGAGTACCAAACCTCACCTTCTGATCATCATTTCACCCCATGGTCTTGAAGATCTTCTCCACCGCCTTCAGCCATTTCCGTGCAGTCTCTGGATCCAATATACCCCCTTCATACGTAGGAGGCTTGTTACTTCTGAACTGATCCAGATCACAAAACTCAGCATTCCCAACAGCTGGGCCAATGCTCTCAACAGCTTTTGCCATGGCTTGCATAGCAGCAGTAAGTGAAACATCATTCCTTCCTGCCATACTAATACAACAAACACCTCGAGTTAACACGCAACAACAACTCTTATTCTAAGGACTGACTCGACACAACATCTGGCCGGTTGGACCGACTTGCTCTGATACCAATTGTAACACCCCACTTTTCCCATTTTACAAAATAGTAGTTTAATACAAAAAATCAGAGTAAAACGAGTGGAATGCCACATTTCAACAATATTATCCAAATAAAATTCTTCATCCAAAAACAACGAAAATTAACATAATTAGTTCGGCTTAGGCAACATGCCAACATCAACAATAATTCCTGAAAATAACTCTTGGTTTATAAGGTTTCCAATATCATAAATTCGACACGTAACAGAAGAAAATAAAATAACAAAAGTCCCCATACCGTGTTACGTATCAGAGCATCCTAGACTCGAACAAGCAACACAACTCCACACACTCTCAAGTACCTGGATTATCTGTACTTCCAAAGAAGCACAGACGCAACAAAAATAACAAATGGGTGAGAAACAAATTCCAACTTAAACGGTGCAATTAACATCTATAAGGTAGTTTCTCACGCACAACAACAAATACAACAAGTTCACCATTAATCCAATAACAACAGATCCAACATACAATCACAGGACAACAATCAACAATGATTATGCAATGTGACTCAACATGACACAATACATGTGGTACCAGGTTTTTGTTCATTCAATCGAACACAGATAATCACATACACCCATTTGACAATGATTATCTCAACACTCTCCGTAAAGGAGTACAGATGATCGTATTCACCCATCCGACACGATCATCCCAACAATAATTCAATAAATTTATGCATGACAATGAAATAGCATACAACATGTAAAATTCACCATATTATATGTAACGCCTGTAACACCTTAATTTTATATTTATTTTTGTGAAATAAATAATAATATTTTAATGGCGTTATTGAATTAATTGGTGAAGAGAGTATTTTATGAGAATAATAATAATAATATAAGGTGTATTATTATAATGTTGTTATTATTTAAATAAAATAAAATAAAAGAGTTAGTTAGAGGTTTAAGGGGCAAAGGTGGAATTGTTGTTTTATGAAAAGAGGAATTAGGGAAACAAACCTCATTCCTCGTATTTTGACGAAGAACAGAGAGGTCTGGAGAAAGAGGAGAAGAAAGGCAAGGTCAAGGATCGTAGATCACCAAGACCAAAAGTTGTGAAGGAAAGCTTCGATTTTAAGGTAAGGGGGGAGAAAAGGGTTTATGATTGGTAATTGGACATAGAAGGGTAATTGGGAGTTCCTTCCTCCCTTAGGTATTTTTAAGAGATTATGATGATAATGATTGAATTGATGCAATACTGTGAAATTGTTGATGAATATGATTATACGATGTGTTTTGAAAATATATTTGGTGTTGTGTGTTTGATATTGGGAGGAATGGCATATGAAGGTTATGGGAGATATGATGAACAGAGAAGAGGATTAAACCTCATTGATTCCATAATTTGATCTAGGAAAGTTTATTAATAAAACTAGTTGATGTTTTATTTATAAATGGATAATAAACATGTGAATTGGTTGGTTTTGAGTGCTAAATTTGAATTAGAATGATTGGGGTTCGTACAGGTGAGAAAGGAGGAAGATAATGGGAAAAACACAAAAATCAGAATTTGGGGACTCAGGTGCCCTGACACGGGCCGTGTCCCATGACACGGGTGGCCGTGTCAGGCTACGGGAAATAGGTTTTTGGTGAATTTGAGGGGAGTGTCCCCAGGCCACCTGACACGGGCCGTGTCAGGGGACACGGGAGGCCATGTCAGGCCCCTGTAAATGTAATTTTTCGTCCATTTTAAGGTCGATTTGACTCATTCTTCCAATGTAGGATTATATTAGTGAAATAAGACTTTGAGGATATTCTAATAGTGAATATAGGACTTGATGATTAGTTGCATAAGAAACCCTAAGTGTTTAATTGAATTATATGAATATGTAGATTGTTATAATTGTGAATAACATGCGATATGTGTATGCTCTGTGTGTGAATAAGATGCATTGATGATTGGTTGATGAGATCATGAGGATCGTAAAGCATGATGTGTTCATGTGTATTGTGATATGATATGCATTGTTGTATCTGCATGCACATACATTTGATAGGATAACCATGTCGTGGATGTGATTATTCGGGATTCGTTGAGAATCGTGGTTGTAGGGATGATCGTGTCTTGTTGGAGACGTTAACGATGCATTCGGGGTTCTATTTAATGAATCGTTATTATGAGTCGGTACCGCATTTGCATTGTATATTTGAGTTACATTGCATTATGTTTGAATGAATAATATGATTGATAATTTTGTATGGTTAGGGGTGAATTACTTCTTCATATATGTCGTATGTGCCGTTATATTATGAATCTATTTCTCACCCCTTTGTTTGTTTTGTTGCGTCTGTGCTTCTTCGGAAGTGCAAACAATTCAGGTACTTGAGAAGTACGTTGGTGTGATGTCTGTGTCTTAGGAGCTCTGATATGTAACGGGAACGGGGATCTTTGTCCATATTTACTTTTAATGTTTAGAAAAGCTTATTTTTATAATTAAACTTGAATTGAAGAACCTTATTATGTGTGATTTGCTAAGCCTTTGAGCTATTGACGTTAAATATTTGGATTCCGCTGTTTTCTTCTATTAACGATTTTAATGAATGATGATGATGTAACATTTCACTTTGGACGAGTAACTATGATTTTAGTAAAGATTTATATAAATATTTCTGTGGGAAAAGTGGGTGTTATAATTGGTATCAGAGCAGGTCGGTGCAACCGGCCAGATTGAGTCAGTCCTTAGAATAAAAGTCGTGTGTTTCCTAACCCGAGTTATTTGTTGTATCAGTATGGCAGGAAGGAATGATGTTGCTCTTGCTACGGCTATGCAAGCCATGGCGCAGACGGTTGAGAACGTTGTTCAGGTCATTCAGGGTGGAGGAAATACTCAGTCTCGTGCATTGGAGCAGTTCCGGAATAACAGACCGCCGACGTATGAAGGTGGAATTCTGGATCCAGAGGTTGCGCAGAAGTGGTTGAAAGCTGTTGAGAAGATCTTCAGAACCATGGGATGCTCTGATGATCAAAAGGTGAGATTTGGTATTCATATGCTGCAGGGCGAAACTGAAGTCTGGTGGGACAACAGTCGCCAAAGGTTGGAAGACGCGGGTACAACTATCACTTGGGCGGTATTTCGCAGAGAATTCTTGGAGAAGTATTTCCCAGAAGACATCCGCAGTGCTAAGGAGGTTGAGCTCTTGGAACTCAAGCAAGGTAATATGACAGTGGCGGAGTATGCTGCCAAGTTTGAAGAACTAGTGCAATACTGTACGCACTACAATACTAAAGAGGCAATGACTTCCAAATGTCTGAAGTATGAGAATGGACTGCGTCCTGAGATTAAGTTGGGTATTGCTTGCCAGAAGATCAGGAATTATCCAGAGCTGGTAAGTAGAAGCAGGATTTATGATAATGACAATAGGGCACGGATTGCACACTACAAAGCTGTGAATGATAAGAAAGGGAAGCAGAGATTTGGTGGTACTCCTTACAGTGCTCCAGCTGACCAAGGGAAGCAAAAGGCTGGTAATGAGAAGAAACCAAGTGGGGGAGGAAGTACTCCTAGTGTGCTCAAATGCTACAGATGTCATGGCAGGGGACATCGTGCCAATAATTGTCCTATTAAAGAAAAGAAGTGTTTTAAGTGTGGAAAGGCGGGTCATGTGATGGCCAATTGCAGAGGGAGTGCGCCTATTTGCTATAATTGTGGAGAACAAGGCCACATTAGCACTAATTGCCAGAAACCAAAGAAGCAGAAATACGATGGGAAAGTATTTGCATTAGTGGGAGCTCAGCCTACTAGTGAAGATCGATTGGTCAAAGGCACTTGCTTTATCAATAATATTCCTTTATTTGTGATTATTGATACGGGTGCAACACACTCGTTTATTTCTTTGGAATGTGTGAAAAAGTTAGGATTGGAACCTTCTCAGTTAAGTCGAGGAATGGTTATTGATACACCGTCTATAGGGTCTGTGACTACTACCTTGATATGTCGTGATTGTGTTTTGACTATTTCTGATAAAGAGTTTATAGTGGATCTCATATGTCTACCACTCAGTAATCTTGATATAATCTTAGGTATGAACTGGTTGGAATCCAACCGAGTTTATATTGATTGCTTTAGGAAGAGATTGTTATTCCTAACTCCAGAAGAGGAAATTTTGGCCAGTTCAGTTTCTAATAAAGAGATGAGGACCTTATTGGAAGACGAAGCGAAAATGTTTGTTGTGTTTGCTTCATTATCTATGGAGGAAAAGGTCGTTGTTGAAGAGTTACCAGTGGTGAATGAATTTCTTGAAGTATTTCCCAATGATATTAATACAGAGTTACCTCCGACGCGTGAAGTGGAGTTTACTATTGACTTGATTCCTGGTACCAGGCCTATTTCTATGGCACCGTACAGGATGTCTGCTACTGAGTTAGCTGAATTGAAATCGCATATTGGTGACTTACTTGATAAGAAGTTCATTCGACCCAGTGTATCGCCATGGGGTGCTCCAGTGTTATTAGTTAAGAAGAAGGATGGTAGTATGCGCTTGTGCATTGACTACTCTAAACACCCCAAATTTGCCCTCACTCATTTCACCATGGCTTATGATCTTTTCATGTGCATAAGTTCAATCATATCATCTCATATTGCATTTTTTGCTTCACTGCATTGTTTCAAAGTCATCTGCATCTAGGGTTTGTGATCTGAGCAATCCAAGGGCTATCTGAGCCACTCCAAAGGTCATCAATCATTTCAAGAGGGTCCATGTGTGTTATATCATCATATTATATCCTCTCAAGATCAAGAAAATCAAAGAATCACAAGAACTGAGAAAGGCATGTTAGCAGAGCCAGGTTTAACTACACAGATGACCTAAAATTAGGGAAGGCATCTGATCATATGTTATGAGGATCATGCATACCAATTTTCATGAAGAAATTTCATGGGGAAGGCATCTGATCACAAGTTGACTTCTTGGGCAAGTCAGTGCAAAATCAGGGCATCTGAGGCCCCCAATGACCCAACCAAAGGGTGTTCTCCATCATTTTGAATGTGTATGATCTTTATTTGACCATAGAAGATGTTAGAAGTTCACAAAATTGGAAAATTTCAAGTCATTTGCAAAGTTTCCTTTTTGGGAAAGTGACTTATAATGAAAACTTGCCATTTTGGGAAAGTTTTTCAACCTTCTCTTTTTGATTCAAAAATGCTTCAAATGAGAAAACTTTGGTCATGAAAGTTGTAGAATGATCCTCCCATTTTCAAAAAGTACAAGAACTCATTCTAATTCATTTTGGATCAAAAGTTATGGCTTGTCAAAGTTGGACAAAATCACTTAATTTTCACTTTTGTGCCAAAGGGGGAAAGTTGCAAAACCTCATGCCAAGCATTCTCATGACTTCAAATCAATTTCTAAGCATCACATAAGCATAACAAATGACCTAAAATTCAGAATGCACCAAAGAATCTCCAAGTTTCATGACTTATGCTTCAAGAAATCACAAAGGGGCCAAAGTTGTACCAATTTGCAAAATGACCCAAAGATTCTCATCCACTTGCCTCAGTTCACAAAATCTGATCCATAAGCATTCCTTGATCTTAGCTGAACCAAGCCATGCCCCTAAACCAGCCTGCCATGACCCATACCTCAAAGGACACCTAACATTGACTTTTGGCAAAATGGACCATACCAATCAACATAGGCCAGCAACAACTCTCTGACCTATCCCAACTTGATACATGGACCAAAAGCAACTCAACACACCACACAACACAAGCTGAAACCTCCCAAAAGTCAGCATTCTCCAAAATCCCTCTTTATGCATTTTTCTTCGAATCTCAATACACAAGCCTCAAACCTCAAAACAAACTTCACAGAATCACTCACCATGATCCTCTGATCATTTCCCAACCATTACTTTGCCCTGAAACCTCCCATATCAAAAACACGATTTCCCTCCCCCATTGACCTGAGCTTCTGCAAACTTCACATAGAGGCCATTTAAACTCCAACAAAGCATCACAAACTCTTCAGGAGGATTATTGGAGCTAATTTGAAGCAAAGACCTGGCCAGAAAGTACCAAAAGTGAAAGCTCCAGTTCAGGTGAGCTCAAGAACAAATTTTCCAGAAGCTTGATTTTAGGTAATAAACTTGTTCCTCATGTTGCCCCGATCATGTTGATGCTTTTATTTTTGAAAATGATTGAGTTTTGAGAATGTTATGTTGTTCTGAAATTTTGCCCGTGAAATGCATTTTGATCTGATTCTCTTGATTCATGAAAAATAAATGATTTTTGTTGTGGGGTTTAGATTCAGTGATGTTTAAGGGTTGATTCTGGAGAGTTTGATGAGTTTTCATGGCGTTTTGAGGGAGATTGAAAGAAGAGTGGCCGGAGAAGATGACCGGAACACTGTTCCGGTCACCTGAAGGTCATTAGGGCTCAGATTAGGGCTTAATTGCGTAATTAAGTGAGTTTGAATTCTGGCCGTCCATTAGCGCGCGTAGTCAACTCCCGCCTCCCTGAGTTTGAATCCTGACTCTTGGATTTGCATACTTTCTCATTTTTTATTTAAATTCATTTTAATTTCATTTGTTTTATATTAATTTTACACGAATTTTTAAAAATAGCAAAACACATTAAAAAATTCTGAAATTTTTTGTCAAACCTTTTATTAATTTTCAGAACCCAAAAATATTTTTATTTTTATTTTTTGCATTAAAAATTATTTTTAAATCATTTAAATGTTTATTTTTAATTAGTTAATGGAAATTAATTAATTAAAAATGCATTTAGGTATTTAAAAATCAGAAAAAAATTCACATTGCATTTTAAAACATTTAGAAACATTATCAAACTCTCAAAACAAATTTCTTTTTGGTTCTTGACCTATTTTGACAATTTTCATTGGAATTAAATTTGTTTAAAGGCAATATTTTGATCCTAACTTGAAAAAATCCATTCTGCCTAACCATGAAGAGTTTGATAATGGTTCTTCTTGCATTGCATCCTTCATAGCATGTAGTTTCTAGGGTAAAATTGGTTTGAATTTATTTTTCATTTTCAATTTGATGAGCATTTTTCCTTTTGAGGTGCCTTGAAACCCTAGTTGACTTAGAAAAATCACAACTTCCATTAGGTTTAGACTTAGGTCCCCTTCTTTGGGCAGTGAACTTGTGTAGGGTTAGGGTTCCTTTGATCCCATTTTCAATTTTTTATCATGTCATTTGCTTCTGGTTTTGAATTTATTGTTACATGTTGTGCATAAACCCTAATTCTTGCCTTCATTTGCATCCATCTCTCATATGCTTGCATTCAAGAACTTGTCATGACATTTTGTGCATCCATATGACATGTAAGACATCTTAGGACATATTAGAATCATGTTTGATCATTGCATCATTCATTTGCCATGTTATATGTTCATTGCATTTCATAAACTTTCATGAACTTTCATGGTTCAAAGCATGCTTCATTTGCATCCTCATCCTTGTATGATCATCCACAACCCTTGACATGTATTTGTATCATCTCTTAGCATCATTAACATCATGTTTATGCTTCTGACTTTGGTTTGCATCATTGCATTTCATCTCATTTTCATGTCATTTCATTTCTTTTGCTAACTTTTCAGGTGGTAAGTTGTTTTGAGAAGTGAATTTGCCTTCACTTCTCATAATCTCTTCTCATCTCTCTTATGCATCATTGCTGAATTTTATCTTGTGTTTTAGAGTGAGCTTGCTCATTCATGTCTCCCTCTCATCTTCCTCCTTCAAGCAACTTGCCTTCTTAAGTGAAGCAAGTTGTCTTGCTTCTTTCTGTTTCTCTTCCTTTCATCTGCTTCTTTCCCGGTGGCTTTTCATTGGAGATCTTTTGCAAGCCTCACAAACCCTAGGATCTCCAAGTATGATAACAATTAGGGTTTGATTAGTCCCCCACTTAGTTTTACCTTTGTGTCATCTTTGAGTCTTCTCTTTTCATCTCATAATCAAGGACTAAACCCTAAAGGTTTTAAGGCTTTGTGATTAAGCTTATGCCTGCATCCTTCTATTAGGATGGAGTGTATAACTTTAATCCTAAGTGTTAAACCCTTAATGTGTTTAACTCCTTTAATAAATCCATCTAATAATCACCAAGACATCAAGCTTGTAACTCGGGCCTTGCATTAGGGTTCTAATTCTTCCTTAATTGGTTAAGAAGGACTAACCCTAGTGTTAATGGACAAGTCCCCCTCAAGTTGTCTTACAAACCATAAAATCCACTTCTTAATCTCACCATTAACTAAAATTCACTTTAATAAAGGATTTGTTTTGTCATGAGGTTAATCCCTAATCATGGATTAAGTTGAGGGCCTTCCTCAGCTTAAATGCTCTCATCTATTATCCTTCTATTAGGATGGTGTAATGAGTCCATTAAATCCTTGATTATGGCTTAAACTCATTACTTAACACTAAACAAAAACTCAAAAACATCTAAATAATCACAAGTAGGTTAATGATCTTAATCCTACACCATGGAGATTAAGTGTGAGGTGCTTACTTCATACTTAAGGTATTCTCATTACCCCTAATCAGAGGGAGGATGTGATGAGTTTACTAACCCTTGGTTTAGGCTTAAGCTCATCTTCTTATGATAAACTCCAAAAAGAAATAAAAGACTGAAAACACCAAAACAAACAATAATCGTCTCCTCCGGGATTCTTTTCTCATCTCATTCACTCACAAACGAGAACTCGCTTCTTCCGTCTAATGCAAGACAGTTTGCACCTGAGCCAGACAGGTCATACACTTGAGCATAGGAAAGTAAGCAGTTCACAAGTCAATTTATCTTTCAGTCTCTTTGAGTCGAACTACGGTGTTCTGACTTCCTCATTGCACGAGAGGATACGTAGGCATAATTAACTGTTATCGAACAAAAGTCTCTGTATATTCCCCCTCCTTCCAGCATTATTCTTTAAGCCTCATAGTCTTGAGCATTTTATTCTTGTTCTTACACTGACACTTTTCTTATACACTTCACTTTTCTTTTACACTGGCACTTGCATCTTTTCCAGTTTTGATACACAGAATAGCACTGACACTACCCCTTTAAAACACAAATCTTTTAAGCGTAGATCCCGTCGAGTACGATGGACAATCCGGGTGCTAATACCTTCCCAGGTTGTAACCAACCCCCTTTCTCAGTTTCTCTGGTTCGCGGCCGTCTTATCCATATCTTTCTAGGTTTATGCAGCATTACCTTTCCTTCGGGATAAAAATGCCTAGCTGGCGACTCTATTCATTCCCTCTCCATTCGCAGACCGTTCGCGTCTGTACCCCATTTGACTTAGCCTCATTTGGTGGGAGCGACAACTACCGACAACTGAATAAGGTTACTATTAAGAACAAGTATCCACTTCCAAGGATCGATGACTTGATGGACCAACTGGTGGGAGCTTGTGTTTTTAGCAAGATTTATTTGAGGTCAGGATATTATCAAATCAGAGTGAAAGAGGAAGATATCCAGAAGACGACATTTAGAACTCGATATGGTCATTACGAATATGCAGTGATGCCTTTCAGAGTGTCTAATGCGCCGGGCGTGTTTATGGAATATATGAACCGGATATTCCATTCTTACTTGGATCAATTCGTCATAGTATTTATTGATGATATATTAATATACTCAAAGTCTGAAGAAGAGCATGAGAAACATTTGAGAATTACGCTGCAAGTGTTAAAAGATAACAAATTGTTCGCTAAATTTTCCAAGTGTGAATTCTGGTTGAAGAAAGTGAGCTTTTTGGGACATGTAATATCTGGTGAAGGTATAGCGGTAGACCCTTCGAAGGTCAGTGATGTGCTTGATTGGGAACCTCCGAAGACGGTAACGGAAATTAGAAGTTTTCTTGGTTTAGCTGGTTATTATTGAAGGTTTATAGAAGGATTTTCTAATTTGGCGTTGCCATTGACTCAATTGACCCGGAAGAGTCAAGCCTTTATTTGGGATGTAACTTGTGAGAGAAGCTTTGAAGAATTGAAAAAGAAATTGACTTCGACACCGATATTGATTTTACCGAATCCGAATGAAGCTTTTGTTATGTATTGTGATGCATCTAAAATGGGTTTAGGTGGTGTGTTAATGCAGGTTGGTAAGGTAGTAGCTTATGCTTCAAGACAATTGAGGATACACGAGAGGAATTATCCTACTCATGATTTAGAATTGGCTGCAGTGGTATTTGTGTTGAAAATATGGAGGCATTATCTCTATGGGTCGCGATTTGAAGTCTTTAGTGACCATAAGAGTCTGAAATATTTTTTTGATCAGAAGGAGCTTAATATGAGGCAGAAGAGGTGGTTAGAATTTTTGAAAGATTATGATTTTAATTTAAGTTACCATCCGGGAAAGGCAAATGTAGTAGCGGACGCATTAAGCCGGAAAACAGTTCATATGTCGGCTATGATGATGAAAGAGATGGATTTAATTGAGCAATTTAGAGACTTAAGTATGGTGTGTGAGATGACACCTGAAAGTGTTAAGTTGGGCATGTTACGAATAAATAATGAATTTCTCGATGCAATTAAGGAAGGTCAACGACAAGATGTGGAATTGGTGGACTTAATGCCTACCGAAAGAAATGATCAAGGCGGTGATTTTAGTTTGGATAATAGTGGTATTTTGAGATTTCGGGAGAGAATTTGTATACCCGATAGTGTTAAACTAAAGAAAGCAATTCTGGAAGAGAGTCATCGGAGTAGCTTAAGTATTCACCGAGAGCTACGAAGATGTACCATGACTTGAAGAAATTATTTTGGTGGCACGGTATGAAACGAGATATTGCACAATTTGTTTATGCTTGTTTAGTATGTCAGAAATCAAAAGTGGAACATCAAAAGCCTTCAGGGCTGATGCAACCTTTAGAGATCCCATAGTGGAAGTGGGATAGTATTGCTATGGATTTTGTGACAGGTTTTCCGAATACTGCGAGAGGACTGGATACTATTTGGGTAGTTGTGGACCGGTTGACTAAGTCCGCGCATTTTATTCCGATAAACATCAGTTACCCGTTAACTAAGTTGGCAGAGATTTATATCCGAGTTGTTGTGAAATTGCATGGTGTACCGTCAAGTATAGTATCAGATAGAGATCCGCGATTTACCTCTGAGTTTTGGAAAATTTTGCACGAGGCTTTGGGTTCTAAGTTGAAATTGAGTTCGGCTTACCACCCACGGACGGATGGACAATCCGAGAGGACTATTCGGTCATTAGAAGATTTGTTGAGAACTTGTGTGCTAGAAAAAGGTGGTGCATGGGATACACATCTGGCACTGATTGAATTTACTTATAATAATAGCTATCATTCAAGTATTGGAATGGCGCCATTTGAAGCTCTTTATGGTAGAAGATGCAGAACACCTCTGTGTTGGTATGAGACAGGTGAAAATGTTATGCTTGGGCCTGAGATTATTCAGCATACTACTGAAACTATTCAGATGATCAAAGAGAAAATGAAAGCGTCTCAGAGTCGATAGAAAAGTTACCATGATAATAGAAGGAAAGACTTAGAGTTCAGGGAGGATGACCATGTATTTTTGAGAGTCAACCCAATGACCGGTGTTGGACGTGTGTTGTATTCTAAGAAGTTGGATCCTAAGTTCATTGGACCGTATCAGATTATGCAGAGAGTAGGCAAGGTTGCTTACAGAGTGGCATTACCGCCAAAACTTTCGAATTTGCACGAAGTGTTTCATGTATCGCAACTCAGGAAATATGTGTCTGATCCGTCATATGTAATTCAAAGAGATGAAGTGCAAACCCGTGACAATCTTACGGTGGAGACTTTACCGTTGAGAATTGAAGATCGTAAGATGAAGCAACTTCGAGGCAAAGCGATACCTCTTGTGAGAGTAGCTTGGGGAGGAGCTGCTGGTGGAAGTGTTACCTGGGAACTGGAGAGCAAGATGTGGGAATCATATCTAGAGTTATTCCATTCAGGTACATTTTCGAGGACGAAAATAATTAAGTGGGGGAGAGTTGTAACACCTTAATTTTATATTTATTTTTGTGAAATAAATAATAATATTTTAATGGCGTAATTGAATTAATTGGTGAAGAGAGTATTTTATGAGAATAATAATAATAATATAAGGTGTATTATTATAATGTTGTTATTATTTAAATAAAATAAAATAAAAGAGTTAGTTAGAGGTTTAAGGGGCAAAGGTGGAATTGTTGTTTTATGAAAAAAGGAATTAGGGAAACAAACCTCATTCATCGTATTTTGACGAAGAACAGAGAGGTCTGGAGAAAGAGGAGAAGAAAGGCAAGGTCAAGGATCGTAGATCACCAAGACCAAAAGTTATGAAGGAAAGCTTCAATTTTAAGGTAAGGGGGGAGAAAAGGGTTTATGATTGGTGATAGGACATAGAAGGGTAATTGGGAGTTCCTTCCTCCCTTAGGTATTTTTAAGAGATTATGATGATAATGATTGAATTGATGCAATACTGTGAAATTGTTGATGAATATGATTATACGATGTGTTTTGAAAATATATTTGGTGTTGTGTGTTTGGTATTGGGAGGAATGACATATGAAGGTTATGGGAGATATGACGAACAGAGAAGAGGATTAAACCTCATTGATTCCATAATTTGATCTAGGAAAGTTTATTAATAAAACTAGTTGATGTTTTATGTATAAATGGATAATAAACATGTGAATTGGTTGGTTTTGAGTGCTAAATTTGACTTAGAATGATTGGGGTTCGTACAGGTGAGAAAAGAGGAAGATAATGGGAAAAACACAAAAATCAGAATTTGGGGACTCAGGTGCCCTGACACGGGCCGTGTCCCATGACACGGGTGGCCGTGTCAGGCTACGGGAAATAGGTTTTTGGTGAATTTGAGGGGAGTGTCCCCAGGCCACTTGACACGGGCCGTGTCAGGGGACACGGGAGGCCGTGTCAGGCCCCTGTAAATGTAATTTTTCGTCCATTTTAAGGTGGATTTGACTCATTCTTCCAATGTAGGATTATATTAGTGAAATAAGACTTTGAGGATGTTCTAATAGTGAATATAGGACTTGATGATTAGTTGCGTAAGAAATCCTAAGTGTTTAATTGAATTATATGAATATGTAGATTGTCATAATTGTGGATAACATGAGATATGTGTATGCTCTGTGTGTGAATAAGATGCATTGATGATTGGTTGATGAGATCATGAGGATCGTAAAGCATGATGTGTTCATGTGTATTGTGATATGGTATGCGTTGTTGTGTCTGCATGCGCATACATTTGATAGGATAATCATGTCGTGGATGTGATTATTCGGGATTCCTTGAGAATCGTGGTTGTAGGGATGATCGTGTCTTGTTGGAGACGTTAATGATGCATTCGGGGTTCTATTTAATGAACCGTTATTGTAAGTCGGTACCGCATTTGCATTGTGCATTTGAGTCACATTGCATTATGATTGAATGAATAATATGATTGATAATTTTGTATGGTTATGGGTGAATTACTTCTTCATATATGTCGTATGTGCCGTTATATTATGAATCTATTTCTCACCCCTCTGTTTGTTTTGTTGCGTCTATGCTTCTTCGGAAGTGCAGACAATTCAGGTACTTGAGAAGTACGTTGGTGTGATGTCCGTGTCCTAGGAGCTCTGATATGTAACGGGAACGGGGATCTTTGTCCACATTTACTTTTAATGTTTAGAAAAGCTTATTTTTATAATTAAACTTGAATTGAAGAACCTTATTATGTGTGATTTGCTAAGCCTTTGAGCTATTAACGTTAAATATTTGGATTCCGCTGTTTTCTTCTATTAACGATTTTAATGAATGATGATGATTTAACATTTCACTTTGGACGAGTAACTCTGATTTTAGTAAAGATTTATATAAATATTTCTGTGGGAAAAGTGGGTTTTACAACACCCGTTTATTTGATTAATTATTTAACTAAAATATAAGTGTATTGTGTTGTGTTGATTTGCGATGTTTTGTGTATTCAAAGTTAATTTAAGTTGATTTCCAAAATATCGGAATAATTCGTTGATGTTTATAAGTTGAATTCGAGTTGAATTTATTAAATAAGTTGATTTAAGTTGAAGATAATAATATTGAATATTTTGCGTTTATAGTTGATTATGTTGATTTGGTAGTTTGGGCGATTTATTTGATAGTCGGTGATTAGTCGGTTTAGTCGGGAGAAATGATATTCGAATTAATATTATGGAATTATGAGAATATTTATTTAAGTGGGCCTAGTTGTGGCGTGGATGGTAGAAGTCGTGGGGGTGCGGATTAGAAAGCCCAATTAAGATTGAATATTTATAATAATAATTATAATAAAAATAAAAATAAAGAGGAGAATTAGTCAAGAGGAGAAGTTGGAATCAATAGAAGTTGAGAAAAGTAGAACGAGTTAAAATGGAGAAAACGATTACGAGAAGTCACCTTCGGAAGCCCAATCGGAAAGTCGATCAGAGATTTGAAACGGCCATCAATCAAGGTAAGGGTGGGGTTCGAATTCTATAATCGGGAATACGATGATTAATATGTGGGATTGGGGTTATATGAATTCCATGATGTCGGACGTTAAGTTTGTGTTGATCATGTCGGTTTTAATTATTGTAAATAACCTTATTTTTTGCGATAGTTGAGTAAGAAAATTGTCGTGATTTATGGATGGATTAATGGTTGAGAAATTGTTGTTGATTATTCGGTATTGTTAAAAAAAACAAATTGATCTGTTGCTTTTATTGTGGTGAATATACATAAGGAAATTGATTAGTTGATATTGAACGTTGTCGATTATAACCAGTATTGATGATGTTGTTGATTGCTGGAAGTATCGTGTTGAAAACTAATTTTGAAGTATGCTGATTTGGGACGATTAACAAGACCGGTAGTATAATTGTGGGTGTGGCACAATATGAGTGGGACATGGCGCAGGCCATGCCCACTATGTCCCTTATGGCGCATGCCATGATGGCCTTAGACATAAGCCATGTCGCAGGCCATGCTGTCTTAAGCATGCCATGGCGCAGGCCATGATGCACTTGGGGAAAAAATACATGGCGCAGGTAATGTGTTTTAAGGAACAAGGGTGGTGCAGGCCACCCTGTGTTAAGTGGGATGATTTAAATTTTTAATTTAAGCCATATTATTTTAATGATCTTTGGAATGGTGCAATTAACCTTTTATGAAATTAAATCTACACTATATAATTTCTGAATCATGTATTAGTAAATTAAGGAGAAATATAATTAGCAGTCAGGCTTAACATTTTAATTTCGTATAGCCTGAACAGTAAGAAGATAGTTTTGAAATAGCACTGTATTATGTAGTTTAGAAGAAAGTGCTGGTTTAATTTAAAGACAATATAGATTAATAGCAGAAAAGGTGAATATCAGTAGGTTGAATGTAACAGATGCGGTGGGAATGATTAGCAGGTCTGTAAGGTGCAGAACAGTGATGATTTAGTCAACCGAGTGAAATTACACGATAAAAATTAGTTGTCCTGAATTTAACGAAAATTAACGAGGTAGTTTGTAATAATTAGTAGGTGATTTTAGTCAGTGTATTTTGTTAAGTTGTGTTGAACGTGTGTATTTTTCTAGTACTGTTGTGTATGTTGATTTTCTCTGCTATATGGGCATTGCTAAGTTGAAGGTCGAAGGACCAACGTTGATTATTAAAGTAGTAGGTCATATGACCAGCGTTGAAAGTTGTAGGCCTATGGCCAAGGTTGAATCATGTTGAATTTAAGTTTATGCGTTGTTCGTTGTATGTTGTTTTGAGTTGTTCGCTGTTTATATGTTGCGTTGGTGGTCTCATGGCATCTATTGCATTTCTAAGTTGGAGCGGATGCTCACCATGTTGGCCTGGATTGGAAAATTTATTAAGTTGAAGGCTTATGCCTTGCAGATACCTCGATAACCTGGTATATTTTAAGTTGGGAGTTTTACTCCAATGGTACCACATGCATATGCACAATCAAGTCGCATCTCGTGTCACATTAATTATGTTGTGAATGTTGTTTATGTTGCCAAGTTGATGAAGTTGTTCACGTTGCTTAAGTGATAAAGTTGTTTACGTTGCTCAAGTTGAATGAGTTGTTTATGTAGATTTAAGTGGATTATGTAGTTTAAGTTGATTACGTTGAGTAAGTAGTTCATGCTGGATTAGTAGATTATATTGCTAAGTTGATTATATGATTATATTAGATAGGTTGATTATATGATTATGTTGCCTGAGGTGTTTATATGTTTATGTTCGTAATGTCAATTATGCTGATATTGAAGAAGTTGAATATGTTGTATATGTTCGTCGAAGTTGATGAAGGTGTATATGTTAATGTTATAGTTGGAAATTGGTTATGTTGATATAATATTAAGTTGATAAAACATGTTGATGGTTTGGGTGATTGGTAAGATGTTATTGTGGGATAGTATGAAAATTGTATGATTCTATCTAGCATATTAATTATCATACTCTTATTTATATGGTTCGATATCTCACCCCTTTCTGTTGTTGAATGTTACCTTGATTTGTAACGTGCAGGTATTCTAGTTTAGAGTTGCTTACTTTCATAATCAAGTCGGTGTCATCGCTCTGATACGTAACACTCGGGGGGATGAACGCTTGATTGTTTTATTGTTATATTTAGTTGTTGTTTTAAGTTGTTTCAATGAACAACTTGTTATTACTAAGTTGTTAGGTTGAACAAGTTGTTAACTGATGCAAAGTTGAATATTTGTGAATCCGCTGCCTATTTGTAAAAGTTGTTTTATTTCAAGGAATTGAATAAGAGTTGACATTATAGTTTCATCCTATTTGAAAGTGTTATGTATCGATGTTCATGAAATTAAATGAACTTGTTAAAGTTGAAAAATGTAGCATCCTATTTTGTTGTTGAATTTTGAAACTTTGATTTATGATTTTCTGCCGGGTAGATTTGGGGTGTTACATTATACATCTACACGATTCATCCAATCAATAAACAACATAAAAACACAATTCAAGGACAACAATCCCATTATAATTTTACTTAAATAACCCTGGTTAAACTAATTAATTATACTACTTAACACGTGCTGCTAATATTACTCATTACTAGCCGATCACCATACTCCTTTCCAATCCTACATCACTGTAACATGGCACTTGCAATACCCGTTACTAAGTTATCTTATTGTTATTTAACTTCTCTTTCCCTAACTCATCACTAACTTCATTTATTCATCTTCTGTCACCTAATTTACAAGCTCCCTCTAATTTAACTGGTACTCCTTAGTCTAACTTATGCTTTTAGAAGTGATCAATCCTCTCGGACACGGGAACAAAACCAAAACAACTAAAATTCCTGCCTCAGACACATGTGACGAACGTCACAGATTCATGCCCCTCGTCACCACTGATGATGGTCGTCACACAGTTATGACGATCGTCTGGCCTAATGAGACGGTCGTCTCACAGTCCAACTGTGTTCCCTGTTTTGCTTCTTCTTCCTTCTGCTCTGTAACTCCCTAACGATTCTGTTTTCGTTCTATTTTACCAGGCTTAGAATTATATTTATACCAATCTTATACTCTTAATTATGTACTCTTTTCACCTAAGTTACTAATTCAATATTTATTACCTCTCTATATCTCCATCAATATCGTTCCACTGCATCATCAACAACAATATGCATCAAATGTTCATACCACGGTACAGTTACGCACAAAATCATATAAACACAATCACAATAATAATCATATACACAATTTTTTCATCACAAATTCATCAAAATAACATAAATTCCTATGAGGGAAGGAACCCTTCACTACCCATCATGTTAAATCACCTATTTAGAATTCCTTTCTCCCCCCTTAACTCAAAATCAGACGAATTTCCTGCAAAGATTCTGGTTGTGAAGATGACCTAGGTGTTCTTCCTCTTCCTAGACTCCTTTGCTCTTCCCACAAATCCCACAACCAATTCTTTCTAATTGTCTACTTAGTCCAACTTCTCTATAAAACCTTCACCTTCCAATTTTACCAATTCGCCCCTCATTTCTAATTAGGCCCAATAATTATTTCTAATTAAGCCCAATAATAATACTAATAATAGTCATGGAAATAATGGTTAAATGTTATCATTATTTGCGCACTCACTATTATTAAACGCACCCCAATTCTACACATCTCACAAGGACACAACACCGAAACAACAAAATATACGCCTTAAACAAGGCCAACAAAACACCAAAAATACCCGACGAATAAATATTAAAAATAAGGTGTTACACAATACACCTCCACTATCAATTATGAGGATCTTCAACCTTGGTCCACTTTGATTTTATCCTTCACTTTGAACTTTTTGAACTCATCATACACCTCATGTTTGAACTTTATGAGTGCTACCCATGTCATTCTTGTGAACTCATCCACAAATGACACAAAGTACTTGTTTCCTCCAAGTGAATGTACCTCAAATGGATCACCTACATCATAATGCACCACATCCAAAACATGAGTTTCTCTTGGAGGCATTTCTTATGAAAATGAGAATATTAGTTGCTTGCCTCTCATCATATATTACATGATTTCTCTGGTGCCGTAATCTTTAGAATTCCATGTACCACATTCTTTGAACTCAGATGCCCTGAGCTTTTGTATATTAGATTCCCCAATATCTTGTGCCACAACTCACTTTCCCCTTCAACACTTATAACACTAAGCCATTAAGTGTCTACTATTGCAACATTCACTTTTCATGTCATGTTTCTTCCCAGTTCGGATGCATAATTAACTTCTGATTACAATCATACAACTTCAAGAGACTGTCCTTCACGGTTACTGAAAAACCTTTTTCACTCAGCTGACTTACACTCATCAGATTGTTATTCATGCCATGAACATACCATACATCCTTGATTAACACAATTTTTCCATTGCTCAATTTCATTATGAAATTTCCCATTCCTCAACATTTAAATACTCATCATCAACACATCTGATCTTGGCCTTTCTACCAGAGTCAAAATCAACCATCCATTGCCTGTTTCTAGTTGGGTGATTTGAGCAGTCAGTGTTAGATACCACAAGTCTATCATTGTTCCACCTACATTCTCAGATGCCATCAATATCACAAGTTCATTATTAGAATCTCCTATAGCTATGTGGTTTTTTCACCCTTGCTAACCTTGTTTGACTAGCAATCAGAAACAAAATGACCAAACTTGTTGCAACTACAACACTTAACCTTTCTCTTATCAAACTTCTCCTTTCCCTTTTAAACATTCTTATGTTTCTTTTCATCAGAATTGGAGAGTTCTGACTTCTAAACACCACCACTATACCTTTTCTTGTTCTCTAGCCATGATTACTTCTGGTTCTTCTTAACAACACAAGCTTTCAGAGTCCGAGCTTTTAGATTATGTTTTGTCTCTCTTTCATTGTTTATTTCAACCAGACGCAATTCTCGTGCCTCTAAACTACCCTTAACCTCTTCAATTCTCATGGTGTCAGTGTCTTTAGAGTGTTATATAGCTACAACTATGTAATCAAAATGAGAAATAAGTGATCTTAGTACATTTTCAATGACTACTTGTTTAGAGAGCGTTTCTTCATAAGTCTCCATCTCATTCGTGACCATAATCACTCTAGAGATGTAATCAGATACCTTCTCATTGTTCTTCATGCCGAGATTTTTCATATTGCTTGCGTAGGGATTGCAACTTTACTTTCTTTACTAACGCGTCATCGTCGAATCGACAATTTTCTCAAACATCTTCGTATCCACACACTGATGGATGAACAATGCTTTTTGATCTTTCTTCCTCGTGTCATGTTGCGCATTTCTTTGTGTTTCTATTGCATTTTCTACAACTGGCGTGCAACCGTAATTGACGAGATCAATAGCATATTGAGCTACGAACAACACACACATATGAATCAACCACTGATTCCAATTCTTTCCGTCGAATACTGGAAACTTGGTATTCAACCTGTCGTTTTCGCCATTCATCTTTGTTCTTATGCAAATCACTAAGTTCCCACCAACACTCGTGTTTCCCAAATCATGAGAATCAAGATCTATGATTCTCTTCGATTTTGAACTTCAATTCAACGCGAATTTTAGGAACGAAATCAGTCACATACCTCCGTACACTCATATTTCTTTGTGAATTAGAATCGAAATTTTGGATACCAATTGTTGGAATTTAACACTCAGCTCCTTGAAGGACAAGAAGAAGAAAATGAAAAACATTTAAAGAATTACTGAGGATTTAGAGAAGAGAGAGAATTGAAACTAACTTTCAAATCTCAAAACTCAAAATTACAAATACAAATCACTTTGAACTTATATACATTCATCCAAATTCAACTCAAATAGAAATTAGCAACTCAAATAGAAATTAGCAAACTTAAATTTGAATTACATTTCATTATAAAGATCAAATGGTTAAAAAGCTAAATCATGTACTATATGTGTTGCATTAATTTAGTACATAGTAAACAATGGTATTTCTTAGGAAAAAAAATTGTGATACATATGGTTCACCATAGACCAAATTAATGCACCGTATAATTAAAGAGACACACAAGATCTTATGATGCACTGTCTACACCACACTGTCTTTCTCCTCAACGCCATCACCCTTTGTTCTTGGTTCCTACCACCACCGCAACAATTTCACTCTTTCATTTAATGCATCTGATTCAACCTCAATGTTTCCAAATTCACAAACCCTAAATCTAAAACCAGAACTCACTCCACCGCGATTCCCTCAGAACCCATTTCTGAATCATCCAACTTCCTGCTGCAACCGTGAATTGAAAAATTCACGTAATTTATTTTCAACTTACATCACAAACTACAACTTTGAGTCGCAGCACTGAGAGCTTTTCAGAGATTTTTGGGGGAAAATTGGGGTTTTCAACAAGTTTGGAAAATGAGGCGTAGAGCATCAGATTTTCGGAGACCAGTGCGGCGAAGGGTTCCTGATGCGTTGTGGTGGGCATTGTGCTTTGCAGTGATTCTTCTCTTTATCTATATACTGACCAAAGGGACTCAGATTGAGTCTAGACCTGCTTTGTCCAAGGTATTGCTTTTTTCTCACCTTCTTTTTGTAGATTCATGTTCTTGTTTGCAGAAATATTTGTATGAAAACGTTCTTCTCTTTATTGTTGTGCCTTTTGAATCCTATTGTGCAGAGAATTTACAAAAATGATAAGATTCTGGAAGGCCTTAATATTACTGACGAATTGTTAAGTTCAGACTCGGTGACCAGACAACTGAATGATCAGATATCCCTAGCGAAAGCTTTTGTTGTAATTGCGAAAGAAAGTAACAATCTCCAATTTGCTTGGGAGCTAAGTGCTCAGATCCGCAATTCGCAGATTCTCCTCTCAGATGCTGCTACTAGGCGTTCTCCTTTAACTACCAGAGAATCGGAGAGTGCTATCCGTGATATGGCGTTGTTGTTATACCAGGCTCAACAGTTCCATTATGACAGTGCAACCATGATCATGAGATTCAAAGCAAAAATTCAGGCTCTTGAAGAACAAATGAATTCTGTAAGTGAAAAGAGTTCAAAATATGGACAGATAGCGGCAGAAGAAGTCCCGAAAAGCTTATACTGTCTTGGTGTGCAGTTGACAACAGAATGGTTCAGAAATATTAATTTGCAAAAGAAATTGAAGGAGAAAAGGCACGCTGAGATGAAGATTAAGGATATAAATCGTTACCACTTTTGTGTGTTTTCTGATAACATTATTGCAACTTCGGTTGTGGTTAATTCAACTGCAAAAATGTCTAAGAACCCCAATATGATTGTTTTTCACCTTGTCACTGATGAAATCAATTATGCTGCGATGAAGGCGTGGTTTACCATGAATGATTTCCGTGGGGTGACTGTGGAAGTTCAGAAGTATGAAGACTTCACTTGGTTAAATGCTTCATATGTTCCTGTGCTTAAGCAACTTCAAGATTCAGAAATACAGAGTTATTACTTTTCTGGGAGCAGTGATAATGGAAAGACACCTATCAAGTTTCGTAACCCCAAATATCTGTCCATGCTTAACCACCTGAGGTTTTATATCCCTGAAGTTTTTCCTGCACTCAAGAAGATTGTGTTCCTGGATGACGATGTCGTGGTTCAAAAGGATCTTTCTGATCTTTTTTCAATTGATTTGAATGGGAATGTTAATGGAGCTGTTGAGACATGCATGGAGACGTTTCATAGATACCATAAATACTTGAACTATTCTCATCCTCTTATAAAAGCACATTTTGATCCCGATGCATGCGGGTGGGCATTTGGGATGAATGTATTTGATTTGGTTCAATGGAGGAAAAAGAACGTAACCGGCATCTACCACTATTGGCAAGAAAACAATGTTGATCGGACTCTCTGGAAACTCGGTACCTTGCCACCAGGATTGTTGACGTTTTACGGATTAACTGAGCCATTGGATCCATCGTGGCATGTATTGGGTTTTGGCTACACAAACGTTGATCCTCAGTTAATAGAGAGAGGGGCAGTACTGCACTTCAATGGGAACTCCAAACCTTGGTTGAAGATTGGGATCGAAAAATATAAGCCCCTATGGGAAAAACATATTGATTACTCTCATCCCTTATTGCAGCAATGCAACTTTCATTGATTTTGAATTGAGCTTTATTAATTGGAACTTCAAAGTTCAAACCTTGGTGGAAGATTTGGATTCACAAGCAGTAGGTAGACCCAGTTGGTGTGTATGGGAATATACCATTAACCATTCCAAACCTCGATTGCAACAGTGAAACCATGATCGACTCGTGTAGCTGGGAGGCTTAGTGATCGTTAGATGCAAAATCCAACAGAGGTATTCATTTTTGCAGTAGAAAACGCGCTTACAATTTTAAAAGGTCAAGCATTTTTGGTGGCTATAACATGTTGTCTTCATGGAGTCCGGATTTTCAGTTGTAGCATATCCATGTTCATTTCTTTTAGACAACATCAGTTCATAGTTTTTTTATTTTTATTTTAGTCAGAGTTGAGATCTGCTGTAAACGTTTTTTTGTTCCCTAGTACCACCACCATTATCACTATTATTCATTTCAAGACCTGATGCATTATTAGTTTTTGATTCAAAAAGAAAACTATGATTAGAGTTTTATGGTTCTTCTGTGTATCAAAACTACCTTGCTTATTTTTGTTTCTAATAAGAGATTCAAAATCCTTTTGTTGCTGGTGTGGATTATTATTTTTATAGTTTCTATCTAATGGAAGGGATCATGGCAAGTTATATGAAAAATATTTTTTCTTTATACTTCTAAATATGATTTTTATAACTTTTTTAAATATTAAAAGATTTTTTAAAATTTATTTTTTATAAATTAGAAAACTAATTATGACATTCTATAATATAAATATATATTATTAAAGATTATAACATTGTTCAAATCACAAATTTTTCAAAAAAATGTATTTCAAAAAGAATTTTTATTAAAAATTATTTGAAATAACTTCAAATTTAAGTGAAATTTTGATATAAAAAAATTATAGTTGAAAGGTGAAATATTTAAAATAAATAACTATTAAACGTTTTTTTAATCGTTAAATTTTTTTCAAACAAAAATACGTAATACTATAAAAATTCTTTTAAAAAACCAAAAATAAAGGGTTTTTACTATTCATTTTGGGGGTACTCTTTCAATCCTTAGGGTTTTTTTTTTCTAGCATTGTGAAAAGTGATAATTGCTCTTAACGTTCGGAGTTGCATCTTCAGACATATTATTTTTACACACATCTTAGTACAAATTGATGAGGCGTCCCTTGCATATATGATTAATTCGAAGATGCATCTCTGTATCAACATTAGGTTTTGTTCAGAGATGCATCTTTGTAACCCTTTTAGTTCAATATACAGTGATATTTTCGGAGATGTATCTTTAGAATGTGTCATATTTGTTCAAACTAGAAACAACCAAGAACAATGGCATAATAATTTTAAGAAAACACAATTAAAATAAACATTACGTAGATAATGATTAACTTTAACATTAACGTTACATTAAATTATAAATAGATGATTCAGGATGTTGCAACATTCTTAGAGTATCTTTGGTCGATCCTGCAATCGTTGCATCCGCTTCAATCAGACCATTTGTTAAGTAACGGTAAAATGTACTCCATTTCACCTTTAAATCATCATTTGTCTTCAGTTCAAACATGGTTAAACGTATCTGTTAATTCTATTATTTTATGATTGACATTATGTTTGGTAAAACTAATATGACTGGAAAATGTTGAATAAGAAGTTCCATATGTTAAATTAACATGGTATAGATTCTGGAAGAACATGTCAAACATGATGTCCTGACATGGTGGCACAGATAAATGTGGTTATAATAATTGGCAGATACTGAAGAAGATGTTGAAACATCTGCAAATGTCATGACAAAATTACTGTCATATGTTACAGACAGATGTCAAAGAAAATGTTGAAACATCTGCAACTGTCATGACAACATTACTGTCATGTGTTACATATAGATACTGAAGAAGATGTTGAAACATCTGCAAATGTCATGACAGAATTACTGTCATATGTTACAGACAGATGTCAAAGAAAGTGTTGAAACATCTGCAACTGTCATGACAACATTACTGTCATGTGTTACAGATAGATATCAAACAAGAAGTGTTGAACTTAGTTCAGGATGTCACACCAGATGTTGTGACATTGACAAACAGAGTAAAAGTTAATGAACTAAAGTCAAGACATCAGGATGTCACACCAGATGTTGTGACATCGTAAACCTGCTACCAGACTTAAATGATGCATAACAGAAGTGAGTAAATTCAGGAGAATTTATCTGGAATTAATTGTGAATAGATAAGCACTCCAAGGCGCATCTTTAGGGAGCTTAGTTATCTGATTTCAGTGTAACAAAATAACTAACTCACCTTGAATCAAGGAGGTAACAAACTAACTAACCCTAATTCAAGGATGACAGTGGGATTTATCAGGTCTGAATTATGCAAAATATTCTACAAAATATCCTGATATCACAGGTGGAGTTATTTTAAAGGACTAGGAGATTCGAGGTGGAATTATTTGATGCAGAATATTCTGGAGATATTATGCAATCATATGTGGCGATGATTTAAAGGGTGCTGATTTAGAAGATCTTAAAGACTCAATTTAAATTGAAGACAAATATTGAAAAATATAGAGTTTATATATTTAGAGATATTTTAGGAGTTTTTAGATTTGAAGATCTTTTGGTATATTTGTAGCAGATTTTTTCTGCATATTTGTAGCAGCTATTGTTGTGATTGTTTAGGCCCAAATCTAGTTGGGAATAAGTTATAAAAGAAACCCTGTAACCTAGTTTAGAATTAACCAAATCAACCGAAAATGTAAACATTATTAGGGTTGTGTTCTTGTGGCAGCCGTGCGTAACAAGGAACCCTATTGTGGCTGTTTCACTTGTGATTCTCGAAGCTTGTAAGCAAGAGAAGTATTGTACTTAATTGAAGCTGCTAAGCAAGGTTAAGTTGTTGTCATGGAAGTATGAATTCTATTTGTGAATTGTTGTATATGTATGAAGTCGTCAATATCAGCAACTGAGAGTTGAGAACTGTGAGACATCACTGAGGTGATTGGAAGTGAGGATGAGTTTCTCATATTTAGGAGTTCCTAAGTAGAAGTTGCATTGGTAGTGATTAAGTGAGAAGACTGTAAACTATAGGTGTTTGCCGAGAAGTCTTTGAATTGATACTACATAGTGGATTTCCTTCCTGGCTTGGTAGCCCCCAGAGTAGATTGATTTGATTGAACTGGGTTAACAATTCTGCTGTGTTCTTTATATCTTTTATGTTTTATGTTTTATGCAGTACCTGAACTGAATGTCCTATCAGATGTCACAACATCCTGAAGCATGTTTGACTCTGATATATCCGAATTATTTAAGTACTGATATGTATGTCTTACCATGTTTATAAGTAACAGATAAGATGTCTCAACATCATATTCGACATCTGAGTCTATCATACCAGAATTTCAATTGGTATCAGAGTAGGCATCCTGGTCTGTTTCTGGATGAGATCTAAGGGGGATACTTTCTGGTTCATGGTAAAGGAAGAAGGATGATATAATGAAAAGCTGTTGGAACTTGAGAGGTTTCAATTGGCGTTTGAATGGTCCCTAGAAGTGGAGGATGGACTATTCATCATATGGTGTATATTGGACCGGTCTGGTGTTATCAGGGCTGGAAATTTGTTGGTGAATTGCTGTGTAGCTATGATGTCAGATAGAATGTCCTGACATCTTGGTTCAAAGAATTCTATATTTGAAGGAGGCTTGTGTTTTGTTTTCTGTGAGGTTTGGTTTCAACTTCTGTACTGCTGCATGTGCCTCTGATATATTCTGAAGGTATACCAAGTTTGTGTGTTACTTAGATTAGATGCACTGTGGTTGGGAAATGTTCTGGTTGTTCTTGTATGGGGAGTTATATCTGTATCTGAATTGATGATCATACAATTTATAAGGAATATGGTATAATGGTGTTTTATTCACATAGGTTTGCTGATGTCAGATAAGATGTCTTGACATCGTGTTTCAATATCTTTTGGAGGATCTTACAGTGGAGGAGTTTATTTATCTCCAAGGAATTGCTCTATTATTTATGATGTGTTATGTTTGATTGTTGTTGTGTTTGATAGTGGTTCCCCAGTACTTCATACAAAGGATGTTGTAAAGCTTCAGTTCATAATGTCAAGTTTGATGTTCTATCATGAGATTACAGAACTGGAGAACACTTAGTTCAGAATGTTGTGTTTCTTGATGAGAGATTCCTGGTGAAAGAAGAGGTTGGAGCCAAAGCAAAAGAGTATAATTATCAAATCTTTCATGCGGGAGTGAAGATCTTGATAAGTTATCTCTTAAGCTTATTTATGGTGACCTAATTAGGATTTTCTTCCTAGTTATGGTGTCCAATGTAGTTTAGATATAGCTGAAGATAATTTCTCTTGTGAAGATACATGTTTCTGATTGTCTAAATCATGAACTGAAGGAAGTTTCATCAAGAAAGAAGCTGAGTTGATATGTCAATCCTAATGTCTTGACACCACGCTACACATCAGCAGTTTATGGTAAATGTTGAGTCAAAGACCTAAAAGATTGTGGTTTTTTTAGGATCTCTGAAGCTATAAAGTTGAATACTCTTTGAGATGCTACTGACGATTGTATTTGTGCAAAGTATCTTTCATAATGTTATAGCACTTCAGTTGGAGCTGATTGAAGAAAAGGTAGTAATCTTGAAAGCAGTAATGTTTCAGAACCAAGCTTAGTTTTGTGTTCCAGAAGAAGGAAACTGGTGTGATATCCTGCTAACATGATGGATGCTTTGGGTGCTAGACAAATGTGTGATGATCACATATGTTTGGAACCTACTCCTAACCTGGAAGAGGAGGCATATATGCTATGTGTTGAAGGTCTCAAGTTTAAGAAAGTGGGAGTGTGTTGCTAATAACCATAGTTATTAGTGTATGATCAAGGGAATTCTTCATCAAGCTTAGGCCCAATTATGTGATGTCCCCGTATGAAGAGTATAATATGTAGACATGTTAATGGTATGTATCATGCAAGTCACTGCATGTATTTGGGTCTGATAGAAAAGGATGATTAACTTCTGGTGAACTCTCGTACCCTCTGCAAAGAGTTGTACATGGATTACTACTGTTGTTACCCCCAAAACCATAGTAAGTGTCAAATCAGTTTTTTTGAGATTGTTGTCAGATCTGATGTTGGAACATCATCTCAAAAATGTTGAGTCTTTAACCAAGGAAGTTAGTTGTGCTCATGGTGGAATATCATGTCAAGCCATTTACCTAATTTGAAGTGATAAGTGGTGTGGATTAATAAAATAGGGACTAGCAAGTGCCACAGGTATGCAGGAAATGAATGTCAAACCAAATCTCCTACCTTGTGTGAGAAGGTTACCTTATCACATATGATAAAAACCTTGACAGGAGTTGAGTATTTGTCTGCTATTGATAAGGATATGCATCTAACCGATAGTGAATACTCTGACAGGAGCTAAATGTTTATCTGTCTTTGAAAGATGTTGTGCTTTCAACCAATGAGAAAATACATTAATGGAGGATTATGTATATGTCTGATGTAAAAGTTCAGAACTACAGTATAAACATCATAATTCAAGAAGTGTTGAGAAATTACTTTTCTCTTTGTGGCTGTATATTTCTTTTCATGGTGTTTTAGTCTGTGATGACCTGAATTAGCTACTGAAGGTGTGATCCTTAGAGATTTTCTTTGGAGCTCTGTGTTGAAGTCCTAAATGATATTGAAACAATCATGTCTATTGGTAGATAAAAGAAGCTTCTGAATGTATCTACAAATGCGTGTGATAAATGCATGACTTTGGTCATGATTAAAGCTAGCAATGTGACCAACAATTGCTAAGAGCAAGGGAAGAATGTCAGATTGGGAGTTCTGATCAGAATGGTTGTTGAACTGGTAGTTTCTTCTACTACTAGTCATGGATAGTGGCAGTATGAACCCTTTGTTGCAAGCAAACTAAGAGCATCTGTTTTGGAATATAAAATCAAGTGTGTCTTGTATGGATATATAAGGATATTTATCAATTGTGCTCTTTGTGGTATTCTTAGAGAACTAGTGTATATGAATTTGTAAAACTCTTGATTGTTTTTCGGTTTGAGAGTATGTTCATCAGGGGTGTGAAGTTGAGAATTAGTGGAGTTTATGCTCAGCTAGAGTATTGTTTATCCATGACATGAGGAGATCTTGCTAATCTTATCTGGAGCTAACCTTAAAATCCTTCAAAATTAAAAGATTAGATTGTGTAGAACTATCTGATAGGGTTATTATACAAGGATTTAAGATCAATTGTTGTTTATGGAGTTCACAAATATTTGATTGATTATCCTTGAGATTCAAGATTGGTGATGTTCAAAAAGATGTTTGGAACATCTTATCATCAGAGTTTGTGCAGAATCATGGGAGGGGTATTGCATAAGCTGTAACATCTGTTATTTCTTGGGAGTTAGCTTGAGAATTGGCTTCAGTCTTGTGTGACAGGAGTTGTGTATTTCTGGAAAGTTTCTTGGCAAGAACTGGTCTGGATATTGTTGATTCTGAAGAGGGAGATGAAAGACCATGAACACATCATAATCTTGATGACTACTTGGATTGGTTTATTTCTGATCTAGGTGCAGTCCAGAATGTTCATCATGGAGTTAAGATAGGTGGCGATATCATAAATTTGTTAAGACTGCCTTACTCAAGGAAATGTGGCATCCTTGGTATAGTTATGAGGAGTAGTTCTTAACTATTCTTTCTGAATAATCAGACAGTGGCAGGTTTGAAGACTTTGGAGAAACATTGGAAGTTTCTCATCAATATGTGTTATCAGTAGGAATTTCTGCAAAACCAATAGAATGGAGGTTGTTTACTCAAACTTGATGGATAAATCAAGTCTATGAGAGCATGGAACTCTTGTTCTATAAAGGAAGGAGGTTCTTTCAAGTGGCAGAAGAATGACCTGAATTTAACAGATGGATATGGGCTAATAATGTTCAAACATCTAGTTCAACATCAGAGTCTAATTGGTGAAGTGACACATAAATTAAGATAGAATGATCTATAGGGATTGAATGCTTCATAAGGCCTATTATCTTGACAGTTTGGTGAAGATCAACTTTATTGATCAGGATATCTTTGGAAGATTTATTATAAACGTGAAGAAGACAAATGTGGCAATTGGATTTTTCATATGAGGATTCATAAAGGAGGTGATCAAAATGTGGTAATTGGTTGATCTTTAATGTGGATTCGAAGAATCAAGATAATCAGAGTGTGGCAGCTGGTTGTTCTTGAGGATTGTCTTGGAACAAATTGCTCTTGGGCAGAGGTGTGATGAGTTGAAGACTCAAGGGGATTTATTCTTCTTGAAGGTAGATGAGAGTTTATCACTCTTTCTGGATTTCTGATTCTAACTGGTGCCACAGTGTAGTTGAAGATTTTCAGTTCTTGGATTACTATGCTATAGTAAGTCCAGTTGGTGGAGCACATATAGGATCATGGTGATAAGGTCTTGGTGTATGAAAAATGTTCTAACTAAGTGTTAATACATTATCTTGGGTGTTTATCTACATGGTTTCTATTATTAGACTACCTAATCATATGGGAGAATGATGAAGTAGATGATCTATATTGGAAGAAACATGTAGAAGAGACTGAAGTATATCAGGTATTGATTGCTTGGAAGCTTGTTTGTGGACATTCATTCTAATGTCATAATTAGTTTGGATGTGTTTTATCTGGATTGTATGGCCTTTGGTGTGTAAAGGCTTAGTGTCAAGAACCTGTGTGCTAGAAGATGTTCATCTTGTGTAGTCCGTGGTAACTACAAACCAAGAAAGGAATCAGGTATGCTTTGGTACAAGAAGTGAATGTGTTCAATTGGGAATTGAACAGAGGGTGAGCTCTTGAAGACATGAAGAAGCGTCTTATGTTTTCCTTTCATCAATGTACAGAGAAGCATGAAGTATCCTAGACAGGGGGAGTGTGTTACAAGTATGTGCAACTGATTTTATGTGGTTTTTCTCGAGGGGGAGAAATGATTATATAAAACAGGGAGAGTTATGGTCCTATTTTATTGGCATTATTGTGAAGCTTGTGTGTGTTTCAAGCATATGGAGATTATATACCTCTATGGTTATTATCATGCCTTTGTCTTTTTATGGCTAAAAAGGGGGAGAAAGTGTGTACTATTGAGGTCTGATATGAAGATGTGATGTTAAGTAACTTCTACATGAGGTACTGCTACACCTGTATGTAAATTAGTTTTAGCCAAAATAAGCCAAAGGGGGAGATTGTTAATTCTATTATTTTATGATTGGCATTATGTTTGGTAATACTAATATGGCTGGAAAATGTTGAATAAGAAGTTCCATATGTTAAATTAACATGGTATAGATTCTGGAAGAACATGTCAAACATGATGTCCTGACATGGTGGCACAGATAAATGTGGTTATAATAATTGGTAGATACTGAAGAAGATGTTGAAACATCTGCAAATGTCATGACAGAATTATTGTCATATGTTACAGACAGATGTCAAAGAAAATGTTGAAACATCTGCAACTGTCATAACAACATTATTGTCATGTGTTACATATAGATACTGAAGAAGATGTTGAAACATCTGCAAATGTCATGACAGAATTACTATCATATGTTACAGACAGATGTCAAAGAAAGTGTTGAAACATCTGCAACTGTCATGACAACATTACTGTCATGTGTTACAGATAGATATCAAACAAGAAGTGTTGAACTTAGTTCAGGATGTCACACCAGATGTTGTGACATTGACAAACAGAGTAAAAGTTAATGAACTAAAGTCAAGACATCAGGATGTCACACCAGATGTTGTGACATCGTAAACCTGCTACCAGACTTAAACGATGCATAACAGAAGTGAGTAAATTCAGGAGAATTTATCTGGAATTAATTGTGAATAGATAAGCACTCCAAGGCGCATCTTTAGGGAGCTTAGTTATCTGATTTCAGTGTAACAAAATAACTAACTCACCTTGAATCAAGGAGGTAACAAACTAACTAACCCTAATTCAAGGATGACAGTGGGATTTATCAGATCTGAATTATGCAAAATATTCTACAAAATATCCTGATATCACAGGTGGAGTATTTTAAAGGACTAGGAGATTCGAGGTGGAATTATTTGATGCAGAATATTCTGGAGATATTATGCAATCATATGTGGCGCTGATTTAGAAGATCTTAAAGACTCAATTTAAATTGAAGACAAATATTGAAAAATATAGAGTTTATATATTTAGAGATATTTTAGGAGTTTTTAGATTTGAAGATCTTTTGGTATATTTGTAGCAGATTTTTTCTGCATATTTGTAGCAGCTATTGTTGTGATTGTTTAGGCCCAAATCTAGTTGGGAATAAGTTATAAAAGAAACCCTGTAACCTAGTTTAGAATTAACCAAATCAACCGAAAATGTAAACATTATTAGGGTTGTGTTCTTGTGGAAGCCGTGCGTAACAAGGAACCCTATTGTGGCTGTTTCACTTGTGATTCTCGAAGCTTGTAAGCAAGAGAAGTATTGTACTTAATTGAAGCTGCTAAGCAAGGTTAAGTTGTTGTCATGGAAGTATGAATTCTATTTGTGAATTGTTGTATAGGTATGAAGTCGTCAATATCAGCAACTGAGAGTTGAGAACTGTGAGACATCACTGAGGTGATTGGAAGTGAGGATGAGTTTCTCATATTTAGGAGTTCCTAAGTAGAAGTTGCATTGGTAGTGATTAAGTGAGAAGACTGTAAACTATAGGTGTTTGCCGAGAAGTCTTTGAATTGATACTACATAGTGGATTTCTTTCCTGGCTTGGTAGCCCCCAGAGTAGATTGATTTGATTGAACTGGGTTAACAATTCTGCTGTGTTCTTTATATCTTTTATGTTTTATGTTTTATGCAGTACCTGAACTGAATGTCATATCAGATGTCTCAACATCCTGAAGCATGTTTGACTCTGATATATCAGAATTATTTAAGTACTGATATGTATGCCTTACCATGTTTATAAGTAACAGATAAGATGTCTCAACATCATATTCGATATCTGAGTCTGTCATACCAGAATTTCAGTATCTTTCATTTGTTGTCGATGGTGAGCGATATTTGAGCTTGACAACTCTCCAATTTTCTGGATATTGCTGGAGAGTATTCAATTTGGTTTTCAGATCGAAGAGAAGTATGTCCTCGGATATCCTAAATTGAAGTGGGGGATTTGCGCCATTGAAATACACAAATGCAAGATGTGGATATGTATTCATTATGGTTTTCGTAAAGAAAATGGATTGAGAAACACTTATCTATACTAGTTAGATATCAATTTGGACCTTAGAAATCATATCCTTTCATCATGACATAGTTCGGATATCGTTTTCAGACACACCCTATTTTTTTAACAAATAAAGGTGTGTCCGGAGATGTATATCCGAACACGTCCATGTTTGTTACTTTTTTTAACTTAAAATTGGGTGTTTCCGGATATGCATATCCGGACCCTATCCATTACAGAACCACTATTGACATAGAACCAGTAAACACACCAAAACATAAAAATTGAGACATTGTCCAAAATATACCCCCAATTTCTAATACATTAAAGTAGAATACACGTTACATATATTGCAAATTGTATCGAGATTACACCATTGACAACATTACATGCAAGAAACAAATTACATTACTTGTGTTGTGAATCAGATACCTTAGAAATAAAGTATAATTGGTTCCTTGATCAGTCAAGAAACCCACAAGGGTTAGGGTTTAATGTAACCAAGGATAACAACAAGGATTTGTTATAAACTGCTATTTTTTCCTTTTCTCTTTAAACAAGATTACAAGTATACATGAATAACAAATAACCTCTAACTTTTGAATTAGGGTTTTATCTTCCAATTTCTCCATAAAACTGTTGTCGAAATAACCTCTGCCCAAAACACCTTCTTCAACCTAACACTAACCAACATGCATCTAACCCTTTTGAGGATTGTTCAATTGAATCTCTCAAATAGACCATTTTACTGAGGAGTACCTGCTGCAGTCTTATGCCTTGCAATCCCAGACTCGACACAGTAACTGTCGAAAGCTTCATTGCAGAATTCAAGGCCATTATTATTTCTCAACCTCTTAACCTTTCTAACAGTTTGAGTTTCGACCAGAACCTTCCAACTCTTGAAATTCTCACAAGTTTCATCCTTTGTCTTCTGAATGAATACCCAAAAATTTCTGGAATAATCATCAACTATGGATAAAAATAACTTGCACCTGAATGTGAAGGATTCCTTGCAGTCCCCCAAAGACCAGCATGAATGTAATCAAGGGATCCATGTGTTCTTTGTTTACCTTTGTTAAACTTCACCCTATAGGATTTACCAAACACACAAGGTTCATAAAACTCCAACTTCTCGACTTTATCGCCACCTAACAAGTTCCGTTTCCCCAGTTCGACCATGCCTCTTTCGTTGACATGGTCTAATCTCATGTGCCATAATTTTGTCTTTGACAACAGTTTCGTGGATGCAACATTTGTCGAACCAATTACAACTTTAACCTTAAGGGTATATAAGCCTTGTTTCTTCACCTCTCTCAAGACTTCCTTTGACCCCTTCATGACTCTTAGAATACTTTTCTCTCCTTGAAAAACATAACCCTTCTTGTCGAATTCACCAAGAGAAATCAAATTTCTCTTCAAGTCAAGTACATACCTAACTTCAGTCAATAACCTTATTGACTCATCATGGAGCTTGAATCTCATAGATCCAATACCTGCAATGTTGTAAGCTTTGTTGTTTCTTAGCAACACTGATCCATCATCTTGATCACATAATTCCTTGAATAAATCTTTGTTTGGAGTCATGTGCTAAGTGCAACCATAAGAGCATCAGATGAGTCAAAATCATCTTGAACAATGGAAGCATTGCCATTATCCTTACCTCCATTATCTTTTAGTAGTTTAGGGCACACTTTTTGAATGTGACCCTCCTTCTTACAATGATAGTATCGAACACGAGATGCTTCACCACTATAAGACTTATGTTGACTTTTACCCTTCTTCCTGACGAACTTACCATCCTTTCGCAAGAATTTCACCTTAACGTCCAAACCTTCACCAACCGTCGAAGGTTTTCTCCTTTCGTTCATTAAAGTCCTTAGAGTACAAGGTAGATTTAACATCTTCAAAGGTTAAAGACTCTCTTCCATACAAGAGGGTTTCTTTGAAGTGAGCATGTGTTATGGGAAAATTAATCGCATAACAACAACATCGCTTGATCTTCATCATCGATCTTCACATCAATAATTTCAAGATCAAGAATCAGCTTTTTGAACATATCCAACTGCTCAACCAACACTTTGTCTTCACTCATCTTGAATGAATTCAAAGCTCGCTTCAGGTATAGTCGATTCACCAATAATTTGGTCATGTACAAACCTTCAAGTTTCAACCATAACCCTGACGTCATCGTCTCCTTTGATACCTATCGAAGAACCTTATCACCAAGGCTCAACAATATTGTGATGTGTGTTTTCTCAATCATGGTCGACTTTTCAGCTACCATTAACGCAACATTCATGCTCGTCTCTCCATTCAATGCTTCCAAGCAACCCTGTTGAACAAGTAAGGCTTTCATCTTCAAGCGCCACAAACCGAAATCGTTCACTCCAGTGAACTTTTCAATCTCATACTTTGTTGGAGGCATCTTCTTCACACTCACCGCACCAATTTGTTGTGAATCGATTACCTTAGATACAAAGTATAATTGGTTCCTTGATCATTCAAGAAACATACAAGGGTTAAGGTTTAGGGTAACCAAGGATAACAACAAGGATTAATTATAAACTGCTATTCTTTCCTTTCTCTTGAAACAAGATTACAAGTATACAAGAATAACAAATAACCTCTCTCACGTTGAATTTAGGGTTTTATCTTCCTATTTTCCCTTATGCAAAAGATGAGAGACTAGTATGCTATTTATAAAAAAAACTAACACACTAACCTAATGGGCTTTTTAACAATTACCCATTACAAGCTAACTTAAGGTACAAGCTAACTTAAGCAATTGGATCCATAACACAAGACCCAATTTGACAACAATATATGAGCGGACTTTGACGACATGCTAAACCTAGAATTTGTTCTAATATCTCACAACTTGCAACATGTGAAGGTGAGAATAATACACAAGAAGGGGGTTGAATTGTGTATGTGAATTCTTTTTTACTTCTAATAAAACAAATTCAAAATCTGAACAAGTTCAAATTTTGTTCACAGAGATGATAGCATGGGAATGAATAATAATCATAAGCAAGCAATAAATCAACACATAGAGTTATCCTGGTTCCTCTGTTAAAAAAAGAATGGTCCAGTCCCCTTGTCCAACTAGATATTTTCACTATAATCAAACCGATTACACTTTGCTTAAGCAAACTACCAAGAGACTTGAACTACTAAATCATACTAGAAAGATACTTCTGCTCAAGCACACACGCAAGAGACTTTTGCTCAAGCGCACATACATGAGAATTCTTTTTCTTAAGAAAACATGCAAGAGACTTCTTTTGCTCAAGCACATATGTAAGAAACTTCCATTGCTTAAGCAAACTAGAAAGAGACTTTACATACTCTAAACAAATAGTTTAGGAGAATATATAACAACTATACTTAATGTAAAATTAGAATTATAAAAGTGATACAACAACCACAAATATACTTAAACACTTAAGATTTATAAGATATACAAAGATAAGAAATCTTAAGAACTTATTCAATAAACAGTTATAAAAACTTTAGCTTGCAAAAATGGTTCACACATCTTATCAATCTATTAAATGTGCTAGGTAAGCCTATTTCCAATGAGATTTATACTAACAAAGTGTTGAGATGTTCAAATATGGAATGGAAACCCAAGGTTACTGCTTTCAAAGAGGAAAATGATCTTAAATCACTTGATCTCACGACTTTGTTCGACAAATTGGAAGAGCATGAGCAAGAACTTACTTGCATAGAAAAATATGAAAAAGAGTGTGAAAAGAAGGTGATCAATGAGAAAGGAAAAGACAAGGAAGAAGAGAAGAAGTTCATTGCTCTAAAGACTTCAAGCTCAAGGTATTCACATTATGAGCATAGTGATTTTAAAAATAAGGATGACGATGAATCTGATGAAGAAGATATAGGATCTTTTATAAAGAGGTTCAACAAATACATGTGGAAATATGGAGACAAATATTCCAAAAAGAACCATGGTAAAGCTAGAAAATTATCCAACTCATCTAAAGAAGATGAGAACAAAATGGCAAGTTTAGAAGTGCATGTTACAATTGTGGCAAACTGGGTCACTATATATCCAGAGTGTCCTACAATCAACAAAGATAAATAAAGAAGCCATCATAAAAAATATAGCAAGACTAGAATAGCTTATGTCTCTTGGGAAAACGAAATTGATTCTTCAAGCGATGATAGTTTTACTTCAAGTGTTAGTCGGCCAAGCTTTGCTATATGGAAAACAAAGGAAAGAAAAAGGTTGTAAGTCACTCCAAATAAAAGCTTTTCCTTTACAAGTCAACTGCGTTAACGGAAGTGCCAACTTTGAAAATCCTTCAATAAACCTCCGGTAATAACCCGCCAAGCCTAAAAAGCTTCGAATCTCCGTAACCGATCTAGGAACTTCCCATTGCATTACCGCATCAATCTTGGATGGATCAACACTATTTCCACCATCGAAAATCACATGCCCAAGAAAACTTACCTTCGACAACCAAAACTTGCACTTTGACAACTTAGCATACAATTGTTTCTCTCTCAAAATCTGTAACACAATCCTTAAATGCTCTTCATGCTATTCTTGAGACTTAGAATAAATTAAAATGTCGTCGATAAACACAACCAAAAAACGATCCAACTGTTCATGGAAAATACGATTCATGTATTCCATAAACACACCCGACGCATTAGAAACTCCGAATGGCATCACAGAATACTCGTAATGACCATACCGTGTCCTAAAAGCCGTCTTTTGAATATCCTCCTCTTTCACACGAGTCTGGTGATATCCTGATCTCAAATCAATCTTACTAAAAACACGCGCACCAACCAATTGGTCCATCAAATCATCGATCCTCGGAAGCGAATACTTGTTCTTAATTGTCACCTTATTCAACTGTCGATAATCAATACATAATTGCATGCTTCCATCCTTCTTATTTACTAACAATACCGATGCACCCCAAGTAGAAACACTCGGCCTAACAAACCTCTTGTCCAACAAGTCATTCAATTGCTTTTTCAATTCTACCAACTCTGAAGCTGACATACGATACGGTGACATCGAAATCGGTCTAGTACCCGTAACTAGATCAATAGAAAACTCAACTTCTCTTTCTGGCGGTACATCCTTAATATTGTCCGGAAACACTTCTGGAAAATCACACACCACTGGAAACCTACTTATCTCCACTTCGCCTTCCACTGACCACGATGCAAACAAACCAAACAATTGAACTTCGTCCAATAAAAGTTTCTTCAACTCTTCGTGGATAAGAAACTCTCTTCTTCATCATCATCCAAAGAAGGAAACCTTACTAACTTATGATAACAATCTATATGAACTCGATTAAATTGCAACCAGTTCATACCCAAGATCACGTCCAAACCTTCCAACGGCAAACAAACTAAATCCATAACAAAATCTTTACCATACATGGTCAAAGAACAACAAACACACACCAAAGAAGTGGTTACCGATCCTGAAGCAGGAGTCTCGATAACCATCTCACCACCCCCAGAAGACATAAACAAATTCAAACGCTTAGCGCACTCAAGAGAAATAAACGAATGAGTCGCTCCTGTATCAATAATAGTAACTAAAGGCGTACTATTAATAAAGCATGTACCTTTAATCAAACGGTTTGCACTAGTAGTATCCTTCCCTGCTAATGCAAACACCTTTCCGCCCGCCTGAGCTTGCTTCGGATTAGTACACTTAGTACTAATGTGACCAACTTCCCCACAATTGAAGCTCTTCACAACATTCCTCCTACACTCGGTAGTAGCATGTCCAAGACCTCCACAGTTTGAACATTTCACAATATTCTTCCCACACTCAAAGGACTTATGGCCTAAATCGCCACACTTGTAACACTTAACGGGGCCAGAACTCCCTCCACCAGATCTCCTATCAAAGTTTCCCCTATGTTTTCCCTTATCAGCGGGTGTCACATAAGGTCCACTTCTAGCTTGTTGCTTCCCTTTCCTCTCATTCACACTCTTGTAATGTGTAGAACGAGCTCTGCTATCTTCCTCAAAAATTCTACAACGTTCAGTCAAATCTGAAAACCTTTTGATTCTCTGATATCCCACAGCTTGCTTAATCTCAGGACGCAAGCCATTCTCAAACTTAATGCACTTAGAAAACTCAGCAGTAGCAGCAGCATAGTGAGGACGAAACTGAACCAATTCCACAAATTTAGCAGTATAGTCAACCACTGACATACTATCTTGCTTCAGCTCAAGGAATTACATCTCCTTCTTTCCCTTCACACTCTCAGGGTAGTACTTCCCTAAGAACTCAGTACGAAAAATTTCCCAAGTTATCTCTTCATCATTCTCCTCAAGAGTTTGACTTCTACCGACCCACCAATCATCGGCTTCTTCCTTCAACATGTGAGAACTAAGCCTTACCTTACTCTCTTCAGCACAATCCATGACTCTAAATATTCTCTCAATCTCCTTCAATTAATTCTGAGCACCATCAGGATCAAATCTCCCCTTGAAGACCGGTGGTTGATTCTTCCTGAACTCATCATTCACATTCACATTCGGCGTTCCCTGCACCGCCATAGCCATTGCTTCCAAAGCAGTAGCCATTGCATTGTCATTTCTACCAGCCATATTCTGATCATTCCCAAAGACAACAACAAGATTAAACAAAAGTTCAATCACAACAAAATCAAGACAGACACAACTGACTCGAACACTGGCTCTGATACCACTTAATGTAACACCCCCTTTTTATACCCCAAATAAGCAATTAATTCACTTAGGCACATATTAAAATTTCATCAGAGTATATTTGAAAAACGGTATAAAAGAGCAATGCCACATTATACTTGAATTTAAAAACATACAACACCTGCTCAATAAAGATATGCAACAAATAGGGTAACTTACATACACAAGGATTTCATCCTTACACCCATATTCATCAATTCATTAAACAACGGAAACAAAACATAACAATTTCAAACTTATATACTTATCATAAATATATCTGCAAATTTGAATCACCAAAATACTCCATGTTTACATAAAACATATCACATCAAAATACATATACAAATGTATTCACAAAAAGGCATCAAGCCAAATCCTAGCTACCCGGTGCTACATATCAGAGCCGACCGACCAAAAGATGAAGACGAACTTCACAAAAATATCATCCAGCAACCTACTCTGCAATGCCTCATAGAGAATCATAAAACAGCAGAAGGGTGAGAAACATTATCATAATAATATTGCATATAATTATATATCTCAACATATAAAATGCACATAAATTAAATTCTCACCAAAATTCATACCTTATCACCCATACACATCGCAACGTGTACATACACTAATCAAGCATGTTCATCATGCACCAATTCACTAATTCACATAACTCGTATTATTTATGTTTACTCCTCAATTCTATTCATTCCGCATAAACATACATCTAGTTATGTTTAATCACAGATATACATTACAAATGTATAAACCACATACATATACATATCAAACATGCATATATACAATCAAGTATGTTTCATCACACATATTATCATCTCCATAATACTTCAAATAAACATTTACACATTCATGTTTATTTCTGCATATCATAATTAAAATGATAAAAATGCAACTCATAGAGATCGACACACGACTATATGCAGATGCAAATGCGGTACCGACTCAACATTTCAGTAGGTTCTCTCAGGAACCAAATGGAATCATTGCTTGTTACCTAAAGTAACTTCCCGTCGGGCACACTATAACACCCTTCTACCCCAAAACAAAATATTTAAATAATATCAGAGTAATCATCGAGAAGGGTATCACATTTCATCAAAATTCAATCGAACAGTGTCCTGTCCCGTAACACGGGTTAATCAACATCAAGAATAACATATAACATTTCGCAGCGGAATTTAAACTTCATATTTCAAAATCATAATTCTTACTTCATAAACATAATTTTCTCCATCCGAAATTTCAACATCATATAATGAGAAAATATTTATCAAAGTAGTAACATAACTGAAAACATTTTAACAAATAAACCCCGTCCCAATGTTACATGACGCAGAGCAGGACACATAGACCAAAACCACTTCTAAGGAACACTAAAGCACGCTCTGAGACTCATGAAAAACTCCTCTTGCACTGCAAGCCTATTCTTTATCATTTGCAAGTTACCCACGAAAGAGGCAACATTTCCAAGCAGGCAGGGTGAGTAATCATAATATATCATAAACGTACAAGAATATAGAACATAAATAAATTAGTACAACATATCATGACTTCATCAACTATAAAATTCAGCAACCACAACAACACGATCATGAAATTAAGCAACACCAACACAGTCATGAAATTCATCCAGAATATGCAATTCTAACCATCGTGATATGCAATATGCATGTGGTACCAATTTCATCGTGAGATGGATACATGACCATCAACCCTCCACAAAGGAGCACATCGTAAATCATCGAGACACTTCAATCCACACAATGGGATTGAAGCAAATAAATAGGCCGAAGCCCCATCGTGAATGTTATGAAATGCAATGATGCGCTACATCGTAAAAATTCATCAAAATAATTCGCATCATTCATTTCACATCAGCAAACCAACCATAAAATAATCATATATATCATCATGACATTACACCCAAAACACTGGTTCTATAACCACTCTGACACATCAAGAATTGACCCGTACCCGGTAAATTACGAGGCAATTACAAGGTTATTTCATAAATTCATTTATTAAATTATTGCATTTTTCTCATATTTATTCATCAAAATAAAGTTCAGTTTATGCTCTTTCCGACGCTTCAAACCGAATGCGAATCGGACTTACGGTTTGAAAGTTATGGATTTTTAAAGAATTAAAATTTACCTCTCAAATAGTGTTAACCGGTTAACCCATAGCGTTAACCGGTTAACGCCTGCGAAACCTCAGAAAATACCCAAAATTTTCAATGGTTAACCGGTTAACCAAAAGCGTTAACCGGTTAACGCACGAGTTTCAGCAGTCTTCTGCTACTCAAATGCAGACTGCGTTTTTACACCAAAATCTCAAAATCTCATTATGGGTTTCACATCAAAACACCCAAAAATCATTCAAAACATCAACTAAAACACCAACGACATCATGATAACAATTATACAATCAATTATGTGATTCAATTCACTTTTACCACTTTAATTCATCAAGATTTTCTCATAAACTCAACCTAACTCAAAACCCCAAAAACTCATAAAACTCATACAATCCTAATCCATTCATAATCCAATTCCTACACATTTATAATAGATTATAAAAACTCCCCATACCTTAGAGAAATCCAAAGATCGATACTCTTCTCCAAGATTCTTCGTAACTCTTTGACTCCAAGCTTCCTCTTCCTCTCCCTTTTTCCTTCAGAGCACTTTTTCTCCCAAAAACACGATAATGTTAGAAAACTAATCGTATTCCCCTCTTTGGATACATTATCCCAGTTTATGAGTTTCCCAACATGTCCTTACTTTTTCCTCTTATTACCACCTTACCCTTTCTTAATATTTCATAATAATAATAATAATAAGAGCATAGTAAAATACTACTTATTTATATCATAAAAATATTATTTTCTTCCTAAAATCCTCCAAATTCGCCCAAAACCTCCAGTCCTTTCTAAATCAATTAAATAAATATGTAATTTAATAAAATTTAGATTTTCGGGGCGTTACACACACGATGTTCACCCATTGCTCACACCCCACATGGACACACAATGTTTATGGATTGCTCACACCTCACACGGGCACACAATCTGATTGCTCACACCTCACACGGGCACACAATCAATATGAATAAATCACTCATCGCTCACACCCCACACAGGCACACGATGTTTCTGGATTACTCACACCTCACACGGGCACACAATCCGATCGCTCACGCCCCACATGGGCACACGATCTTATTGTAGTCATCGCTCACACTCCACATGAGCACACAATGCTACAACGGATTCACAAAGAATCCCACAGCACAAGAATGCATACATTACGCTTACATGCAAAATGACACACAACATTCTTGAAAATGCATACATATTCACAATATAGTTATTCATTCATCTCATAAAATTATCATACATTCGCATTTAATTCAAGCCATGTATCTACTTGCCAAACGGCCACAACACAATAATCAAACCCACAATACCATAATTAACATAATTACGTTTTATCGAAAAAGTCTGGTAAATGTCGGCTAAAAATTACATATTTTAGCATCAATAGATTCTACATGTTTTTAGCTTCGAATCGATATGAGGATCACTAAAAACGGATACCCGAAACTCAAGTTACGAAACAAAACGTAAAAACCCAAAAATCTTTCCAGGCTCGCTGAGCGAAAATCACCCTGGAACTTTCGTTGAGCGAGGGGTAGCTCGCTGAGCGACCACTGCAATTTCAGCAACATACCAGCTGCGAACAGTCAACCTTAACCACTCCAAAATTCCTCTAAACCCATACAAACATGATCAATAACATATATCTAACATCATACTTCGATTATAACGATTTCTAACCGATTAATCTACCAATTTCTCATATTTTCTCTCAAACCCTAACTATTCATCTTCTCTAACTTTCATCAAAACCAAAACTCAACCAATCAAACACATACATAACCATACACAATATTAAGATAACAATGCTTATCACCCTTACCCGATTATTTCGATTTCTTGGAGCAATCTTGAAGCTTTTCCAACTTTCCCTCTTTTCTCTTCTTTTTCTCTTCCCTCCTTTTTCTTTCTTCTCTTTTTCTTTCTCTTCTTACCAACTTTTCTATTTCACTCTTTCTCACTCTCTTATATTTTCTTTCTCCTATTTCTATTTTCTACTCTTTCCAACCAAATATCAATTCTCTCACAAAAATACCAATTCTACTAATTCTAACTTATCACTAATTAACAAAAGTCTAAAATACCCTCTTATCCAATTTTACCCGGTAATTCATAAAACGGTAAAAATCACATATCACACCAATATATCATATTAATTCATCAACATATCATATCATCATATTAATTTCACAAACAAAATAATAATTACTCAATTAAAATAAAAGACTCAAACAAAATGGGAATTATCGAATCGGGGCGTTACAATAGATCCCTTCAAAATATTAGCTTCTAATAAAAGAATATGTTTTCACTTAGAAGATAAAATTTTGGAAAATGAAAAGAATATGGAGGCTCTAAGGATGTCTATGTTATATATTCCAAAATAAAAAAAATAAGGATGTTAAACTTTCATGCTGTGGTTGTGAAACTTGTCACATTTGGAAAAAGGAGTTAAGAACTCTCAAAGCCACGTTGGATTAGGCTTTGCAACCTAAAGTCACTTTTGCTATAGATATTTCTAAGTATGACATATCTTCTCTTGATCCATATAGAAGGTATAATCATGTTGAAAAGAAACCAAATAATTAAACATCATCTTCTCATAATTTGTATTGTTATTATTGTTGCAAAAAGGGTCATATTATTGCTAAGTGCAAATTTAGGAAACTTTTTGTTCCTAAAGGCGTCTTTCAATGGCTGCCTAAATGCAACCAAGGTTTCATTAATCCCCAAGGACCCAATGAATATCGGGTATCGATCACTACTTTTTAATCATGCATGAAATATGTTTTTGGATATATGAAGAGAGTATGATATCTCATTTATGGAAGCTCAAGGCATAATAAGGTGACATGTCCTTATTGTGTTGACTTTGTGGCAAGCAAGGCAACTTGTGTTCCCAAAAAGGTTAGCTCTTATTGTTTCTCTTAATTGGTAAAAATGTGTTAATGATTACTAATGTTCTATCCGGGAAGTGTTAGAAAATTATTATGTTCAATGATGTAGGTCTATCTTCAACAAGGCATACTCAAGTTCATTATATTAGGTATTGATCGACCTAAGGTGATGGAACTTGAAGAGGAGCAACGTAATCATCGTGATTGAACAAGATTGAGTGGTCCAACATCAAGGATGATGATCAATTCAATCACTTATTGGATACATTATTAGTCACACTTTCAAATACTTATACAAGAAGAAAAATGGTAAGGGCATTTTGGTTTCTATTTTGTTTTGAAGCGCATTTTTTATTCATTTCAACTTTTGTTCAAGAGTTTATCGTAGAATGCAAGTGCATTCTGCGTCTCGTGTATGTTGATGTAATATCGTTTCTATCCTTTCTTGCTTTGTAAGTAAGTATTTCTTTTACATGTTTATTTGTCAAAGGTATATTATGAATGATGTGTATGATGATTGTGATATGTGTTTAATTCCAAAAATTTCATATGTAACCATTGTGTGTTACATTTTATATGTTTACATTAACTATATTCAAAATGTCTTCATATCTTGATCTATATCTTGAACCATTTCATGATTACATGATTCTAACAAATAAATCATAAGATACTATCATATACATGTGTCTCATCAAGTAACCACTCATGAGTCAATTTGAGTCTCTCAAGGTCATTACAAATTTAATTGAGTCAAAATTTTGAAAGTTGGGATTCTATAGGTCGACATAATGTCGTATAGGTCGGAAGATAACAATTATTTTCAGTCATTTTCAAAAGTGTTACAATATAGGTTGACGCGGAATCATATAGGTCGGCACATAACAAATTTTTCTGATTTTTTTGTTTATGCTACAGTATGTGTCGACATATATCAGTGACAGGTCGGCACATGGTGTAACACCCCATTTTTAATATTTAATCGTCGGGTATTTTTGGTGTTGTGTTGGCCTTGTTTAAGGCCTATATTTGTCGTTTTGTTGTTGTGTCCTAGTGGGACGGGTAGAATCGGGTGCACTTAGTAATAGCGAGTGTGTGAATAATAATAAGACCATTTAATTAACTATTTTATTATTATTATTATTATTATTATTATTATTATTATTATCATCATCTTCATAAAACAATATTAGTAATATTAGTAATTAAAATTAATATTATTATTATTATTATTATTTGGAATAAGGGACAATTTAGTAAAATGTTAAGTGAGGGTTAAAGGTGAATTGGTCAAAATAGAGAATTAGTAAAATATTAATCGTAAAAACTTTGTGAAAGAACCAAGAGGCTAAGAAGAGGAAGATCAACCTAGGGCACCCAATTCTTGAAGAAATTCGTAGGATTTTTGTCTGAATTCGAGGTAAGGAGGGATAACGAATTTGAATTCAGGTGATTTAACATGATGGGTAGTAAGGGTTTCCTTCCCTCGTAGGAATTTTATGATGGTTCTGAATAATTTGTGAATATATGATGTTTGTTGTGAATCTGTGAATATGATGATATAAACTTGATGAAATTCTGATAAAATATCGTTGTTGTTGTTCTGGATGATGCAAATTTATGCAGGTGTTGTTGTTGATGATGAACAATACGAACTTTAGATCTCGAAGGAATGATAAACTGGATTTAATAATGATAAGTAAAAGGATAATAAGATTAGTAGTGTAAAATTGATGTAGAAACAAGTTTAGGCCTGAATCGAAGTGGAAAAATATGAAACCCGTAGCAAAATCTGGACTGGTGGGGGAAAACAATTTTTAGTAACAGATCTGGGCATTACGAGTAACACTCTGGACATTACGCGTAACACATTAGGCATTATGCGTAACACCAACGGAGGTGAGGAAAAATGTGATTTTTGCGATTTCTGTCCCGATTTCGCATGTGTGGCCGATTCTTTTGGTGTGAAGTATTGAGATGGACCTTAAGACATAGTTAATCGAGGTTTAACATCGAGAAATAAAATAATGATGGAATTTAGGTGGATTTAATTAGTTGAGTAATCGGTTAAGTCGCGTGAGGTTATTAATGGTGATTTTCGTGGAAATATTGTTGTGAATTGATCGGATGGATCGTGTAGATGTATAATATGGTAAATTATACATGTTATATGCTTATTCATATTCATACATACATTGTTTTATTATTGTTGGGATGATCATGCCTGATGGGCGAATACGATCATCCGTACTCCGTTATGGAGAATGGTGGGATAATCATTGTCGGATGAGCGTATGTGATTATCGTGTTCGATTGAATGAACAAAACTTGGTACCACATGCATTGTGTCGTGTTTAGTCACATTGCATTACTATTGTTGTATTGTTGATGCATAATTATTGTTGTATTTGTTGTTGCTTGATTATTGGTGTAATTGTTGTATTTGTTGTTATGTGTGAGAAACTACCTTGAAGATGTTATATGCATAGTTTATGTTTGAATTTGTTTCTCACCCCTTTGTTGTTGTTGTTGCATCTGTGCTTCTTTGGAAGTACATATAATCCAGGTACTTGAGAGTGCGTGGAGTCGTGTTTCTTGTTCGAGTCTAGGACGCTCTGATACGTAACACAAGATGAGGAAATTTTAGTTGTTTATTTTGTTTATGTTACCTATCTATTTTGTAGACTGAATTATTGAGGATATTTCGTTGAGATTGACTTATTGCCCGAGTTGAATTAAATTGTTATTTCCGCTGTTTTTATTAAAGAATTTATTTTGGTGATTGTTGTTGAAAATAATGTGGCATTCCACTTTGGAAACTCTGATTTTTGTATTAAAATGTTATTTTAATTATTTTGGAAAAGTGGGGTGTTACACATGGTGGTGAAAGTTGAATTATGAAACATTTGACCAGAATTTTTCATTTTTCTGCATTCATTGTTGATTCATGAACTTGTCTCAATTGCTTTCCAACTTCAGTCAATCTTGTGACTCTTCAAAAGATCTTATACTCTCCATTATTGTCATTAAACTCATCACATTTATTCATTCAACCTTTGAAGGAATCATCTATACAAAGCTAGAGGGTTCACTAGCATCCTCAACAAAATCCCCTCCAGGCCCAGAGCTATCACTAAACACAACAAAGTTTACAATTGGTTGGTTAACTTCTAAAGAGTCAACATTGGAAATTCTTGGATTCATTATCCCAATATTGGAAGAATAGTCATCATTATTGGGTATGTTTATTACATTTGCAAGTACATTCTTATGTGGTCAATATCTAGAACAATGAAGAAACGCAATGAATTGTAAATAAGAACGAGAAAGATGGTACTCGAGAGAGTAAAAAATGGAGATAACGTGTAAAGATGATGATTCGAAAGATACGTTGAACTAGAAAATGTATAACACATAAGGATAAAGATGATGAAAAAGGGTGTTATCAAAGTTTTAAAAAGAAAGTTAAAGTGTAAATAAAATAGAACTTGTAGTTTGTGTAAATAGCGAAAAAAATTGAAATTTTAAGTGGCCCTTATATAGAAAAGCGAGGCCTTGAAGGCCCTGAATGAAAGGAAATGGAGAGGCAAAAAATAATAGTTGAATTTCACCTCAGGAATACAATGACACTTGAGTATCCTAAGACGAGGTGTCACTCCATGGTTTAAAAACCTAGGGTCGTGTGTTAGAGAGATCATGTGAAACGCCTGAATGTTAAGAATCACATTTAATGCACATGTTCCCTAGGGTATTATGTCTCTTCCACTTCTCTAAGCAATGGCTTTGGGTTAGGGAACGTCACTCAATTCTCTAAAAAGCTTCCCTCTACCACACACATCAAGAAGTCTTGGAGACAACTGTTATGGACCGAACAAAGGTCCAATAAGAGGAGGCTCACACCTCATCCAGATCTTGAAGGCTCACACCTCATTCATCACTTTCATGTCATTTCTTATTCTCTAACAAATTTGTGCATTTAAGTGTTAACCTTACCGATCAACTCTCTCTTCAATCCACCAAAAATCCAAATTCATATTAACAAATCACCACATCAGCGTTTATCGAACATCTCTAATTTCATCGTATAATAATTTTACAGAAAAACATTTTCTTTTTTATATTACATACCGTATCAGTATATCTATTCTTAACAAGTACCCTACTTATGCATCATACATTTGGTCTCTTCACGAAATTAAATTATTTTTAATTATTGAATCATAAAATTTGGTAGTTTTGTCTAGAGACAAAAATGGATGATAGAGTGGTAGGAGACCTCAATGGAGCAGTTGAAATAAGAGTTGTATCATGTCACGTCTAGAGCATTATCGATGTGTCAAATCATGACAAATGGTGGAGAGAAAAAAAACAAATTTTTAAAAATATATATGAGCATAAAAACCTGATTTTAAAAATAGAAGAATTGAAAATTAATTTGATTGAGTCTTTTCTTTGTTGATAGTATTTATATTTCTATAACATAGGAACCGGCAATTCCACATGAGGTAGCAATACAGGAAAATTTCCCTGTCATACATATTATATGATCGTGTTGTGCACTACATATTCAACTCATTTTCATGTTTTGATCACATATCAGAAAGAAACAAGTTAGGTATAGAGAGAGAAAAATGGATGTGAAGAAAATAGTAGTGGTGGTAGAAGATGTAGAAGCAGCCAGAACAGCTCTGAAATGGGCTCTATTAAACATCATTAGATACGGTGACATAATCACACTTCTTCATGTTTATAATTCCAATTCTAACACAAGATCAAAAGGTAGAAGTAGAAGTAGAGGTCGTCTTGTTCGTCTCAACGGATTTCGGTTAGCACTTTCATTTCAAGATATTTGCAACAATTATCCAAATGTATGTGTATAAGTTGTCATGTTGATATGAATTTCTTTGTTGTTGATGTTTTTATGTTAAAATTAACCAAGGATATATAATGTTAGGATTGTGTTGCAGACAAAGGTTGAGATTATTGTGACAGAAGGAGACCAAGAAGGAACAAAGATTGCTGCTACTGTTAGAGAGATTGGTGCTTCTATGCTTGTTCTTGGACTCCATGATCATAGTTTTCTTTACAAGTAAGTCATGTTCATATTAATTTTGAGATCACTATTATTACATGACCATTCAGTTACAAATATCAATCATGTGAACATGAAATTCAATGTTCTTTCTCTATGAGTTTGTGTAGAAGAGAATGGTTAGGTTTTGGTTAGAACCTTAGAGGTCAACTTCTACAACTTGCACAATTACAAAAATACACAAACCATCAATAATTGAAATAACAAAGATGAAAAAAAAATATAGTATTCACTTCTTTTAACACAAAATTAGAAATGGATTTTATACTTTTTTTAGATTTATTGTTTTGGGTGCATTAATTAAAAAGGTTTGTGCCAGTGAGGTAGAAAATTTGGTTACCAAAAGATTTGGCATTTGCATGTGCTTTCAATAAATGGTGCCAGAACATGCCAAATATTTTTGGTATCAACTTTTCAGTAAAGAAGCAACTATGTATCTTGCGTTTGCAAATCACTATCTTCTAACTATGTAAATAAGATTGTTTCTTCTCAAAATTAAGAAAATTAAATATAAAATTAAATTTTCTCTTCGGTAGTACTATTTATATCAACAAGATGAATTTTCTGTTCGGTAGTCTAAGAATTTCATAGTTAAGCGTGATTGAATTGAAGTAGTATTTGGATGATGTGGTGGCTCCACAAAATACTTACACAACCATTTCAATCGGATTCGACACATACTCATTGTATTAATCAGACTCCAAATGAATAAACTGAAAGCAGTGTTTTTATAATTACAGATTTACAATGGCCCATTCCCACAACAATTTCAACTGCAGAGTACTTGCCATTAAACAGCCTCATCATGATATATCATCATCAGTAGCTGTATTAGACAGTTCAACCAACTTTGACTTTTCTCAGATTGACATTTCTAGATTACAGTGAGTTTTTTCATTAAAATAAGTCGTAGTATTGAAATATTCATCATCATGATACTGAGTTTTAGAATTGCATTTCAGAGTCCCTCATATGCCTTCACCAAAAATTCCATACAGAATCTGTCCAAACCCATCTGCAATTATTTGGAGATCAAGAAGAACAAGGAGAAGCTGATCAGATCATGCACGTTCTATGTTTACCTACTACCGCACATAAACATTGTATACAAAACAAGACTACAATTAATTAACATAGTTGTATAATTTAGTTGCTTATGAGTTATCACATGTCTTGATAATTTTCTGATTGTATAAAATGATTTGTAACACGAATCTTGGGCAGTGTAGATTATGTCCAAGAGGTTATGACATGCCTCACTGACTCACAACAATTTTCCTTACTTATTCACGTTTCTCCTGCTCACTACACGACAACAATATATTATTTCTCTCTTGTTGGATTGGATGTACTATCTTATGTCCTAGTTGTTGCCATTTTTTTACTGTCATAATTTTTTAAATATAAGGACAATGGATGAGACGTATTCATGTCATTGTTTTTGTATGTATCAGTATAAATAAACTTGATCTCTCAGTGTCCTTCTGTATCAAGTTGTTTCTCATTTCAATTATTATCTTAACACTTTTTCAATTATTTAAAACAAATATATTGATGAACTAATCTCCTATAAAATGAATAATGTAGAGTAGAAAAAAAATTCAAAAATCTTTATGCCAATGTATATATGATTTGTTATAAGAAAAGGACAATACTCATTTGGAAAACTTGGGCATATATCTTCAATCAAAAGATTATTTGAAGTTTTGATTTCTATCAATGAGTCTAGACAATAATATAAGATGTACAGTTTTTACAACCTATAGCAGAGTACTGTCTAGTAAAAAAAATGAGTTTCTGAGGTCTTGAAGTATGTAGAGAAGTTCCATTGATCAAAATTGGTATATCTCCAAAATCTGTTGTTTGGAGAGGTAAAGCTATAACTTTATCTATCTATATCAAATAATGCTCTTGTCCATACTCGCGCACGATCACAGGCACGCTTGTAGGAGGGATCTGCAACAAGAAAAACAGACAAATGACTGTAAAAACTATGCATTAGATTAAAACAAAAATAAAATATAATGAGGAAGCAATAGTATTGAAAATGTTGGCCTTGTTCATCAATGTTAAAAAAAAAACACCTAGTTCGTCAAGAAACTTATTGAATTTAAGAGTTATGGACCAAAAGGATCAGTTGGGCTCACGCCTGGAACAAATGGTGTAATTTTTAAGTTATTATGAATCCACATACAACGCAGAAAACGAGCACATAGACGACACCTAATTTCAATAGAAAAGTACCAAGTGGTGACACACTGGATAACTGAGCAACTTACCATTCCATGCTCTGTAACAATAACTGAGACATAATCTGAAGGAGTAACATCATACCTGTCAATTGAATTAAAAATCAGTCAATCCAATTTTGGGGGCTATTCAACTTAACAAAAAAATGAAATATCTAAATCTTACATTAAATTCAAAAGCTGCAAATTCTTTTCATTTGCCCAATTGTCCAGATAATTGATATCCGTTCTTCCAGGTACCGTAGCAACAGCACCAGGGTCACCTGCATGCAATTTTATGACTGTTAAATTTCTTTGCCAACACCGTTTCAAAATAGGACTACATTCATGTCTGACAGAGCTGGAAAGCTCAATATAACAAACTGATGATCAAACTTGCCTATTTCATTGCAACATATTGAATCAAGTAGCACCCTTTCATGAAACTTAAAAGTTTCACAACAGATTAATACAGGAACACGAAATTCATGAGCCACCATTGCAATACATGCGGTACCAACCCTTGAAAGTACAGTTCCATTAGAAAGAATAGCAGAAGCTCCCAGAAAAACTCTTGTGACCTCATGCATAATATACGAAACAGCATTTATATGAGTATACGTACAACTCAGACCCTTGGCCATAAGCCTAGTAAGTAAGGCCTGACTTTCAAACTTAGGCCGCGAGTCTACCACCACAACTCGGAATTGTTTCCCAAGATCGTGGGCAGAAACGAGAATCATCTCAACAACACAAGACAGTCCAAATATAAGAAGAACATCTCCATCCCTTACTTTAGCAGTGGCGTGTCCAATAATAACCTTTTGCGCAAGAATTATTTTTTCATAAATGAATCGGTCAATATCAGAAGAAAGTGCTGCTTTTGCCTCAGCATCAGTATGACTTATGGGCAACCTGGCAATTCGACTCTTCAAAAACCTAATTGCATTTCCCATGCTAATAGAAAGTGGTCTGCATTCACTAATAAATGAAATATAACTACTGATTTTTGCAGTTAAATCTCTAATAAGTACTTTTTCAGGCGGAGTGGAGTAGTCTATAATAGCTTCCTGAAGTGCTTTAAGCATTTCAATACAACGAGCATTAACCCGTGATATATCTCCTGCCATATAACGTAATCCAACCTGAAAATTGAATACGCTAATGAGCACCATATCTAAATTGCCATTTTATTTATGTACATTTGCAAATTCATTGGACTGGAACATAAAAAGGGCTTAATAATGTATGATGAGAAATATAAAAAGGAGCAACTAAATTTTCTTAAAAGAAGTGGAGGTCACGTCAAAAAACTTCCAACCTACATCTGTGTAGGAAGAAGAAATATTAGTGATGCAGGTTCTAATTTGAGAGAATAAAGCATGAATACTTAGACTACTATTATTTATAACCCAATATTCATATATAAACGAAATAATAAGAAATGTCAAGAAAGCAACTATAACAAAAAATGGGAGACTGATGAAAAAGAATAATATTAATTTTGAAAAAATTAACACTCAAATTGGTCTTAGACCCTCAAAAATATAAAATGTCATCACATTAATCTTCCTATGGTTGTCAAAATCAAGATCCTGCCTAAGGAGAAGGAGAAAGATCATGAAATATGTCATTAAAACAAAAACTATAAAATCTTACCTAAAATTTGAATATACATTTTTTTAAATGATAATCAATAAAAATTCATAGTTCTACTTTTAGTTATTATGTTACTAATATCTCTTATGTTTGGGCTCCAACTAAGATGGACATTTAAGAATGTGATCCAAAAGTGGGCCTCCCAGCTCTGGCTGGTTTTGTATGTCTTATTTCTTTGAGAGTTGGCTTAATTTAGAGTTTGGCCAGGCTATGTTACAACCATCAACTTTAACAGAACTCAGAAAAAGGAACCCTTTTATTTTAAATTTCATACAGTGCCTTGGATGTAGATCTTTAAAGGAATGAAATTGAGAGGCCGTGTCCTATCAGAATTGGTAACAATTATTTTGGAGTACTCATTGTGATGAGTAACTATATATGACCAAATTGAGGATTTACTCGTTAATTTAAGATGGTCCTCCCATTGCAGTTAGATTACATGTAACAAAATTTAGGACTCTTGTGAATGACAAGAATAATTTAGTTTTAAGGTTAATGTTAATCTCTATATTTACATTAGACCTAACCATACATATAAAATTTCAAAACAGTACCTTGAACACAGCAGGATGCACTGAGTCAAGTTGGAAAAGCTTTGACTCAAGATTAGGAACCTGAGCCTCATGTTCATATTGAGGCAAATGCCGAAATAATTCAACTCTGTTTCTTGCTTCAGTTTGATTTACCAGTGCACGCCTTTTAGCTTTTTCCACTCTGTTTTGATCATCAAATTGCATTCGTTGAGGAGGAGCCTCTTTTTTCCTCTCTTTCTCCAAAGGACGATTCCCAGATTTGTTATCAATAGTGACTGACGATGAAACTGGAGGACCATCTTTCTTTTGTGAAGACTGCTTTTTACTTTTGGCTAGGGCGGCTTTGCCAGATTCAGCAACTGCAGAACTTCCATTAGCTGGATACAGGACAACAATCAAACCAACCACAGACTGCAAAAATAATATGAAGGCATGGAATTCCTGAATATCAGCAGCCAGAAATAGGGCTGTTCATGGTACAGTTCAGTGAAAAAACCGAATCGAACCAAACCAACTCAAACCAAACCATAGTAAAAATTCACTCAAACTGAACAGAACCGTTTCAATTTACTCAGAACCGAACCAAATCAAAATCATTGGTTTGATATACCGTTTAGAAATTCTGAACCGTACCGAACCATTAGAAGACTATTTTTCCCAAACCGAACCATTTATTAAAGAACTGGACCACTAAACTGTTTTTCGAATTTTTTGAAAAAAAAAATTTAACTTGTTTTTAGTATTTTTCAGTTTGGTTCAATTTCAGTTTCGTACGGTTCTAGAACTGTTTTGTCCAATATGGTTTGGTTTCTATCAAGCACTGACTCCGACACGGACATTGGAACACGACACAGACACTCCGACACCGATAATATTAAAACATAGGACACCGACACCACTATATATAAGAGAGTATTTGAGCTTTATTTATCCATCTATGATTAAAAAAGTTGAAAATATTCTAATCAAAATTAATGTCGTTAATTCTTTATTGATAACATTGCTTATGTACATGTTTACCAATTTTAAATTTGTGCGAGATTTGTCCAAAATATGTATAAAGGTGTGTTGAAGCAAAGAAAAAAACAATTTTTTTTAAACACTTGTCTGAATTGTCTGACCTATGTGTTGTGAGTGTTATACGGGTGTCAACCATTGATTCTAAGAGTGTCGAAACAAAGAAAAAACTATTTTTTAGTGGACATTTGTCTGACTTTTCCAACACTTGACTTTTCTAACACTTCTTTGACTTTTCCAACACTTTGACTTTTCCAACACTTCGACTTTTCTAACACTTCTTTGACTTTTCCGACATGTGTCATACAGGTGTCATAGAGGTGTCCATGCTTCATAGTTTGGTTCACTAACCAAACATAATGGTTCAGTTATTTTAACTTCGGTTCGGCGGTTTGGTTCAGTTCATGTTTTTTAACAGCCCTAGCTAGAAAATAAATCAAGACATTAGGCAGCATCTACTAAAAAACCGAACTCTGTATTCTCTCTTCTAGGGCCAAATTTTGAGAACTTGATGGCATGATTATTAGAAAATTGATCTGTGTTTGGTGATTTGGTTCATAAAGGGAACAAGAAAGTCAGGTTTAACATACTGTTGTCAATATTGAGTGAGGATAAAAGCTAGGATTTAACATTTATAGGAATCAGATACATGATATCAAACCAAAAAGTATGGACATTTGAATTCATAAACATATATCGTGTATTGAATCATCCCCATAAATTTTACCAAATGCAAAAAATTCAGGTCAAGGAATGAATCTTTAGTATATTACCTTTAGAAGCAGCTTTTGCAGCTCTTTGTGCCTCCTGCAAGGCTCGTCTCTCAGCCTTTGAAGTTTTTTCTTTCAATGGCTTTGAAACTGACAGCGGATCAGGGTATACTTCTTTGACAGCCTCTTCTTTCTTTTCTGCAAGAAATTTGCTCAACATCATCAATAAGTAAGAGAATAAGACATGCAAATAATTGTATGAAGAATCAATTTATATAAGATGCGGACTAGCTTATGGAAGTGGGAAGCAAAATTTTAAAACCCCGATGGCTAAAGAAAAAAAAAAAAAAAATCCAGGATATCCTAAAGCATCCAGTTCAAAACAGAGTGTAAAGCATAAGCTGATAGATACAAATACAACAATAACAACAAAATCCCTTTTCCACTTGGTGAGGTTTGATTAAATGGATAAAATAACACCATAATCTACTATACATCAAAAATAATAAAATTGAAAAATAGATTGAAAAAATAAAACTTGGTGGTACAACAGCATTACGCTTAAGAAAACAGTAATTAGGTGTATACTGCCTTCATATGGATCACTTTTATTAATAATATTTGTCAACATCCAAAATATCACCGATTCACCAGATATTCCAGGCAATGGTGATAGATCGATAGCTAGATTAGGCACGAGATTGGCAACTTTCTTCATTATTTTATTAATAATTAATAAGTTGTAAAGACTTTTCCAATTACAATGTCCTCTTGTACAAAGTTTAAATACACTTAAAAGAAAGTTTCAAAATATAGATCTCTGATAAAACCAATTGGTATATTATACATAAAATGGGGAAGAATTCCCTTTGTTTTCAACAATAGCAGCACTGCAGGGGTCCACCTACCTCCCAATGCCATAAGGCCCTATTCCTCTCAAATTTCAAGATGATGCCCTCTCTAATCCTCCTATCTAAATAACTAACTAGCCCCCATTGACTTAATAACTAACTAATCAACTACATAACTAACCACTAACAAGTCGAAAGGTTCAACTGGTACAAGGGAAGAAGATAAGAATTCTCTAGGAATTCCGAAAGCCACTCTCCAATTACAATTGAGTTCCAAAAACTAACTTTCCCTTCCCTCCGATTACTATATATAATTTTATTTTACTAACAAAATTAGTTATTCTTCTGTAACTACTATGTATAATTCTGTTTTATTAAAAGAACTAGTTGCTTATTTGTTACGACTATAAAAATTATAGTTACAAGCTTAACTTCCACATATACCCTTCCTAACATACACCCTACCAACAGCATGTCTGTTAACACAATTAACAACTTCTTAACTAACAATAGGAGACCTAACAATACTCCCCTAAATGCATGGTAGGTTATTTTTAGAAACCAAACCATAACCATTTTCAAACCATTTAAATGGTTTGGATTCATAACCAAAACCACAATTTAATTAAAACCGGTTATAAAACCAGTTATAAATTTGGTTATTGTTATATAACAGGATTTTTAAAAAAAATCCAGTTTTTTTAAAAAAATTAGAAAGTATATATATATTTTTATTTTGAAAATTAAAAATTTTGGATTTTGGATAATAACCGGATTATAACCGAATCCAAAAAAAATTAACCGGTTAATAACCATTTAATTATATCCGGATTATATGAATGGATAATCAAAACCATTAAAAACTAAACCCGTTAATAACCATTCAATTATATACGGATATTTAAAATAGATTTGAATTTGGTTATGAATTTTGGTCTTACAACCGGATATTTTGCACACCCCTACCCCTTAAACATTCACCTTGTCCTCAAGGTGAAAGATTATGTAAGATCTAAAAAAACATATGTTCCAACATTTCTTATAATTCAGTATCTGCCATAGATTTTTCACCTGGATCCCATTGAAAAAAAAGGTGAAGACTCAATTCTATTTGACGTGTTAAACAGTGGCTGAAAAGTGCCCACATCCAATAGCAATGCAGTAGTTATATTGTTGGATTTGTGCCATTTTCTACTAATATGAATATGACTCCTTAGGGCCATATATTGGCTCAATACCTAAAATTGACATATTGATTCAGCCAGCTGTTTCTTTTCACTCATTCTTGATTCTTTTATTGGTTTTACATCCAATCTCGATTCTTGTTTATTTCTTGGATTTGTTTCTGCCCTGCTCACTTCTAATTCTTTGCTTTTATTTTGAGACGCCATTGGTTCTTGCTTCTCTTCTTTTTTGAGGGGCTGCTCCTCCTTTGAGTCTTTTTCTTTAAAGAATTCTGCTTCTGTCACTATTTCTTCTTCCCCGGAATCTTTGATATAAATTCCAAATTCTGGTTTGAATTTTATGATGAATGAAAGCCTTCTCAAAGGTAAAGAACTCAGCTTTCTGATTGGTTTTCCTCAAGGAAAGCCACCATTGGTCAGCTTCTCCATCAAGTCTCAACAAAAGTCATTATAGCCAATTTTCCTCTTGAATTTTAATGTTTCAAGGTACCGACAAAATTAGATCAAGCACCAATAAGCATCACTGCTTCCATCAAATCTTGGCATCTCTTATGCCGCCATCTTCTTGTCGAAAACTCCTATACAGCCGTTGAATCTTCCTGGATCAAAATTGCTCTGATACCAATTGATAGAACCAATTGATACATTATACTGAAAATGAGGAAGAATCCCCTTTGATTACAATATGGTAGCACTTTAAGGGACTACCTACCTCCCAATACCATAAGGCCCTATTCTTCTCAAATTACAAGATGTTTCCCTCTATAATCCTCTTATCTATTTATAGGCAGTATGCCTTATTATTTGGCGAAACTAAATCTCAACAAAACTACTAACTAGTCTCATTAACTAATTAACTAACTAACCAATTACTTAACTGACAAGTAACAACTTCTTAACTAACAATGGAAGACCAAACAATCTCATTCTCTGGAAAGGCACGAGCTTTTTTCATTCTGAATTTATAACGGATATAGTAAAGCAACAAACTAACAATCATTTCAAGGTTCTTAACCTTTTCTAAATTTAAGATTCGAGTTCACTAATGCCATTAAGCAACCGTGTTCAACAAGCTTTAATTAGGCAACAGACTAATAGTTATAAAAGACAAATTATGTAAGTCATTACACATGACACATCAGAAACCAAAACACAATCTTGTAAATCCTATGGTTCAAGTTATATAAGAGCAAAACTGCATTTGGAGATCATACCATGTCACAAGTTGTATTATTCAAGTATCTTGAATTTATCATATAAAGTGATAGTGAGAATGAGGGAGATCCAATTCCAAGACAAGTTGGTGAAATGAAAATAAAAATTCAAGAATTTTCTGTAATCAAAGATTCCTCTCGTGCAAAAAGGAAAATTTCATTGAATTGGTCATATTTGGCATAACACTCATTGGTTTGTTTGGTTCATATACTCTACCTAGTCGAGAAAGAGTTTAGATGTTATACAAGTTAGAAGTATAAAATTAAAATCACTAACAGTCCTTCATTGAGCAACTTAAGCTTTAAGGAGTGTTTGTCATGGATAGATAGAACATCTGATGTGAGATGATGGTACAAGGATAAGGATCAAGCATATCAAGATTAGGATTCCTATGGAAATTGAAGGGTATAAAACTTGTGGATTGAAGGTTCATAGCGCATATGTGAGTTCAGAGGAATTTGCTGGTTGTAGACAGGGATTTTACTAGAGTTGTATTGGTGGCTGACTTGGATGCTGTAAACAATACCTATTGGTTCTGCATTTGGACATAATGCTATTATTCAATAACATACAATTTGGTATGAAGGGTTCTCAAATGACTGTTATAGCGCAAAAATGAGTTGTAGCATAATAGAATTTGAACAAACTGTTATTCTCTGATGTCCGTGATGAACAACAAAGTTCCAAATTCAACAATGTGATAACTTATTGAAGATAGTAAACCTAAAGAATCCTGATATAGAAAGGTTACAAAATATTAGAATCAGTTTTCTGAGATTCTGTTAATGATTCCAAAGCTTCAACATAACATTCTATAGAATTTCAATCCTAAATCACTCCAAGTAATGACTACAACACAGAATAATCCATAGCAAGCTGATTTATAAAAACAAATCATACATATCCTAAATTGAATTCAATCACAAAAATCAACATACCAGTGCCTCCTGGAAGATTTTTCACATTCACCACTACAGCAGGAAAGATATTTTCCGGCAATATTTCACGAGGTTTCCCAGCCGGCAAATCCAACCCTGCGCCACGGAAACTTAACTCGCTGCCACGAAACCATCCGACGCCAGAGCGATCCTCAGAGAACTCTCCGTTAATGAAGCCGGCAGTGCTAGAACAAATCGAATCCGTCGGCGAAGTTCCGAGCAACGATTGTAAGGGATTGTAGCTCCCTACCGGCACCTGATCGTCGAGTTCCTGGCGTCGGAACTTGGACTCGGGAACGGGGACGGCGGCGGTTCGCTCGGTAAGCTGACGTGGAGGAGGTATGATGACTGGGGATATCGGGTCGGATACTGGAGAGTCCGGAAGTGGCGGGGATTCGGGTTCAGGCTTGTCAGGTTCGGTATGCTGAGCAAAGAACCCAACGCGCCTTACTTTGGGGTCAATAACAACCCTTGAGGCGCGTCGAACATCCATGGCGCGTGGATAATTGTATTTGATGAAATAGAAAAGACGAAGATTCAATTCACGAACAGCAGTTATGCCTGATACCTCAGAATAAATATGTTTGTTATGTGTTACTCTATGGTAAAAAACCCTTGAAAATTTTATAATTTCTCGTGCGTTTGGTGGATTCATTTTATTTAAGGAAAAATATCATTCACTTTCTCTTTCGGTTTCAGAAATTCAATTAAATAATCAAGATTTTTTATACAAACCCGTGACTATGAACAGCTCGTTCGCCGAATCTTCGGCAGATTCATTTAATGAAATCATTTCTAAATAAAAAAATATTTTCTTTACTACACATCTTATACCACTGAAGCACTTAATCATATATGGTTTCTCGTTATCGTAGGTAAAGTCGTAACCACAATATAATTATTATACACCTAATAAGTCTTTGAGATTCTTTTTCCCCTGCAGGGATACCACACCACATGTAAGTCTTTGAGATTCTTTTTCCCCTGCAGGGATACCACACCACATGTACTTTTTTTTACTAGTACAATGCACTTGTAAAACCCTAAACCCCGAAATGCCTACTAATACAAAAATAAAATAGTTACATATATATGCTACTGATACAAAAATAAAATAGTTACATACACATGGTGTCACTCAAACACAACATAACCTGCTCTATAATACGATTTAGAGAATTATACAATAATTTAAATATATGTCATCACATCACATGTTCGCCTTTACATAGACTCATCTCAGCAAAAATAAATCAACTTAAATAACTCAACATCCAAATAATCTTATAACATAAAACATGGTTATGACAAAAATGTCTTCAACATCAACAACATCAAATACGTAATAATATATAACGGTGTAAAAGTATGTAAGGGTAGCCAAAATAAATATCAATAATCATTCAACACGATTCATTTGCATACACCACCAAAGTATTTCCAGACAACAACATCAATATAATCCTTTAATGCATATGAAAATTGTTCTGGACAAGGCCTGACACCAGGCGTCAGGCATGGCCCAGTCCTTTGGACATAAGCCCAAGGCCCAACAATGAGGACGTGGGGAAAGCACCTCCCCCACGTACTCCGCATTTGCAGTCAACCGCCTCCCCAATACTCGCCTAGATTCGTGGGACAGTTGGACCAGGGACAAGACCACTTACTAGGTCTTACTTGCTCCTACGCAAATCTTGGCAGTTTCTCCCTTGGGTCTAGCTGATTCAGCCCATGATGGGAACCTTGGGCCAGCGCTAGGGGAACACTATAAAAACCATCTTCATTAGAGGTTCGGGTATTCTATTCTCTACCTTTTACTATATTTACTCATTCCTGATAAATATTGATAACTAAATTGGAGAGAATAATTATTATTGAAAATAGATAGCCTTATAAATAGGCAGAACAGTTCAACAAAATCACGAACTTAAAATTCCTAAAAATTAGCTACCCACTAAACAAACTAATAGCACTAACAACACCTGTAAAGACTAAGTCTTTTAAACATATTAAAAAACAAATAATTAAATTAAATTAACAATCCCTCCCTTGAACTGAAACCCTTCAGCTTCAGTTCACTAAGTCTCATTTAGTGTGCAGACTCAAAGTAACTTCCTGAGCTTCAAAAATGTAGGCAGTTTCAGTGGCTTGGTCATTATATCTGCAATCTGATCTTCACTCCTGCAGTAGAAGATATCGATTATACCTTCCTTTGTGTAATCCCTTAGAAAATGGAATCTCACATCTATGTGCTTGGTTCTTCCATATAAAACATGATTTTTAGAGAGTTTGATGGTAGAATCATTATCACAATAAATCACTGCTGCCCCCTCTTGCTTAAAGTGCAGTTCTTCAAGAACTCTCTTGAGCCAAATGGCTTGGCAAGCACATGATGTCAGAGCTACAAATTCAGCTTCAGTTGTTGACAAAGTGACGATTGGTTGCTTCTTAGAAGACCATGAAACAACAGCAGAACCAAACATAAATACGTATCCCGTAGTACTCTTTCGATCATCCACATCTCCTGCATAATCACTGTCACTAAACCCACACAGATCTGTTTTTTCTCCTTTCTTATAGAACAAACCAAAATTCTTAGTACCTTGAAGGTACCTGAGAATTCTTTTAGCAGTAAGAAGATATGCCTCCCTTGGACGTTCCATATATCTACTGATTAAAGAAACAACATGCATTATATCCGGTCGTGTGGTTGTCAAGTACATTAAACTGCCCACGATTCTTTTGTAAAGAGTGTTGTCCACCTCTTTTCCTCCGGAATCTTTTGCCAATTTCAAACCAACCTCAATTGGTGTGTTGACAACATTGCAATGCTTCATCTGGAACCTATCCAAGACATCCTGCACATATTTCTTTTGACATAGAAATATTCCAGCATTGATTGAACCGCTTCAATACCCAAAAAATAGTGCATCATTCCAAGATCAGACATTTCAAACTCACACATCATGGATTGCTTGAAATTTTCAACCATGGCACTATCATTTCCAGTATAAATTAAATCATCCAATATAAGCAGACAATAATCATCTTCGCCCCATCTCCAAACTTTGAAAACAACGTATGTTCATATGGACATTTTTAAAACCCTCCTTTGAAAAATAAGCATCAATACGACTATACCAAGCTCTTGGAGTTTGTTTTAGTCCATATAGTGCCTTTTTTAATTTGTAAACTTTGTGCTCACTTCCAAATTTTACATATCCAGGAGGTTGATCAATAAATACCTGTTCTTCTAGCTCGCCGTGGAGAAATACAGATTTTACATCCAATTGGTAAATAGGCCATGAATGTTGAGCGGCCAAAGAAATCACCAACCTGATTGTATCATGGCGTGCAACAGGAGCGAAAACCTCTTTATAATCGACATCATACTCTTGCTTGTAACCTTTTGCGACCAATCGTGCCTTGTATTTATCGACTTTTCCACTTCCTTTCAGCTTTGCTTTGAAAACCCACTTAACACCAATGGTTTTTTGTCCTCTTGGAAGTTCTGTCAGCTCCAAGGAATTATTTCTTTCAATAGACTCAATTTCAACATCCATAGCTTTTTGCCATTTAGGCTCTTTGACAGCATCTTCAAAATCTACAGGATCACAATCTGCAAATAGTGAAAAATGAATTTGTGAATCCTCGATTATTCCAGTTACCTCAAAGTCGGACATCCATGCAGGCCTTCTTCTATTACGTTGATTTTGCCTCTTAGTTTCTTCAATTTCGCAATCTGCACTCACATCAGAATTTGGAGAATCAGTGGAAGTAATCTGACTTGGTTGCTCACTTTTTTCTCCTTCTCCATCAAAATCAACTTGGACTTTCTGCTCAATGTTGTCATCACTTCATGGCCAGAACTTGCTTTCGTCAAAATTCACATCTCGACTGATGATAATTTTCTTGGTGGATGGATTGTACAGCTTATAGGCTTTTGATTGGTTACTTACACCAAGAAATGTTCATTTTACTCCTTTGTCATCAAGCTTTCTTCGTTTCTGGTCCAGAACATGAGCATATGCGATACAACCAATTCTTTTGAAATACTCAATACTTGGCTTGTGTCCATTCCATGCTTCTTCGGGTGTCATATTCTTGATAGCAAATGTGGGACTTCTGTTCAGCAAGTGAATTCTCCAAGTTACAGCCTCTGGCCAAAAAGTTTTTGGCATCCCGCTCATCTTCAACATTGTTCGAACCATATTCATTATGGTTCTATTCTTCCTTTTTGAGACGCCATTTTGTTGTGGTGTGTAAGTTGTTGTAAGCTGCTTCCGGATTCCAAGTGTCTCACAAAAATCTACAAATTCTCGTGAGTTGTATTCACCACCACGATCGCTGCGTAGGATTTTAATTGACACCTCCGCTTCATTTTCAGCAAGCACCTTGAATTGTTTGAAGACGGATAGAGCTTCATACTTTTCCTGAAAAAAATAAACCCATGTTTTCCGACTAAAATCATCAATAAACGTTATGAAGTAACGTTTACCGCCATTTGAGGTTGGCGTGATTGGACCGCAGATGTCAGAATGAATCAACTCCAAGACTTGTTTTGCTCTCTGTGATTTTCCTGCTGGAAAAGTTTCTCGATGTTGCGTTCCAACAACACATTCTTCACAAACTTGGGATGGTCTTTGAAACTGTGGAAGACCTTTCACCATATTCTTCTGTTGGAGAGTTTGCAATCCTCCAAAGCTCAAATGACCATAGCGAAAATGCCATAGCCATGACTCATCTTTCAATTCCGCTGAGAGACTAATTTGGGAAGTGTTTCTGAAATGTAGCGGGAACATGCGATTTGATGTCATGTTTAATTCAACAACCAATCCCTTTTCTTTATTCTGGATACAACACACCCCATCTTTGATATTAATCTCAAATCCCTTCTCCCAGAGTTGTCCAACACTAAGAAGATTAGTTTTCAAATCAGGGGCAAAGTAAACATTACCAATACAATGTTCTGTGTTGTCTTTTGTATAGATTTTGACATTTCCTTTTCCAATGATTGAAACTGTAGAGTTATCTCCAAACTTTATAGTGCTTCAGAATGATTCATCCAAGTCTGAAAACAACAAATTTTCCCCGCACACGTGGTTGTTGCAGCCTGTGTCTAAGTACCACATACTTCCATGAATTTTCTCCTCCTTGTGACATGTCATCAAGAGAGAAATATCCTCTTCCTTTTCTTCTGAATAGTTAGACTTCTGACCACGATCATGATGCAATTTAGTTCGACACTCAGATTTGTAGTGGACATATATGTGACATAGAAAACATTCAACGTTGGACTTGTCATTATTCGTCTTGTTGCCTCTGAATTAACGGTAGTTGTTACTCTTTCGCGTATCAGATGCATAATCCCCATCTGATTTGTGATATGGATTTTTGTCCTTCCACTTCCCTTTTCCTCTATCGGAACTTTTAAAGGTTGAAGCCTTCAAAGCTTGTTCCTCGGTGTCCTGCTGGATAATTTTTTGCTCATGAACCGACAAGGAACTTTGCAACTCATCAAGTGTCAGTTCATCAATGTTTTTTTATTCTTCAATGGAGCAGACAACAAAATTGAATTTGGGCGTCATTGACCAAAGAATCTTTTCTAAAATCTTCATGTCCTCCATTTTTTCTCCATGAACTCTCATTTTGTTAGCCCCTGCCATGGTTCTACATAAATAATCAGCGAGATAGAAAGATTTAAACAATGTTCGTTTAGAGAAAAGATGTTTGATCTTTATTAAAGGGTTTTAAACGAGAGGGCGAATGAACCACAACGCGTGGGGCTAGCCCAAGAGTGATTGCATTCAAGAACGTGCGGAGTGCTAGACTCCGGGGTTCAGTTACTCGCTGATTAATTATGGAAAATAGTTTGTATTGGTTGGTAAATTTTAAATTATTTTTTGAAAAGAAAGAGACAAGTCGTCATCTTTAAGGGAGGTATCTCGCCTATTCCACCACAAACATTTGAGGAATGAGAAATCGAAAGAAGTTTTAAACTTGGATACGAGGATCGACAAGCAATGCCACATTCTTTCTTTGAGAAATAAAATCAGAAGAAGCTTTGAACTTGGATATGAGTATCGACAAGCAATGCCACATTCTTCCTTTGAGAAATAAAATTGTTTGTAAGATTTGATTTGTGTTTGTGGGGATATGAGGAACATTTTTCCTATGGAGATGAATCATGTCTAATCCTTTTAAGAATGTTGAATTGCTTCGAATACGAAAGAGTGAATGAATTACAAATCGGGGGCTAGCCCCAACAGTAATTCAGTTTAAGCACCCGAGGAACGCTAGATTCCTGAGTTCAGTTCTTCGTATAATTTATTTAAAGGTTTACGTGTTTTAGGAACGAGAAGGTGAATAAACCACATCGCGTGGGGCTAGCCCAGGAGTGATTTAATTCAAGAACGTGCGGAGTGCTAGACTCCAGAGTTCAGTTACTTGTTATTTGATTTGTGAATTAAAACATGATTTAAGATTTACGTTTTGAAGACGAAAGAGTGAACGAATTACAGATCAGGGGCTAGCCCTAACAGTAATTCAATTCAAAAACCCGAGGAATGCTGGATTCCTGAGTTTAGTTCTTACGTTAATTAATTAGACGCGTAATGGCGTGCAGACGACGATCACAAGTGACCGGCTTACGTGTGTGCAGAATGTAGGCGCGATGAATTGTTTGATTGATTAATTAAGTCGAGTGTTTTAAATACAAAATGGCGAATGAACCACAATGTGTGGGGCTAGCTCAGAAGTGATTGCATTCAAGAACATGCGGAGTGCTAGACTCCGGAGTTCAGTTCTTTCGCAAATTAACTAGTTTGAAAGTTTTGATGAAAATCGCAATTTGGTTTTAAGTAATTTTAGGACTTAGAAACGATAGTGAAGTACGAGTAATCAAACAAACACAAATGTAGTGTGAGGTCCACAGTGAGGCGCAAAAGAGATAACATTGAATTTTAGAGGTACCTAACGGAGAAGGTCCGTTGCCTCTTCAATACGCACATGAAAACTCAAGAATAAGCATCAAGAAGAAACTTCACACGGTCAAATCTAGTAAGACTCAGGTGCTCAATATCACAAATCATCAATCAAATCAAAAAAAATATTTATCAGGACGAATCTTCAAGCCCAGACAATAATCCGTTATTCTTCACAAATTAATTCAAGAATTTCACACAAAAAAATTCATAACAAGGACATTATCAAGCGACATCCTCTATTATCGACATCATGCAAAACCTGAGAATTGAAAGAGAAAAAAAAAAGCATAACTGATGAACAAATGAACTTCTATAAGACTACGAACCCTGTCGATACTCAAGTTCCTTTGTATTCTCCAGCAAAATTTCTCGTATGTAGTTTGCAATTGCTTTGCAACCTTCTGTAGCAAGTTGCATAACATTTTCCAAAATGTCAATTGGTAGTTTAGAATCCATCTGAAGAAGTGTCACTTTATCCAACTTCGGCAGAATTCCTACAGTTACATCAGGACCGCCAACACTGTCTTCTACATAGTTCAAATCAAGTAGAGGGGTCTTGCCATTGTTGCTTTGAAAACTGAAAAGTTCAAGGGCGGTTTTAGTTAGCGCATATGAAACAATGAGTTACAAAAAGAAAATGATACTTAAGGCTTAGAGATGAAGGTTAAAAGATTACGGGTATGGTAATGTTACTCTGCAGAACTTGAACGCAACAAAGAAATGAGATTTGAAACCCATAAGGTAGTGATTTGAGGAATACTACAACTTTAAATAACTGAATTTAATGCAGTAGTGGAACCTTCAAAGTCGTATCTTAATTTTCCATCTTCCCAATGTTGAACAACAGTAGATGAATCATTTGCAAGCCAAACGTTTTTTGTTTTTATAAGTTGAAGGAAATAGTCTTTAATGAGTTATTGTTCAAAACATTGAATCGATTCCAATGTTTTATTATACCTAGAAAATATAGGTGGAAAATTGACAATGAATAAAATATACTAAACATAGTTTGCCGTGCAAAAATTGTATTATAGCATGATATTGTATATAATGTGTATGACACCTCAGCAAAATTAAATTTTAGAGGAGTAACAATAAAGTAAAAATGTAATTAATCTTAATTAGCCTTTTAGTTAAGTTTAATTAGTGTTTAGGAAGAAGGGTATAATCGGTAATCAAGAAAGTCTTTTTTTAATAATTAAATTATAGATGAATAAAATAGACGGAGTTGTCGCAAAATGACAAAAAAAATAAATAAATTATTTATTTGTTTTTTTGTTTGTTTTAGATAGTAACATATAACCTATCTATATATAGTAGACTTGTAAGCGGAAATATTATGAGTGCATAGAAAGAAGGGTAAGGAAATTTCTTATATCCCATTAATTTGAGTGCATAGAAATCAGATAGACTAAAAAATAAAAATGGAAGTGAGCAACAAATACATAGTGATTAAGGATAACTTTGATGGTGCCCCTGAAGAGCAGCATTTTGAGATTAAAACAGAAGAAGGTTTTGTTCTATCTGTTAAGGAAGGATGTGATGATATAATTGTGAAGAATCTGTATATATCTGTTGACCCTTATCAGCTTAACCGCATGAAAACCTTCAGCCCTTCTCAGAATTCTATAATCGCCGCATCTCAAATTATTCCTGGCCAGGTATTCATACTTTTATATGTCCGATTAAGTCGGTTCAATCGATAGTTGTACAAAGATCTGAATAGAGAAATGTATTTGAATATAGATCTAGAAGTTTATGTTGTTATAAGCTGACTCTTAACTGACTTCCAGGCTATTGCTGCTCCTGTTATTGGTAAAGTTGTTGCTTCTGGGAATGCTAAGTTCCAGAAAGATGATTTGGTTATGGGATCATTCACTTGGGCTGAATATAGTGTGGTTAAGGAACAGAGCATAATCCAAAAAATTGATTCCCCTGAATTTCCACTCACATATTATCTCGGAGTTCTAGGTATGTTTCATCAGCATATAGTGTGGTTAAGTAATATGTTTTACTCATAAAAAATAAATTGTTTATATTTTTGTATATTGCTTTTCTTCTTAATATTCCATGTGCAAATAAAATATTTTTACTTGATAAAAATTTATAAAAAAAAAAAGGCCTGAAATATAACTTAATAGTTAATACGCGTAACAAGAAAATACATTGTGCTTATTTTAGTCACTATTATTGAAAATATATTTATTAATAATACTAAAAAAAAGGTATACCAGGCCAAATTTAATGGGTCAGTTCAATTGAATATTCTCAAAATCATAGTTTTAGAAACAGGACCGGATCAGTTGAACCGGAAATCAAAGGGATAACCGATCTGATTTAATTATTGAATCGTTTATGTAATTGAATCAGTGGTAAATGGTAAAAATTGAAAAAATGATGGTTTAAGTGTTTTTTTTTTATAAATTTAAAACGATGTTGTTTTTCATTATTTAAAAAAAGAAATATAAGAGAAAGTTGATATTATTTCTTATAAAAAATATTAGTGACGTGGTGTTAAATATAGTAAATAGAGGTTATTGCACTATTATTGCATTGATTCTACTGATTATAAATTATGAATTTGTGAAGTTATGATATATTTAAATATTTTAGTGTAGTGTTTTTTTAGATACCGAGTCATTCGGTTCGACCAGTTTAATACATATATAATACATATATAATTTTGTTATAGTGACAGGTTTATTCGACTGAGTTTTTCGGTTTTATCCGGTTTAGTCATGTGGTTTGACTAATAACTTATGGTTCGATCAATAAACCAGTGATCCAATATCCTCATCTATATAATGACCGGTCCGAGTTTTAAAACATTATTCCGAATTTTATGTATATGTTTCTAGGTTGATCACATGCTTATACAGTAGTTTTAAAAAAAATTCTATTTTAAACTCATTAAAAACCATTTAGGTGATTATCTCTTATTAAGTGTGACATTTTAATGGTGATGGAATGAATTATCTTATGCATTTAAGCTAATTTAGATCGAATGAGATGACCCGACCTGACCACATTTATGGTGGGCGCGTCCTTGTTCAATTGGAGTTCTTCGGACTTCATTGTATAGTCTGATTTACTTTAAGGGTGCGCGCTTCTTATTGTACGCAATTTCTGACATATCAAGAGATCAAATATTTACATAGTCCCTCAAGCATGAGTCTCATAGAAGTGAAAAACTTTTTTGAGATTAGTTAAGAGATCTGATATTTACACATTCCCCCTCAAGCATGAGTCGTGCATAAGGGAAATGTTTTTTGAGTTCGACTAAGAGCTTAAACATTTATACTATTCCTCAAACATGGGTCGCATAGGAATTAAAGAGCTTGAAATTTACACTAGACCCTCTTTGGTGAGCTCACTCTAATCTTTTGGATGTTGTGAGCTTTGGCCGTGCTCGATTATTGTCTAATGGCTATCTATAACTCGTCTAACAATAATTTAGAAGCGGATCGTCTAATGATAACGACCCTTTTTGAATTAGTTTTGCTTACAAAGTATCAATTTACAACCAAAAGTTTGGAATTCTCGAAAAACAAATCAATCTATTATCATTTATTATTTAGATAAATATTTTGTTCCTTTTTTCATTAGAGATAATTCTACTTGGCAGTACAGACTCTGTGCCACTAAATGTGAACATCCCTCTCAACCAAACATTTGTTCTTCTTTATTTCAGGTATGAGTGGATTGTCTGCCTATGTAGGTCTTTTCCAAGTGTTCAACCTCCAAAAAGGTGAAAAGGTATTTGTTTCAGCAGCCTCTGGATCCGTTGGAAATTTGGTAGGGCAATATGCAAAGATATTTGGTTGCTACGTTGTTGGCAGTGCTGGTAGCCATAAGAAGGTGATGTTTAATTAGTACTATAGTTTAAGTGTATTTCTAATATGAGATTTAGCTAAAATCCATGAATGATTTATCTTAGGTTGCATTACTCAAAGAAACACTAGGATTTGATGATGCATTCAACTACAAGGAAGAAAAAGATCTAAACTCTACTCTCAAAAGGTTTCTTGATTCGCGATAAAGAAATAAAATCTAAAATATGTTCATTTTTTCAAATAAATAAAAAATGATTTTGCAGGTACTTTCCTGATGGAATTGACATGTATTTTGACAATGTTGGAGGAAAAATGCTAGAAGCAGCAGTTGGTAACATGAAAACATTTGGTAGAGTGGCAGTTTGTGGCGTAATGTCTGAGTACACTGATGCTGGAAAGAGAGCTTCACCAAATATGATGGATGTTGTGTACAAGAGAATCACCATTAGAGGATTTTTATGTAGTGACTATATTGATGTTTTTGCAGATTTTTTGGCCAAAACATTTGATTACCTTCGTGCTGGTAAGTTGCAGGTGATACAAGAGATTTCAGTGGGAGTGGAAAGCATCCCTTCTGGTTTTATTGAACTCTTTAATGGAGATAACATTGGAAAGAGAATTATAAAATTAGAAGATGAATGAGCCCTATGTATTGGTTGATGAGAAATTTCAATTTCAACAAATTACAGTGATGAACTTTTGTTTAGGTTGTATAATGTTTCTTTGTTAATTTTTTTTTAATAAGCAAGAAAGTATTATTGATAGGAGTGATGGATCATTTGGAGGAAGAATATTCACATTTTATCAAAGATTCATCCAAACAAGTGAAAAAAACATTATATATTTATAAAAAAAATCTTAAAAATATTGGGTATATAGGTCATCTCACATATAAAATATTCAAAGCAACGTGAAATTTATAATTTGTATTTGTTTCTCAACAAATTCCCTCAAATGTGAGATCATCCATTATGTTCCCCTCAGGCAGAAACTCTTTCATTTACATACTTGTATCGCTGTTGACACCCTTATCACGTCATAGACACTTTAACGACACGCCCTAAAAACCATCATATCAAGAAGACTTTTGATATAAGGAATCAGTCATTTACTCAAACTATTGACTTTGACACGAGTGATAGATCATCATGAAGGAAACACTACTATATATAATATAAAAGTAAATAATATATTTTATGATAAAACTTTCACTTCATATTCAAAGTATAATTCCTAGACGTGTAATGTTTTAATTTTTGTAAATACCATTTAATCTCTCGGTCGGAATAGATGACCAAGGGAAAAACTAATTCGGGTAAGTTTCTAATTTCATTTAACTAACCTATTAGCCTTAACAGCTTTTTCAACCTAACTGTCATAACTCACTAACTTCAAGTCCACTTCATTAACATTTTTCACCTCAATTCGATTAACCTCTAACAGCTCTAATATAATATCATGACATTGCTAACTAATCACAATATTTTTCTCCTCAATTCGATAAACTCTAACGCGGCTCTAACATAATTTCATGACATTGCTAACTAATCTAATAACATTTCCTATTCTTCACTAACTAATCTCAATTCACTAAATGCAACTAACAGGAAAATCTAATTTCACTTAACATACTAATTCAATCTAACTAACTATTAACAAAATACTAACTATGTTAAATCTAACAAATTTCTTCACAGAACCCCCTAACAGAAATGGTTGCCCTAACTCTCAATAATCATTTCCCAATCTACCTGAAACTGTTACACAAATCTCTCTTTCTATATAACTCACATCACTTTCTTTCAATCATCCCCTTTGATTTTCCTTTGTAATCACTACTCTCTCTCTCTCTCTCTCTCTCTCTCTCATTTATACTCACCACCAACAACAACACAAAGTACGCACAAAGAAGAAAAAGAATGAAAGGAATTTCGTAAGGAGTAAGGAGCTTGAAGCATTCCTGATTTATCTTCTGGTTTTCTTCATTCTTCAATTTCATTAGCTTCAACCTTTACCAGTCACCAGAGTGAATCTGGATTCTGTAGGTACTACTTCAAATAACACATCTAACACTGACCGCAAAATGCATTTAACTTCGACTACACAGGCGAGGAAGACATGAAAAACAATCACTTATCACCTTTGTGATTCTAAAACCGAGGTTAGAAATTAATTGGTCGATAGTTTGATCCCCAACATCAACATTTTTATTATTTTCAGAAGTAGATGGCGTGCCCAATATTAACACTCGGTGTTTTGTAGAACCGAGTTAATATCTCAATGTTATTACCTCGGTTTTATATAAACACCAAGGGTATAAGTTTTTTATTTTTTTATTTTGTACCGTCGTTTGCACATGTATTACAAAACCATATTCCTGAATATGAAACCATATTTTGCAGATTCCTGAAACAAAAATATTGTATATTTTTTCAATTTCTCAATCTGAAACATTGTACCACAAATATTCATTAATTAAACCAAATTTAAATCCAACATGACACACACTTCATAATTTTATATCAAAACTAAAACAAATGATTATGAAACAAAAGCAATAAGCAAAATAGAAAGTTTTGAAGGTTGTCTAATAGGATTTATCACTGGTCCTTAAGCACATATAGTTTGAACAACATTTGAAACTAATTAGATCAATCAACAACAACTTTAAATATATAGTACAATGATTTAAAATGAGTAAAATTATTAATTATAAATTTCAAAGGGATATAAAACATTTACTTACTAGTTTTTCTCATATCCTCTCTTCATGATCACGACGAATAACATGCACATCATCTGAATCATTTTCTTCATACGCTTGACGTACATGTGTTTCTAAACAAGGCGTCTCATAGTTAAAATCTTGATTTTCATCAATATTATCGGAAAGATGTTTACTTTGAAAAACAATTTACCATCTAGTGTTAAAATGATCAGTGACATAAAAAACTTATTTTACTTGGGTTGTCATGATGAAAGGCTCCTTCTTATAAGTTGCCTTACAAATATCAACCCATGTGAATCCCAATTCATTGGTTTCTACATCAGGGTTACTATCAATCTACTCACACTTAAATAAAGACACTTTGAAAAAAACATAGTCAATCACCAAAATATCTTCAATGACCCCAAAGTACGCCCTAGATGCTAGTATAATATTATTATCTTTGAAACTAGAAAAGTACATGGATTCAGCCTCAACCATAACCTCACTATTTTGTATGGTGCTACGATCATCATTTGATTTTGTATATAATGAATATTTAGAAATGTTGTATGCACTCCAAGTAATTACATTAAACTTAGGCATACGTGAAACCATTTGCTAAGATCCAATGTACTACTCTCTTTAGAAATGATAACACGATTTTATATTGATTATTTAACATGATTTCTGATTATTTAAGTTGTTATTTTCCGTATTTTGAACGATATTATGCGAAGTTTATGTTTGTTTTGCATGTATAATATATATATATATATATATATATATATATATATATATATATATATATATATATATATATATATATATATATATGAATTATGGAAGAAAATAATTAAAATGAGACAAAAATGAGGTTTTTAGCAGAAGATTTGAAGCAGATAGCAGAAAAAAGAGTTTCTGCATTCCGGAAGCCGACAAACGTCACACTCATAGGACGACCGTCCCGGGTCTCCAAGTTCAGACGACCGTCACACCACAAGACGATCGTCACAGGTCAAAAATCCAGAATCCTAAAGTGCGCGCCCCAGTCAATTAAAGAGAGCCGTTACCACAACATTCTCTCATTCAACTCAGGTATTTCCTCAACGCATTCCAGTCTCAGTTCAACCATACATAGTCAAGGCCCAGTGTAACACAGTGGAAGAACTGACTTTTAATTTATGTTGTGGTAAGCAAGAGTCGCCACCAACTTTAATTTTATCCAATAAGGAAAAGGAATAAAAGAACAGGAAAGACATTCTTAAAATGATTTGAGTTCGTGGGGTAGGTTATACAAAGGGAATGTGTTAGCACCCTTTGTATCCATGATTATCCATGGGCTCTTAATTACTTACTCACTTTACTTTTGTTTGAAAAAGAGTGTAGTGTGTTTTTAGAAAATATTTTCATAAGTCTTTAACTTTGCAATGATCCTCGTATGGATGTATACAAAGTGTTTAGTTTTGAAAATGTTTGAAAAGTGGGGTGTAGAGAGTATTTTGAAAAGAAGTGAGCAAGTACTTAAGAACTACTTACCCTAAGTTTGTAAGGTCTTTCTTGTTATTTATTTCCTTTAAGGGTAAAATTGTCCTTACTATTAGTGAGTAAGTAGTCTTTACCTTGGATGTTTAAAGGGACGAGCGTAGGGTCATCGTATGGTCAAAGAAGGAAACATGTAGGGGTATCTTAGTAGTTCGAAGGGACTATCATCATTCTTCCGTAGGGTCATCGAGGGACAAGATCATTTGTTCGTAGGAAACTCGAAGGGACTATGATCTTTTTGAAGGAACTTGATGATTTTTTATTTGAAGGGACTTTTACGAAGATACCCCCGTATTCGAGGGACTCGACCATGTTTTAAAGGCAACCAATAGAGGAAACCTTGGAAGGTGCAGATGACGATCGTAAAACAATCGACTTACGTGTGTGAATATCAATTTCAGTTATTTATCTTGAATTTAATGGGCTAAGTCCAATTATTTAAGCATACAATCTTTTACACACCCTATTTTACTAACCACGCAGTTTATATTTAGCAGAAATCAAAAAAACAGGGAATAAAGACCTAGACTATTACATCATGGGGAGGGGGATACATTTTGAAATTGGGGATTGCAGAAAGTAAAGTGCGGAAATAAAACCCTAGCTAGCTATTACAAATCGGGAGCAATTACATAATTTAAAGAAAATTGGGGAAAATAAACATTATTACATTAATTATACAATAATAAGAAAATTAATAAAGAGATTAATTAATTAAAATTTTATTTGAAAAAAAATAAATTTTAGGATTATGTAAAAAAATTAGGGTTAGAAAAGTCAAGATTAAAGTTAAAATCGTTTAAACCCTAATTATTAAGTTAATTATAAATTAATAAAAATAACTTAAAAAACTAAATTTGTATTTATAAAAATAAATTTAATATATTATTAAAAAGGTTTCATAAAATTGTTTAGAAAAAAAATAGTTAGTATGTTAATTAATTGGTTAATTATAATTAATTAGAAATAAATAATAATAATAAACAAATAAATCAAAAAGAAAAAAGAAAGGAGAAAAATGTTCAAAAAGATAAAGGGTGGAGGCCTGGTTCGAACCCAGGACCTCCCCCTTCCAGGGTTCATGTAACACCCTATTTCTATACCCCAAATAAGCAATTAAATCACTTAGGCACATATTAAAATTTTCATTAGAGTATATTCGAAATATGGTATAAAAGAGCAATGTCACATTATACTTGAAGTCAAAACCATAATACACCTGCTCTTAATAGATATGCAACGATAGGGTAATTTTCCAAACGATAAATGATTATACAACGGAAACATTTCAACAACATCAAACATATATATATATATATATGATCGTACCTGGAGATCAGGATCCGATACGGCTGGACTCGAGAGCGAGCGGAAATGGTCGTCGAGGAGAAAAAGGGGTGTACCTACAACACACTCCGATGCCAAAGTAAGTATCCGAGCAACAGTGAGCAAGTACTAGTGTTAGGGTTGAGAATTGAATACCTGCCCCTCTCAAATGAGAGGGTTTTTATAAGGGACTGACTAGAATTCTATTGGGTTGTTAGGTGAAGCGCGGATCGAGGGGTCCGTGAAGATAGGAAACGGTCAATATTATCTGTTAGGAGATCTCCTCAAATCCGGATCGCTGGTGGTCGACTGAGGACTACTTTTCATGGTTATGCTCGACGTCGAGCGAGGTGGATGAATCAATCTTTCTGGCCCAATAAGAGGGATTGGGCCGGGCCGGAACAGGAGCCCCCCAAGTCATTGCTCGAACTGTCGAGCAGTGACTTAAAAGAGACGACATATTGATCGACGGAGTGGGATGCCATGGTCGAAGATCCATGCTATCGGTCTTCCGGGCAAGCGATACGTTGCTCGGTAGAGGAATGTGAAACGAAAAGCTGGAATATCTGGATATTTGCGCCTATTAATGATTTGACGGCTAGCCTAGGGGCTAGCGTGTAGGGGTCACGCGTGCGCACACGTGTCTTCTTCCCTATAAATAGGATTCCCAGGGCCCATTTTGACCCTTTCGTTTCATCTCCTCTCTCAAGCCTCTGCTCGTTCAACCACCGTTGCTTCAGCCGTCGACCACCGCCAGTTCTTACCGACCACCATTCACAGAAGCTTAATCTTCTCCAAAATGTCTTCTCAAGCTCAAGGTACCGTTCTTTTCTTCTCTCTTGAGCGTATATAGCTTAGTTTCTGTAGAATGCATGCGGTTTAGGGTGATTTTACCGGTAGTTTTAGGATTTAGAATTAGAAAACTTTAAAGTTCTTGCCACCGTAACTGGTCGGCTGTGAACCCTAACTTTAGGGTCGACGCAGACCTTGGTCGTCTTAGGCTTTAGATTTTTTGATAGATTTGTTATCTGTACTGTTGGGCGTCAGCTGTTGCCACGAGCAACGGTTAGCCAGGGCTACAGCTCGGAACATAGTTTCTGAGCTGAGGCGCGCCCTTTCACTTGTTGAGCGGTGGAAGGGTGGATTTGATATTCTTAATCGAATTCACTGATGCCTTTCCTCTGCTTTTCAGGTGATAACTTGCTCGAGGACCCGCTGGTTGTGCTTTCTGAGGATACGTCCTCGGAGAGTACGGAATCGTCTGCGTCCATACCCTCAGGCTCGGGAGGCTCTTCTGACAGTTCGAGTACGAGTACCACGGGGCAGTCGACAGAATCGCCTCAGTGTCCTACCCGGTCGAGGGTCTCGCCCGAAGAATGGGTGGTCGAAGACTTGCTGGACAAAGTGTCTTCTTTCTCGAGGCCTCGGTCGGAACCGCTGCCAATTGTTGGGAATCCTGCTGACTGGGTCGTGACCTGCCCGGGAGACGACGACCGGATCTTCTCAGACTTTCGCGGCCGAGCGTTTTCTATGTATGAGTACGCCACTTCGGTCTTGGGAGTTACGCTGCCCTTCAGCGATTTTGTGAGTGCTGTGCTCGGACATCTTTGCATAGCCCCTTCTCAGCTGCATCCGAACTCATATGCCTTCCTCAGGGCGTTTGAGATGACGTGTTCTTTCTTGGGCGTTGGGGCCACGCTCCCTCTCTTCTTTCGCCTCTTTTCCCTACAACGCCAAGTCGGGCGAGGGACCGATCGGAAGGGGTTCGTGTCTTTCAAACAACGGACCAAGATTTTCAAGGCTCACTCGGAGTCTATCCGGGCTTTCAAGACCGATTACTTCTTGATAAAACCTGCGAGCGATGCGGCCGTGAGAGCCATGAGTTTCCTTGGAATTGATACTGATGAAAACGACGAGCCCAAATTGGACGACCAAGGGGAAGTGATTCCGAGGAGGTTGTGGATGTTCCCTTTTTCTTGGAGTTACGTGCATTATGAGCGGCCAGTGGGGGAATTCGTTCAGGTGGGGGACACCCTGAATGATGATGACGCGGCCAACTTCGAAGCTTTTAGGAAGTTGATAGCTTCTTTTACTCCGACTCCTCTATTGGACGGGGAAGGCAAAGTTATGGTCGATCAGGATGGGGGAGAAGCATTGGAGCGTCCCCTGATCAATGTTACTGATCTGTTGGCCTGTAATAACGGGCAGGAGATAGCTGATTTTTTCGGTATCTGTTTGTTTATGCTCGTTAAGTTTTTTATTTGATTTTGTTGCTCGTAGCTAATCTTGGTTTTGTTCCTCTTTTCAGGTTCTTTGACTAATCCTCTGGACAAAATCCATGAGCGGCTAGTTCAGCAGCAGCGAAAACGGTCGAGGGTCGTGCAGACCAAGTTGACCGAGGCAAGTGGTTCAGGCTCGGGTCCACTGGTTCAGGGCTCTCCGGGGGCTTCCACCGGTTCTTTAATGAAGAAACATAAGGCGGCGGCCACTGTGGATCTGACGGCCGGCGCTCCTCCAAAGCCAAGGCATGGGATACCCCCGTGTTTCGTCGTTCGGAACTTCTTCGAGGGGAACACAATGGATGTGGACCGGGCGGATTCTTTATTCCTGGAGGGGATGGATCGCCCTGCTCGGCGGCTCTCATTGGCCCAGGACGCGAGCGCGGTGATGCGGGTCCTGACTATGGCCTGGATGACGGCTGAAGGGTCTCCCAAGCTGGAGCGGGAGAACAGCAAGCTCAAAGAGCAACTGTCTGCCTCCGAGGCCAAGCTGACGGCGTACACCGAGGAGGTGAAAAGGGTTACCACAGAGTCTGCTGAGCGAGCAACGATAATCGCCAAATTAGAGGTCGACAAGAGAAAGTTGCTCGAGCAGAACAAAAAGTTAAAAGATGCCTTTTGCCCCAAAGAGGATGAAGACGAGGACACTAAACATTTGATTACGAGGGCTCATTTCCTCGCTCGGATCGACCAGGATATGGAAGATCTGAACGCGTCTACTGAGTTCAGTTTTCAAAATGCAGTGGACCAAGTGAAAGCTCTCCACCCTGACCTCGCTTTGGATGTTGATCGGATGAACTATCTTTACAAGGTAGTGGATGGTCAGATCGTGGTGCCTGCGGACTTGGTGGTGGCCGATTCTCAGCCGGGGACGATGGTCCAGCCCGATCAGCCGGAGGAGCAGCCGGGCCATGAGGAAGCTCGTGTGGAGGAAGATCGCCCAGCAGATGGAGATAATTAATTTGTGGCATGTGCGCCTTGTATTTTATTATGTATTTTGTTTTGGGGGGCATGGCCTCCTTTATGTGTAATTCTGAACAAGTCGGCCTTTTGGTGCCGCATTTCTTTTAATTGTTAAGTGCTTGACCCTGGAGGTCGTTTACATAAATACTGTTTGTTCGCAACTATTCGTCCGTCGGGGGACATAATTTGTTATATTTTTACTAAGTGTTTGACGCTCGGATTTGCATCAATTAGAAGTGATTGGATAGATACGGGGGAGTGTGGACGGTCTGTTGGTTAGGGGAACCAATCAGTCTTGGAGGGTTGTATCCTCGGTCGGTGCCCGAGTCAAGGTAATGGCTTGGGTCCCATGGCGTGAACGTCCCATCGCGAGCTGGGGTTCTACCTGGTCGTGGTACTTAGGCGACGTCGGACTCGTTTGAGTATCCGTTCGTGCGGCAAGTCTCCCTTTTGCTCGAAAAGAGTTCTTGCTTGTTTTATTATATTTTGGCTGACGTGCTCGTACCTAGGCACGCAGTTTTTCGTTAATCTCTTCTTCTCTTCGCTTGGTTGCTGAGCAAGGAGATTGATTTAACTATAGTACTGTTTAAGTTTCTCGGCGTTCCACGGCCGAGCGAGTTCTTCCCCGTGTAGATTTTCTAGGTAATAGGCGCCGTTCTCGGTTTTTGCTCGAACACGATATGGGCCTTCCCAGTTGGGCGTTAGTTTTCCCTCGCGGGGATCTCTGTGGTTTCTTCTAAGGACGAGGCTACCTACTTCGAACGTCCGTCTGATGACCTTGGAATCATACCGAGCGACTATCTTTTGTTTGAGAATGGTTTCTCGAAGGGCAGCATTTGATTGAATTTCCTCGACCATGTCGAGCTCGTCTCTTAAAGCTTCATTATTGACATCTTGTTCCATGGGGAATTCCGTGCGTCTCGAACGGACATGCATTTCTATTGGAATTACTGCTTCGGTCCCATATGCTAATCGAAATGGGGATTCTCCGGTCGTTGAATGGGGAGTGGTTCTATACGCCCATAATACGCTATGTAGTTCTTCGACCCAGTGTTTCTTGTGCTCGTCTAACCTTCGTTTCAGACCTCTCAGGATTACCCTGTTTGCGGCTTCGGCTTGCCCGTTAGTTTGGGGGTGCTCGACTGATGCGAAATGTTGTTTTGTCCCTATTGACGCGACGAATTCTTTGAAATGTTTATCCGTGAATTGAGTTCCGTTGTCGGTCACAATAGCGAGGGGCACTCCAAACCGGGCGAGGATGTTTCTTTTGAAGAATCGAAGTATATTGAGTGCAGTAATTTTGGCCAGAGCCTCGGCTTCTATCCATTTGGTGAAGTAGTCGACGCCTACAATCAAGTATTTGTTCTGACCAGACCCAACGACGAAGGGTCCTAGAATGTCCATTCCCCACCATGCGAACGGCCATGGTGATGACAACGATTTTAGCTCGGAAGGAGGTGCTATGTGCACGTCCCCATGTCGTTGGCATTTATCGCATCTTTTTACATGCTCCTTTGCATCGTGCTGTAGGGTGGGCCAGTAGTATCCTGCCCTCAGAATCTTACGAGCTAACGAACGTCCGCCCGGATGTTGCGCATTGATTCCCTCGTGGACTTCCCTTAGGACGTGTGGAATATTTTCCTCTTCTACGCACCTAAGGAGGGGTGTAGAGAATCCTCGACGATACATGCGTCCACCTACTAAAGAATATGAGCACGCCCTTCGTCGCACGGTACTAGCCTCTTTCGGGTCGGTTGGTAATTCTCCTTTAGTTAGGTAGTTGAATACTGGGGTCATCCAACAACTTGTGTCGCCCACTAGGTTAATGTGTGTGCAGGGTGACGAATGTCCAATACTTGGTTGGGGGAGCATTTTTTGTATGACGGACTTGTTGTTTCCTTTCCTTTTAGTGCTCGCCAGTTTGGATAGGATATCTGCGCGAGCGTTGCTTTCTCGTGGAACATGTTTGATTTCCACGCTCTTAAACTGCTTTATTTCGTCTTTTACGAGGGCCAGATATTCGGCCATGCTGTCACTCCTGGCTTGGAAATCTCCACGGACTTGGCTCGCGACCAATTGGGAGTCTGTGCAAATTGTGATTTCTTCTGCTTCTAGGTCGCTCGCGAGCCGTATGCCTGCTAGGAAAGCTTCGTACTCCGCCTGGTTGTTGGAAGTAGGGAAGGATAGAGTCAAGGATACTTCGATGATGTTCCCTTCCTCGTTCTCCAGAATGATACCGGCCCCACTGCCCGTCGGGCCAGAAGCACCGTCTACGAAAATAACCCACTTGGACGAAGCTTGCGTGTTCTGCTCGGTGAAGGTAAGTTCAGCTACGAAGTCGGCCAGTGCTTGTGCTTTGAGGGCTTGTCTTCCTTCGAATTTGATATCGAATTCAGATAGTTCTAGAGACCATTTTAACATTCGACCGGCCATGTCTGGTCGACCGAGCAACTGTCTTATGGGTTGATCAGTCCTTACGATGATGGTGTGAGCCAGGAAGTAGTGGCGTAGTCTCCTAGCTGCGAGAAGGAGGGCCAATGTGTAATACCTCAAAATTTTCCCTCTCATTTCCTCAACATTTTGCATAGCATTTTGCATATATGGATTCATAAAATAACCAAAAACATTGCATCATATATAGCATAGCCGAGGCGTGGGTATGTGATCAATGATCGGAGCAACCGAAAGTTATGAAGAGGCTACCGAAGGGCCACAAAGCTTCTCAACCTTGTGCAAAGGGTTCACAATATCCCACAAGTCTTCACTTGAAGCCACAAGTCATGGAAAGTTTTGGTTTGATTGAAGGAGGCAAGCAGTGCAATACTTCTTGAGGGAAAAGAGCCGAATTAGGATTTCATTTCTACAGGGCTTCTACATAAATTTTTGAGTCGAAGTGGATTTCTTTGACTTATATATGATGTCAAGTGCCTAGGGTTCAAATCTCGTCCACAAATTCATTTTGGAAGGGGTTCGACTGGCCGGACGACGGAAAATCGAGGAATTGGAGAAAAGGCAATCGGGCTAGGTAAAAAGGGTCGACTCCGGACTTTTAAGATCGAGATCGTGAAATTAGGGTTACAATGATCCTATGGTTCAAACTTGATCAAGAAATGATGGAGGAATCATAGAAAAACCAAAGAAAAATCATTTGAAAGGTAGTTAGTTTCACCATTTCCCTCCACCTTTCCTTCCACTTTCTTTCCACACTTCCTTTCATTCTTTCCGTCTCATTTTTCCACTTCAATTCCACTCCATTTCCCTTGGAAACTTCCACCACCTTCCACCATCTTCTAGAGTGTTCCAAGGAATATTCCAAGGAATATTCCAAGGAATATTCCCTTTTCCAACCCTAACCCTAACTAACTTCCAAACCTAATTTTGGATCCCAAACCTAATATTTGGGCCCCAAACCCAAACCTAGCTCCTAGCCTAGTCTCTATTTAAGCCATTTTCATCCAAACAAAAAGGGTTGAACACCATTTTCCAATCTCACTCTTTGATAAGCACTTTTTTCTCTCACTTTTCCTCTCCCTCTCACCATAGCTTTTTCAAATAAGCTCTTCAAGTTTCACATTGAAACTTGAAGATCTTGAAACTTAAGCCTCCAACCTTCATATTTTGTGGATTGAAGAAGGATAAGCTACTGAATTTTGTGAGGATTATCGACTTATCAGAAGCACACGAAGATTCAAGCTCAAGAACGCATTTATTTTGCGATTTCTTGGTTTTCGGTTTTCTCTTCGATTCAAGTTCCGATTCTTGCAACAATCACCGAAGCACTCCTCCGCTTCGTAGGTTGGTGATCTTAATCATTTCTTCTTTAAGTTATTCTCTCCATCTCGCCATTTTTGGCATTCTTTAAGTGCTTTTCGCTTTGTTTAAAATCAATTCCGTTTCGATTATGTTTGCTTGTGATTTGTGATTTTGGTTGAATTTGGATTTAAGGTGTTAATAGATATAGGTTCTACCATGTGTAAATAAGCTCCAATTGAGTAGAAATTTGTGTTAGCATGATTAAGTGGGGGTTAGGATTGTTTAGAAGGAAGATTGTGGCCAAAAGCACTTTTTTCAAAAGCATTTTTCACTTTTTGTTCAGTGTTAACCGGTTAACGCATTTGGTTAACCGGTTAACGCATGCGTTTTTGGCCAGAATGCTGTATTTTTCTGCCCGTTAACGGGTTAACCTATATGGTTAACCGGTTAACGCTGTCCATTTTTGGATTTTTAGCCTATTTTCTTGCTCAATATTGCTTCCTAGTGCCTCTAATGTTCATGCATGTTTAGGTAGTGATTTTAGGGAATTTTTGGGTCCATTTCCAGTAGCTCATTCCCCCGTTTCGAGTCGTTTCGACACGATTCCGTTCATGTCGCGTTTTATGCATTTTTGTGTTTCTTTGTGCATAGCTTAAGTTCTTGCATTTTGTTGCTATGTTTGTGCATTATTTGGCATATAATAATCATGTTGCATTCTGTTTTTACATGTTTGCATTGCATTAAATCATTGTGCATTTCATTATATCAATGTATGTTGCATTTTGCATAATCATGTATGTATGTGTATTTGATTTCATTTTGTTGCATACTTGATCACATCATCCATATCAATTCACTTCTGAATTTTGCATTGAGTTTAGCATGTTTGTTGAGCTATCATGTTGTATGTTCATAATCAATAATCATCATGTTCATATGCCATGTTCATGTGCCACATTTTGCATACTTGTTGCATAATCCACATGTGATGCATTCTTGAATAATCCTAAAAAATGTTCATGTTCTTCCATTTAGGTATGTTGATCCATGTTAAAATGCATGTTCATGTGGAAATTAATGCATGTTTTATTGAGTTTGTGCATAAAAAATGAAAATAATCAATTCTGAATTTTGCATTTCATGGCTGTGTTTGCATAAAGGTGCTGTAAAACGTGTGCTGTTTGTTGTGTGCATGATGTATTTGACTTTCTACACCTACTTTTTCATGTTGCATGCTGGCTGTAAAAAGCTGGTGGGTGTTAGGCTTAGTTTCATAGCTGTTTGTGTATTAAGGGACTGTAATAGGTGTTGTATTTTGGTTTTAGCATTTTTCTAGTTCCTTTAGGATTAAAATAGAGTCTAGTTTAGGTCTAAGGTGCCTTAGAATTTAATTAGGATTTAATTAATGTGTGTTTGCCTTATTCTTTTTAATAAAAATGTGCATTAACACTTGTTTTGTAGTGGGGAAGATTGAGGTAAGTTTACTCCACTTTATCCTTTATTTTTTATGCATTTCTTTTAGGCTTTTTAATTCATTTTTCCTTCCATATTTGTGATTGGTAGGATTCCCCATTGTTAGGACCAACTTATCTTCCTTAGGAAGTAAGTTGCATCCTTTTTCCTTTTTTTTCTTTTCCTTTTTCCATTAGGAATAGAAAACCTCACTAACCACTAGGATCACTTTGTAAATCAATAAAAATTAGGGTGTGTCTTAGTTCCCTTAGATTTTTCCTTTTATCAACTTGAGTCATTCTCTTCTTATCTTCAAACAAAAATCCAAAAACACTTAACAAATAAATGAAAGGATTCCTTGTGTATAGCCTTATTCCATGAAGCATTTGCATTCATTCCATCTTGGAGTGGTGTAAGCTTGTCTATCATGATGCACAAGTCTCATCAAGGAGTTGTTCACAAAGAAAAACTTAAAAGATACTTCTTCACAAAAGCAACAAAAACACTTAATAAAGTTCAACAAGCCAGTGAACTTAAACCCTAATCCTAGGAAACCAGTCTTGGATAAATTCTCCTTGCTGGGTATGCTTGTTCTATTATTCCATCTTGGAATGTAGAGTCAAGTGTACATTCCATGGAAAAGAGTTTGAATTCACTTCCTTGTGCCAAATTCATACAAAACTCATAAAAGACAAAAACAAACAATAACCGACTATCCTGCGGGAACTTCTCTTCTCATCTCATTCACTCATAACGCGAACTCGCGACGACTTGTCTCATTTGCAAGACGGTAAACGCACTCGTACCAGACGAGCCTGCAACACCTGAGCATAGACACACGCAGTTCCAGCTGTAAAAAACACAAACAAATAGTTCCCGCCTAGGTTAGGCGAACTACGTCGACTCTGATCCTCATTATCCTGATGAGGTACGTAGGCAGCGGGGTAGGGCCCGTTCGAGCACATTCTTTATTTTCCCTACATTTCCCCCTTTCTTTTCATTTCCTTATTCCATTTCTCATTTCCATTCCAGTTCCAGTTAGCGGTTTATTCAGCAGCAGTTATATTTTCTCACCCATTGAAGCAAGCAAGCAAGCGTGGATCCCGTCGGGTACGACGGACGATCTGGGGTGCTAATACCTTCCCAGGTCGTAACCGACTCCCGAACTCAGATCTTTGGTTCGCAAGGCCTTGTCCTTTCCTTCTTCCTTAGGTTTGTGCAACATTACCTTTCCCATTCTTTCGGGATAAAAATGTCTGGCTGGCGACTCTACCTTTTCCGCGCCACTTTCGCGTTTGTACTAGGATGAAAATCCCGGGAGCGACAGCTGGCGACTCTGCTGGGGATTAACCCGATTCTTCCGGTTTCCCTTGTAGAGTCAATCCTAGCGCCTGTTTGGTTTTGTTCTTTGGGTGTATACCTGTTTGTTGCTGAGTGCTTTAGTTTAGCTTTACTGTTTTATTTACAGTTTTATTTACAGCTTTACTTTATCGCATTTATTTACCGCTTTCAGTATTTTATTTTCCATGCATCATATTATACTGGACTGTCTGGCTGTGCTGGTTTTCATTTTTTCTGTGGGTTGGGAGTTACTGTGAGATAAGCCAAATACCCGGCTTGAGTGCACCATAGGATTAGCGTGGACAGACATTGTACTCTTATGGTATCTCACCATGATGGGTGGCGATGTGTTCCACACCCAGATTGCGACCGTCTTGGAACTATTCTGTGTGGGGATTACCTCACTTCAGGGTACGACCTTGATAGTTATGTGCATCTGGTGACCGATCTTCGAGGACCTTAATGGGAACACCCCTCTCCAGTGATGACAGTGGCAGACCACATTTGTTGGCAAACCCACTCGCATCCGAGGGTCCATTGGGAACTCGCATAGGATGGCCTGGTTCTCTCATAGGAATTCAGTTAAAGCAAACTGTTCGTATGACGATAGTATTGTACCCTTCGGGATGAATGTACTATTGTTTCTCGATTCAGTGCTTGAATCTGGAAACTTGTGAGGGATGCTTGTTTTTCCGGACTCAACTGAGACCTCCCTGAGTAGTACATAATGCCAAACCGATTCCCTGATTTGGTCATGAGCCATTTCTCGGAAATGGTGAACGTATTATTGCTATTCGGCTTTGAGAGTCCGTGATGTTGACCCGAGTAGCACACCCGTGAGATTGGGAGGGGTTTACAGGTTTGCAGGAACCCTAAACTTCAACATACCCACTTTGCCAGTATTGTTCAGTGTTCTATGGTTCTTTGATTCTGAGATCTGGGATTTCTATTCAGAGAAATTGTTACTGTGATTACCATTATGACCTTGATATTGTGACTGTTATTATGACTCTCCGCAGACACTTGGCTCGTTGTTCAACTTCAACACCATCAGTGGCTATTCTATTATGTGATCCAGTTCTACAGTTATTGGGTTCTCAGTTATGGGGTTCTGTACAGAGATGGTGCTGCTATTATGATTCTATTCAGACACTTGGTTCACTGCTCAACACCGGCACCAACATCAGATCATTGATCACATGCCTGCTGCATACATGACATCATAGCATTTCTGCACACATGTTCAGTTATTTTCGAGGATCACATGTCTGAATCATGCTGTTGGATTTTTCTGTATCAAAAACTTGAATCAAAGCAGATAGATTCCTCAGAAATAATTGAACATGGCATTTGCATACATCCTTGCATTCTTGACAGGTGTTCAGAGACAGATTCTTTTCCTGACTTGATTTCCCTTCACAATGGACAACTTGAATCACAGTCATCAAAGTATATATTTGAAGCAACTCCGGGCGGAGGTAATCGAAGGAAGACCCAGCTGAGGCCATTCAGGGCAGAAGTATAAGCTTTATTTCAGAATCAGAAACTATTAAAAGAAGAAGTCAACCAGATGAAGACTCAGATGATCTTGGTTATGGAAATTCTGAATGAAGCTATTTTCATCCCTATTGAGGGGAACTACGCTGCTCTGATTCTCCATTGGTCAATGGAGATACGTAGGCAGGAGATCGTGCAAGATCTTTCCGAGCAACCTTATCTATTAACTTTATCAACCTTTTCCCTCCAGATGTCATTTGTCAGTATCTGACCGGAGCTTCCCAAGAGAATCCTAGGGGCAGAGAATATGGGTAAGGTCCAAAACCACTTGAGAAGAAGTTTGATCATATTCTGATGATGTACGTGCAACAAGTTTCACCATTTACGCAAATTCGGAGTGGTTGAGCTAATTACATCAGGATCATCTCCGACAAAGTTTCCTTTGGGGTTTCAATGCCAAGTGTGACTATCATTCTGGGGCACCTGGCCTTTTAATTGAAGATTGCAATTCTTTCAGAGGCAAAGGTGCAGACAAGGTCCAGAATTTGATCGACTCAAAGGTCATCATGCCAGAAAGTCTGCTCACATATTGAAGTCTCCTCATCAAATGGGTCTCCCAATTTGCAAAGGCATCTTCAGAAGCAATAAGTCCATACGGAGTCAAGTCTCCTCAATGATGGCAATGTTCAGCTTCTTTACTGCATTTTCATTTGTAGTTTATATTGTTTGTTTAAACATTTGTATGCATGCATGAAACTTATTTGTTTTTGAATGTTAACCATAATAAAATGCACATGTTTTTCTTGAAGTAATCCATTCGTATTCACTCATGATTTTGTGTATGTGCATTGCAATACCAACTATTGTGCTTAAACTCTATTAAGGAGGATGACGAAATGAAAACGCAAAAATCTCTAATTGTGTGCTTTTGAGAAAGACCATGTTGATGATGTACAGGCATTGTTTCAAATCCTAAACACCGGAGATATAAGGGAGATAGACCCTCGCCAACCCATTTGAGCCTTGAAGTAGGAGTTTCTTTTCGCATGAAAAAACCCTTGCATTTAACCCAGGGGCAGGGTAGGCGTCAGTTAGTTTGACCGAGCATTCAAATTTCAAAAGGAGTGCAAATCTGAGGATCCATTACCTTTCGTTGTACCAAATCAAGAGGTCCAATGACCAGAAACCACAATGGTTATCCCAATCAAGAGGTCCAAAGACCGGAGACCACAATGGTTATTCCTCAACAACAAAGGAGTGAGACAGTCACGACCCTCGCAAAGCATTCAAGACAAACAGTGTCACACGATTTGTTCAAAAAAAAGAATTGAAAAAAAATGAATGAGAAAGCCCGCTAAGTCGAAACTTGAAAGCAAGCGACTTAGGCAAAAATTAGGGCATCCCGCTGGACTTCACAATCAAAGATTCACAAGAATCAGTCCAGGCAAAAGTTAGGGATAAGAAAAAGAATGCAAAAATGAAAAACGAAAAGGATTACACAAGAAAGATCCTTGAGCAGGAACAAAGTCGTGTGATACAGACACAAAAGACAATAGGGGTGACTGACTCTAAACAATAATTTGATTGGTGCTTAAACCGTTAGTGTATTGGGTTCCTCAACCATCACGAAACCCCTTTTTGAGAGGTGAGCGCTTGTGAAAGCTAGCTGAACATAGGAATGGAGAACATCACGAAGATGGGTGGGCACAAATAAACTTCGAGCCTATATCTTTGTTTCTATAACCGTGAACCAGGCCACAATACAACCCTCAAAAGTCCTAACTGAAACAGTGTTATCTTGAGAGCGTACTACCACGAGACCGCATTCCTGACTCCTATGAGTGGTGTTGAAAATATTTGTTGGTGTTGCATGTGCATGCTTTCTATTATTCAAAAAAAAAATTTAATGTCATATCTTAACCAGTGATTCGCTCACAAAGGTTTGCGACATCTTTTTCAGTAAAACTTCAAGATTGACATGTGTGTTGCATTAGAATTTTCATTCTTAAAATAAACATTTTCTGCTTACATACATTTGTTTGGCGTCATAAAAGTTTACATATGAAACTTCAGTCCAGAAGCTTAATCTTGCCGAGTTGAGAAGGCTAAAACTTCCAAAGGACAATCTATCGAGGTGCACTTTTCAAGAAGACTTCATTGAGTAGGGACTTTCCCAACGATCGCGATAAGAGCCAACTAATCCAGGGCAATCATATCGAGCTATCTCTTCAAAATTCAGCTGAGCTGGGGCAATCACTTCAAAGAGCCATTAGTCTGAGGCATGTATTCAAATTTCAGCCAAACTGGGGCAATCACTTCGAGATCCAATCTCTCGAAGAATAGTTGATATGGGTGTTTTCTTCAAAGCAGTCATTCAGAGGTGATCACTTCAAGACTTGTACTGGGGCAGGCCATCCCAGAAGCATGAGAAGTACTCTTTTCCGAAGACGGTAAATCCAAAGCACCTATCCAAAGTCCAAAATACTGGGGCAGAATATTTCATGGTGATATGAGGTTTTTCATGAATCCTCACGAGGAAAATTCTTACACAGACCATGCAGTCTGGGGCAGTTATTTCGAGATCCAACGAATCTCTCCAAGAGTTTGAAGACACTGAGGCGTTTCATATGCCATGTTTTCTGTAAAATCCTCTTGAGACATTTACTTATGATGGACCTTAATTTGAGGCGAGTCGAAAATTGCAAAGAACCATTGTTCACTCATGATTAGTCGGCAACCTATCAACCCAGGGCTAGGGGGCAAAGCCATTGTCAGCACAGCGCTGCAAGAGTTGTTTCATCTGTGGACTTCATCGATCAAGGTTCCTTAGCAAGTCTCATGGAAGGTTACTTCTTGAGCAAAAAGATATCATCGTCTCTCATCCCCATCATGAGACACCTTACATCTCATTCCCAACATGAGAGAATTTATCTCTTATCCCCAGCAAGTGGCAACTTAAACTCTTATCTTCAGCAGGAAGCTTCATCATTGACATCCTCCATCATCCCCAGTAGAGTTGGAAGTTGAAATATCCCCAGCAAGGCATCAGAAGTTTGGTGCCATCCCCGAGCGGAAGTTTCCCTTCAGACAGGGGCAATTCTCAGCAGTATAAGGAGTGTTTTGCCTCCCCAACAGTTGTTTCCTCAGCAGTATCATGCCTTTGGTTCCCCACCAGAGTTCAAGAAGGGTCCATCTCCAGCAGGGTCTTGGCGCTCCAATCTCAAAGTCCAATTTATTTTTGGCAATGATGGCAGTTCAGAGCCGGTGTATCATTGACAACATTCCCCGCAGAGTTGTCTTCTCCTTACAAGGATTAACCAGATCAATGCAGTGATCATCAGTTCCTCCCCAGTCAAGCCATCTGGGATATCTGTTATCTCCTCATCGGGAGACCCATTTTTCATTTGCATTTGCATCTAGTAATCATCAGTACATTTGCATCCTCCAAAGCGTAGCATTTCCATCATTATGGAGCATTACGCCATAAATCCAAACATATGCATACCAGCATGGGCCAGTTTTGAGGTATTACATAAGACCCGTTACATCTCCAATCAGATTGAAGTGTTCCCCACAGAATGCAACTTCGTTTCCCAAGGTGGTTACTTCTACCAAGTCTTGTTGTTATCCCCAGTTGAGTCTTGTTTCAGTACAACAGTCTCATTTTTTTTTCGCGTCTCCGTTTCAATACAACGGTCGCGTCTTGGGCTCTCGTTTAAGTACAACGACCCCATTCCTTTCGAGTTTCCATTTAAGTACAATGGTCTCGTCTTTGAGTATTGTTTCAGTACAACAATCTCAGTTCCTCGCATCTCCGTTTCAGTACAACGGTTGCGTCTTGGGCTCTCGTTTAAGTACAACGACCCCATTCCTTTCGAGTTTCCATTTAAGTACAATGGTCTCGTCTTTGAGTATTGTTTCAGTACAACAATCTCAGTTCCTCGCATCTCCGTTTCAGTACAACGGTTGCGTCTTGGGCTCTCGTTTAAGTACAACGACCCCATTCCTTTCGAGTTTCCATTTAAGTACAATGGTCTCGTCTTTGAGTATTGTTTCAGTACAACAATCTCAGTTCCTCGCATCTCCGTTTCAGTACAACGGTTGCGTCTTGGGCTCTCGTTTAAGTACAACGATCCCGTTCCTTTAGAGTTTCCATTTAAGTACAATGGTCTCGTCATTGAGTCTTGTTTCAGTACAACAGTCTCATTTTTTTTTCGCGTCTCCGTTTCAGTACAACGGTTGCGTCTTGGGCTCTCGTTTAAGTACAACGATCCCGTTCCTTTCGAGCCTCCATTTAAGTACAATGGCCTCGTCTTTGAGTCTTGTTTCAGTACAACAGTCTCATTTTTTCGCGTCTCCGTTTCAGTACAACGGTCGCGTCTTGGGCTCTCGTTTAAGTACAACGATCCCGTTCTTTTCGAGTCTCCATTTAAGTACAATGGTCTCGTCTTTGAGTCTTGTTTCAGTACAACAGTCTCATTTTTTCGCGTCTCCGTTTCAGTACAACGGTCGCGTCTCGGGCTCTCGTTTAAGTACAACGACCCCATTTCATTCGAGTCTCCATTTAAGTACAATGGTCTCGTCTTTGAGTCTTGTTTCAGTACAACAGTCTCATTTCCTTTCGCGTCTCCGTTTCAGTACAACGGTCGCGTCTCAGGTTATCATTTAAGTACAATGATCCTGTTTGCTCGGGCTCTCGTTTAAGTACAACGACCCCATTTCATTCGAGTCTCCATTTAAGTACAATGGTCTCGTATTTGAGTCTTGTTTCAGTACAACAGTCTCATTTCTCTTCGCGTCTCCGTTTCAGTACAACGGTCGCGTCTCAGGTTATCATTTAAGTACAATGATCTTGTTTGCTCGGGCTCTCGTTTAAGTACAACGACCCCATTTCATTCGAGTCTCCATTTAAGTACAATGGTCTCGTATTTGAGTCTTGTTTCAGTACAACAGTCTCATTTCTCTTCGCGTCTCCGTTTCAGTACAACGGTCGCGTCTCAGGTTATCGTTTAAGTACAATGATCCTGTTTGTTCGGGCTCTCGTTTAAGTACAACGATCCCATTTCATTCGGGTTATCATTTAAGTACAATGATCCCGTTTCATCCCGTCTTATCTTCTTTTGAGTTGTCATTCGAGGATGGCATGCTTCCCAGTAAATTTCCACCTGTTTCTATTTTTCCGCTACCTATTCGGAGGTCAAAAACAAAATACATAAATAAATAAATGGGCAGATGGCATTTCCATTACCCTCGGTGTGCAAATTTTCAGGTTTTATTCGAGTATTCAATCACTCCATACCTTGAACGCCTAAAAGTTGTTGCAATCATCCGTTCAGGTCTGCAGTTGATTGAATAGGGGCAGCTGTAATACCTCAAAATTTGCCCTCTCATTTCCTCAACATTTTGCATAGCATTTTGCATGTATGGATTCATAAAATAACCAAAAACATTGCATCATATATAGCATAGCCGAGGCGTGGGTATGTGATCAATGATCGGAGCAACCGAAAGTTATGAAGAGGCTACCGAAGGGCCACAAAGCTTCTCAACCTTGTGCAAAGGGTTCACAATATCCCACAAGTCTTCACTTGAAGCCACAAGTCATGGAAAGTTTTGGTTTGATTGAAGGAGGCAAGCAGTGCAATACTTCTTGAGGGAAAAGAGCCGAATTAGGATTTCATTTCTACAGGGCTTCTACATAAATTTTTGAGTCGAAGTGGATTTCTTTGACTTATATATGATGTCAAGTGCCTAGGGTTCAAATCTCGTCCACAAATTCATTTTGGAAGGGGTTCGACTGGCCGGACGACGGAAAATCGAGGAATTGGAGAAAAGGCAATCGGGCTAGGTAAAAAGGGTCGACTCCGGACTTTTAAGATCGAGATCGTGAAATTAGGGTTACAATGATCCTATGGTTCAAACTTGATCAAGAAATGATGGAGGAATCATAGAAAAACCAAAGAAAAATCATTTGAAAGGTAGTTAGTTTCACCATTTCCCTCCACCTTTCCTTCCACTTTCTTTCCACACTTCCTTTCATTCTTTCCGTCTCATTTTTCCACTTCAATTCCACTCCATTTCCCTTGGAAACTTCCACCACCTTCCACCATCTTCTAGAGTGTTCCAAGGAATATTCCAAGGAATATTCCAAGGAATATTCCCTTTTCCAACCCTAACCCTAACTAACTTCCAAACCTAATTTTGGATCCCAAACCTAATATTTGGGCCCCAAACCCAAACCTAGCTCCTAGCCTAGTCTCTATTTAAGCCATTTTCATCCAAACAAAAAGGGTTGAACACCATTTTCCAATCTCACTCTTTGATAAGCACTTTTTTCTCTCACTTTTCCTCTCCCTCTCACCATAGCTTTTTCAAATAAGCTCTTCAAGTTTCACATTGAAACTTGAAGATCTTGAAGCTTAAGCCTCCAATCTTCATATTTTGTGGATTGAAGAAGGATAAGCTACTGAATTTTGTGAGGATTATCGACTTATCAGAAGCACACGAAGATTCAAGCTCAAGAACGCATTTATTTTGCGATTTCTTGGTTTTCGGTTTTCTCTTCGATTCAAGTTCCGATTCTTGCAACAATCACCGAAGCACTCCTCCGCTTCGTAGGTTGGTGATCTTAATCATTTCTTCTTTAAGTTATTCTCTCCATCTCGCCATTTTTGGCATTCTTTAAGTGCTTTTCGCTTTGTTTAAAATCAATTCCGTTTCGATTATGTTTGCTTGTGATTTGTGATTTTGGTTGAATTTGGATTTAAGGTGTTAATAGATATAGGTTCTACCATGTGTAAATAAGCTCCAATTGAGTAGAAATTTGTGTTAGCATGATTAAGTGGGGGTTAGGATTGTTTAGAAGGAAGATTGTGGCCAAAAGCACTTTTTTCAAAAGCATTTTTCACTTTTTGTTCAGTGTTAACCGGTTAACGCATTTGGTTAACCGGTTAACGCATGCGTTTTTGGCCAGAATGCTGTATTTTTCTGCCCGTTAACGGGTTAACCTATATGGTTAACCGGTTAACGCTGTCCATTTTTGGATTTTTAGCCTATTTTCTTGCTCAATATTGCTTCCTAGTGCCTCTAATGTTCATGCATGTTTAGGTAGTGATTTTAGGGAATTTTTGGGTCCATTTCCAGTAGCTCATTCCCCCGTTTCGAGTCGTTTCGACACGATTCCGTTCATGTCGCGTTTTATGCATTTTTGTGTTTCTTTGTGCATAGCTTAAGTTCTTGCATTTTGTTGCTATGTTTGTGCATTATTTGGCATATAATAATCATGTTGCATTCTGTTTTTACATGTTTGCATTGCATTAAATCATTGTGCATTTCATTATATCAATGTATGTTGCATTTTGCATAATCATGTATGTATGTGTATTTGATTTCATTTTGTTGCATACTTGATCACATCATCCATATCAATTCACTTCTGAATTTTGCATTGAGTTTAGCATGTTTGTTGAGCTATCATGTTGTATGTTCATAATCAATAATCATCATGTTCATATGCCATGTTCATGTGCCACATTTTGCATACTTGTTGCATAATCCACATGTGATGCATTCTTGAATAATCCTAAAAAATGTTCATGTTCTTCCATTTAGGTATGTTGATCCATGTTAAAATGCATGTTCATGTGGAAATTAATGCATGTTTTATTGAGTTTGTGCATAAAAAATGAAAATAATCAATTCTGAATTTTGCATTTCATGGCTGTGTTTGCATAAAGGTGCTGTAAAACGTGTGCTGTTTGTTGTGTGCATGATGTATTTGACTTTCTACACCTACTTTTTCATGTTGCATGCTGGCTGTAAAAAGCTGGTGGGTGTTAGGCTTAGTTTCATAGCTGTTTGTGTATTAAGGGGCTGTAATAGGTGTTGTATTTTGGTTTTAGCATTTTTCTAGTTCCTTTAGGATTAAAATAGAGTCTAGTTTAGGTCTAAGGTGCCTTAGAATTTAATTAGGATTTAATTAATGTGTGTTTGCCTTATTCTTTTTAATAAAAATGTGCATTAACACTTGTTTTGTAGTGGGGAAGATTGAGGTAAGTTTACTCCACTTTATCCTTTATTTTTTATGCATTTCTTTTAGGCTTTTTAATTCATTTTTCCTTCCATATTTGTGATTGGTAGGATTCCCCATTGTTAGGACCAACTTATCTTCCTTAGGAAGTAAGTTGCATCCTTTTTCCTTTTTTTTCTTTTCCTTTTTCCATTAGGAATAGAAAACCTCACTAACCACTAGGATCACTTTGTAAATCAATAAAAATTAGGGTGTGTCTTAGTTCCCTTAGATTTTTCCTTTTATCAACTTGAGTCATTCTCTTCTTATCTTCAAACAAAAATCCAAAAACACTTAACAAATAAATGAAAGGATTCCTTGTGTATAGCCTTATTCCATGAAGCATTTGCATTCATTCCATCTTGGAGTGGTGTAAGCTTGTCTATCATGATGCACAAGTCTCATCAAGGAGTTGTTCACAAAGAAAAACTTAAAAGATACTTCTTCACAAAAGCAACAAAAACACTTAATAAAGTTCAACAAGCCAGTGAACTTAAACCCTAATCCTAGGAAACCAGTCTTGGATAAATTCTCCTTGCTGGGTATGCTTGTTCTATTATTCCATCTTGGAATGTAGAGTCAAGTGTACATTCCATGGAAAAGAGTTTGAATTCACTTCCTTGTGCCAAATTCATACAAAACTCATAAAAGACAAAAACAAACAATAACCGACTATCCTGCGGGAACTTCTCTTCTCATCTCATTCACTCATAACGCGAACTCGCGACGACTTGTCTCATTTGCAAGACGGTAAACGCACTCGTACCAGACGAGCCTGCAACACCTGAGCATAGACACACGCAGTTCCAGCTGTAAAAAACACAAACAAATAGTTCCCGCCTAGGTTAGGCGAACTACGTCGACTCTGATCCTCATTATCCTGATGAGGTACGTAGGCAGCGGGGTAGGGCCCGTTCGAGCACATTCTTTATTTTCCCTACATTTCCCCCTTTCTTTTCATTTCCTTATTCCATTTCTCATTTCCATTCCAGTTCCAGTTAGCGGTTTATTCAGCAGCAGTTATATTTTCTCACCCATTGAAGCAAGCAAGCAAGCGTGGATCCCGTCGGGTACGACGGACGATCTGGGGTGCTAATACCTTCCCAGGTCGTAACCGACTCCCGAACTCAGATCTTTGGTTCGCAAGGCCTTGTCCTTTCCTTCTTCCTTAGGTTTGTGCAACATTACCTTTCCCATTCTTTCGGGATAAAAATGTCTGGCTGGCGACTCTACCTTTTCCGCGCCACTTTCGCGTTTGTACTAGGATGAAAATCCCGGGAGCGACACAATGCGACCTTTTCTATCTGAAGGTACCGAACTTCTGGGCCGTGGAGAGCTTTGCTCGTGAAATAGACGGGTTTTTGTCCTTCGGGTCGTTCGCGCACAAGGGCTGCGCTTACTGCTTCGTTAGCGACCGCGAGGTAGAGATATAGAGTTTCCCCCTCCTCTGGTCTGGATAAGACTGGAGGTTCACTTAATGCCCTTTTTAGGTGGGATAGCGCTAATTCGCATTCTGCTGTCCACTCGAACGTTGCTTCCTTACGGAGCAGTTTGTAAAAGGGGAGGGCGTGTTGAGCAGATTTTGCCACGAATCGGGCAAGGGAAGTGATGACTCCGTTTAGTGATTGTATGGACTTCTTTGACGTGGGAGTTGGGAACATCGCGAACGCTCGACACCGATCGGGATTAGCCTCAATGCCTCGTTCGGTCAAATAGAATCCGAGGAATTTTCCCGCTCGGACACCAAAGGTGCATTTCTCAGGGTTGAAACGCATTTTGCACTTTCGTGCTTGGTCGAAGACTTTTCGCAAATGAGACGCGTGGTCTGTCTCCTGTTGAGATTTGACGATCATGTCGTCCATGTATACTTAGAGCATGTCCCCGATTTCGGCTCGGAATACTTTATTCATCATGCGCTGGTACGTTGCTCCTGCGTTTTTTAGACCGAAAGGCATAACGTTGTAAAAATAATTGCCCGACTCGGTCATGAAGGCCGTGTATTTTTTGTCGGACACGGCCATGGGTATTTGATTGTAACCCGAGTATGCGTCCATGAAGGATAATAATTTGTATCCGGACGAATTGTCGACCAATTTGTCGATGTTAGGTAAAGGGTATGCGTCTTTCGGGCATGCCCGATTCAGATCGGTATAATCAACACACATTCTCCATTTTCCATTAGATTTTTTGACGAGTACAACATTTGAGAGCCAGGTTGTGTACCTGGCCTCAGTTACAAATTTTGCCTCTAGGAGGTCTTTAACGGCAGATTCGGCAGCTTCAGTCTTCTCGCTCGACTGTTTTCTCCTGCGTTGAGCGACCGCTTTACACGTTGGGTCGATAGAGAGGTGATGACAAGCTGTTTCGGGGTCGAGCCCTGGCATTTCTGCAGCGCTCCATGCGAACAAATCTGCGTTCCCTTTGAGACAAGCTTCCAACTGTCGCTTCACTAACTCGGGCAGGTGTGTTCCAATCTTGACGCACCGGGCAGGATCTTCTCCCAAAGGAACTAGCTCGAAGTCTCCGTCCGGGATTGGTCGGGCTAAGGCCTCTGCTGGTCTCTGGATGTTCTCGCTATTGTTTGAAAACCTGCAGTCTAAGTCGATCGAATCGACTTGAGGGAAGGCCTTGGGCACATCTGGTGGATCCAATGTCGGGGAGATTGGTTGGTACGATATTGAGCTGAGGCCTTTTGATGCTGCCTCGAAACATCTGCGGGCAGCGTCGACATCTCCGTGCAATGTGGCAACTCTGCCCGAAGTAGTATAGTACTTCATCTTTAAGTGAACGGTGGATGACACGGCTATCAACTCGGCCAGAGTTGGTCGTCCTAATATGCATTGGTATAACGACGGGCAATCCACGACGAGAAATTGGACCCTAACTGTCCTGGCTGTTTCGCCTGCCCCGAAAGTGACAAATAGGTCGACATAACCCCATGGTCGGGATACTGCTCCGTTGAAACCTTGCAGGTCGGATCCGACGTATGGAGTCAGATGTGTTTCATTCAGTTGGAGTGTTGAAAACAGTTGGGAGTACATGATGTCACATGAACTTCCTTGGTCTACCAATATCCTCCTTACGTCGAAGTTCGCCATGCGTGCTCGGATGAGTAAAGGGATGCTGGCGTTTGGTGCTCCTCCCAGGAGCTCTTCTCGATAGAATGCGAGGGGTACGGAACCTTCCCTTGGAGGATCTAAGGTGGCGCTTTGCGCGGGCCCTTTGGCGATCAGCTGGTCGAATTTTCTCTTCACAGAACCGACCGTGATTTTATTGAATCCTCCTCCCGATATGACCATCGCCGAGGGGAAAGCTTCCCATGGACTGTGAGAGGAAAGGTATCCCGTGCCTTTGGTGTGGTCTGGTAAGAAGAAGTCTTCCGAGCGATAGATGCTCAGGGCGACCTGCATGTTAGCGTCCGCGGGGATGGGCACGGCCTCTTCGATTTTCTGGGTTTCTTGCGTGTCCTGCCGAGGATTTTCTCTGGACTTTGTGAACTGCTTCAAATGCCCGTCTTTGATGAGGATTTCGATCGCGTCCTTGAGGTGGATGCAATCCTCTGTGTTGTGCCCGTGACTCTTGTGGAATCTGCAGTACTTCGTTTTGTCAGTGTCGGGCTTGGTAGGTTGTTGCCTCGGAAAACGTACTCCTGCTTGCTTGAACTCCGAATTGGCGCACTCAGATAAGATTTTCTCCCTGGAGGCTAGGAGAGGTGTGTATTCGTGGAACCGACCGATAGGTCCCCGGTGCTCCCGCGGTTCACGGGAGCGATCATCCTTTCTTTTGTCTCCTCCCCGACGAGATGTCGAGGGTTCTTCAGCTCGATGTGGTTTGGCGTCTTCCCGACGTCGGGCGTCTCTTACTGAACTGGCCGCTTGCTTTTCTTCATATTGGATGTAAGCTTGGGCCTTTAGTAGGAATGCGTCGAGGGTCGCCGGGGTTTCAATACCGACCGCCCGATGAAAATCGGTCGAGGGACGTAACCCTCGTTCAAGCAGATACTTTTTCATGTCGTCGGTCGTGGATACTTGAACCGCCTCTTTATTGAATCTTTCGATGTAGGTTCGCAAAGGCTCGTCCCTCCCTTGGATTATTGCTTCGAGCGAAGCCTCTGTCTTAGGATGTCGTCTAGACGCAGTAAAGTGCCTAGAGAACGTGCGCCCGAGCTGCTTCCACGACGTGATGGATTCGGCCTCAAGGCTCTTGTACCATGTCATTGCCCCTTTCCTCAGCGTCGTGGGAAAGAGCCGACATTTAATTGCTCCTCGAACACCTCGATAGTCGAGCAAGGCATCGATGTTCTCGATGTGTTCGTCTGGGTCGGTAGTGCCATCGTACGAACCTAAAGGAGGAGGTTTCTCCAGGCCTCTCGGGAGTTTGGCCGCCATGATTTCGGAAGATAAGGGGCCCCGAGCGTCTTCGTCGTCACTGGAAGCAAATGAGATCTGTGATCACGTTTCTTTGTTCCTCGAGGGGAAGTGGATCTTGATCTGCTCCTTCTTGATTTTCTTTTAGGAGAGGGTCGTGGAGATGACCGACGAAAATGTTTGTTGCCTGTTGATTCGTCGGTATTTCCTCTCCTTTTCTTCGGAGGAGACGGAGTGTGCTCCCCTTGGGGTCTCTTTGAAGAATGAGGTTGACGAGAGTTATCTTCAAGTCGGGCGATCTTTTCACCATGAGCGAGGAGTAACAAGTTTGTTTGGTTTAAGATTTCGGCCAGCGCTGCGAAATCTGATCCCGAAGGAGTCGAAGGAACAAGAGTTTCCGGGCGACTCTCCAAGGGTTGATCACGATCGGGTGAGGGCGATGCTGCCTTCTTTTCTGGTTGGTCGTGCGTGGTATCATCATGTAGGGGAGGTTGGACATTGCTCTCATGTTGTGTTAGAATCATGCCATCATTCGATCGATCATCCCGGTTGTCCCGAGCAGCCATGGATCTTGTTAAAACTTTTGTTCTTTGAGGATCTTGAAAGAAGAACGGGGAAGTTGCTTTCCCACAGACGGCGCCACCTGATCGTACCTGGAGATCAGGATCCGATACGGCTGGACTCGAGAGCGAGCGGAAATGGTCGTCGAGGAGAAAAAGGGGTGTACCTGCAACACACTCCGATGCCAAAGTAAGTATCCGAGCAACAGTGAGCAAGTACTAGTGTTAGGGTTGAGAATTGAATACCTGCCCCTCTCAAATGAGAGGGTTTTTATAAGGGACTGACTAGAATTCTATTGGGTTGTTAGGTGAAGCGCGGATCGAGGGGTCCGTGAAGATAGGAAACGGTCAATATTATCTGTTAGGAGATCTCCTCAAATCCGGATCGCTGGTGGTCGACTGAGGACCACTTTTCATGGTTATGCTCAACGTCGAGCGAGGTGGATGGATCAATCTTTCTGGCCCAATAAGAGGGATTGGACCGGGCCGGAACAATATATATATATATATATATATATATATATATATATATATATATATATATATATATATATATCAACAAGTTTGATGCCAACAACAATATTCATGTCTATACAAAACATTCATCCAAAAGATACATGTACACAATGCATCACAAAAATGGCGCTAAGCCAACCTAACTACTCAATGCTATATATCAGAGCCGATCAACCAAAAGATAAAGACGAGCTTCACAAAAATACCAACCAGCAACTTACTCTGCAATGCCTCGTAGAGCATCATAAAACATCAGCAGAGTGAGAAACATTATCATAATAACATTGCATATAATTATATATCTCAACATATAAAATGCATATAAAACATATTCTCACCACAAATCATTCCTTATCACCTATACACATCGCAACGTGTACATCAATACCAAGATGGAGATTTGTGAGATATTAGAATGAACTCTAGGTTTAACATGTCGTCGAAGTCCGCTCACATGTTGTTGTTTAAATGAGCCTTGTATTATGAATTCAATTGTTTAAGTTAACATGTACCCTAAGTTAACTTGTAATGGGTAATTGTTAAAAAACCCATTAAATTAGTATGTTAGTTTTCTTATAAATAACATACTAGTCTCTCATCATTTAGAATAAGGGAAAATAAGAAGATAAAACTTTAATTCAAAAGTGAGATAGATTATTTGTTATTCTTATATACTTGTAATCTTGTTTCAAGAGAAAAGAAAGAATAACAGTTTATAACAAATCCTTGTTGTTATCTTTGGTTATTCTAAACCCCAACCCTTGTGGGTTTCCTAACTGATCAAGAAATCAATTATACTTTGTTTCTAAGATATCTAATTCACAACAATTTTAGTTTGTTGCTACATTAGTTATTTCAATTCCAATTATAATATATTTGTATGATTTAATTTGTTCAGTTTTTGCTCAGGTTTTGGATCGATGTAACTAATACGCAACCATGTAATGAAACTGGTGGTGGTATGAAACCTTAGAAACTTCATGTCATTGGGAAACTTTGTCATAGTGGATTGGCTCACAAGGTATGCTCTTACAATTTTTCCTGTAATTTTACTGTGATTCTTCACTATGATGTGATTGCAAACTATGGCAGTGTTTGACATACAAGAATTATCATATAATTGTTGATTAAGTAGCATGTGAACTCTTCATATCTTACTAAAGTGAATACTTTGAAGAAACAAAGTAAAACTTTATTTGTTTTTGTAAGTGTTTGTTACTAGAGGATGACATTTATTAATATGCAGTTTTTGTTAATTCAATTGTTAGTTTTCCTGTGTTAATGTCTAAATCAGAATCAGATTGATCAACTGTTTATATATTTAAATATAAATGTCAATGCATCTATTATTCTAATTTTATACTCGTACAAATGCCCAATTCATAACATATGTGTTAAACAGTTCTAAGGAAATTCTACAGTAAAATTACAATTATGAATTTAATATGTTTAATTTCAAAAATTATGTTTTACGCATTATATTTTAGATATGTAAAGGCATTTCATAAAACAATATTAAATTTAATTTTTTCAATTATAGTGTTTTTCACTACAATTTATTATATTGTTTTATGTCTTCTTTATTATTGCAATATGTAGCTACGTTTTGTATTTCTTCCCAAATATTGTTTGTGACTTTTAGGAAGTAAATGCATTAGCTAGGGTCATTGAAAATGAATTATAGACTTTTCATACGTGACTTACTTTTGGTCCAGAATATTTATGGTTACATTAAAAGCATTTCAGAAAAAACAAATATATACCCCTACTTCTTTACATACACATTTTTTTTATAAATACACGGTTCATACAATTAATGTGATATATACTTTTATATGTATATATTTTTGTATTTATCTATAAAATTGAAAATGACATCATCATATTTCATGATTTTATACATGAAACAACCAATTAAATTTAAAAAATAAAATATGCATAAATATTATTTAATCAAATGTAAAATATTTTTTAAAATGATAGGAGACACAACCTATTAGATCAAAATATTACGTCAAATATATATAATTTTATAATACAAAATTATTTATATCTTGTATATTCGTAAAAAAAATTTGTATATTCTAAAATACTTATTAAAATTGTCACAGGTAGGTGTGTTCAACTAATCTGCTTATTTAAATTATCCATATATATATCAAAAAAAACATCGAATCTGAAATAGCCAAGAGTTTAATGATTTGGTGTTTTGATATGATTCCCATTTTGTTGTTTCTTGCAGACAAATAGGAATATTAAACTTGTTCGGCGTTCATATTTTTGTAGTACTACCTGTCAACTGTCTTACACTAAATATATAACAAACCATACCAAAACAGATGGTTTACTAAGCAAAGTGAAAAATGGAAGTTACCAACAAATACATAGTGATAAAGAATCACATTGAAGATGCACCAAAAGAGTCCCATTTTGAGATCAAAACTGAGCCTTTTGCTCTTTCATTGAACCCGGGTTCCCATGATATCATTGTCAAGAATTTATACATCTCTATTGATCCATATCTTATTAATCGCATGAAAAGTTACAGCTCTTCCCACAGAGTTGTAAGCTTTACTACTCCCGTAACTCTCGGCGAGGTACTGAAAATTGAACCATTAGGCCTTACCAGTTCTTCGCCTACCGGTCTGATTTTTAAACTTTGAGCTAACCATCTTGTTGTTCTTTTTTATACTTTTGTAGGCTATTGATGCTATTTCTATTGGAAAGGTTGTGGCATCTGGAAATGATAAGTTTGAAAAAGATGATTTGGTTTTGGGAGTATTCACTTGGGCTGAGTACAGTTTGGTTAAGGAACAAAGCATAATAAAAAAATTAGAGACTTCTCAATTTCCACTCACTTATCATCTTGGAGTTCTTGGTAATTGCTTCATACTTGTTTTCTGGTTTTTACAGTTGAGACAGTAACGACAAAAATGCTTGTTTTATTGGTTTGAAGAACTCAAATTGCGTTTGTAGGATTTAGTGGATTGTCGGCATATGCGGGATTTTTCGAAATTTGCAAACCTCAAAAGGGTGAAAAGGTATTTGTTTCAGCTGCATCTGGATCTGTTGGAAATATTGTAGGACAATATGCAAAACTATTGGGTTGTTATGTTGTTGGTTGTGCTGGGAGTGAAAAAAAGGTGAGCCTTATTAGTATCAATGCCTTTTAGAATTTGATTTGGGTTTTAACTTTTAAACAGAAAATACTAATTCATAAATGATTTATCTTAGGTTGCATTACTCAAAGAAAAATTAGGATTTGATGATGCCTTTAACTACAAGGAAGAACCGGATCTAAACTCCACTCTTAAAAGGTTTGTGTCAGACAGTAACACGTGTTAGAAACTGAACATATCTTTTATCTGAAATGTCACGGTTGTTTTAATTATAGGTATTTTCCGGATGGAATTGACATATATTTTGACAATGTTGGAGGGAAAATGCTAGAAGCGGCCGTTGCTAACATGAAAGCATTTGGTAGAGTTTCGGTTTGTGGTGTAATTTCTGAGTATACTGATGTTGGAAAGAGAGCATCGCCTGATATGATGGATGTTGTGTATAAGCGAATTACCATCAGAGGATTTTTGGCTGCTGATTTTTTGAATGTTTTTGCTGAATTTACTGCTAAAACATTGGATTATCTTGGCAAGGGTGAGATAGAGGTGATTGAAGACAAGTCATTTGGTGTAGAGAGCATCCCTTCTGCATTTGTTGGGCTTTTCACTGGAGATAATGTTGGAAAGAAAGTTGTAGTTTTGGCAGAAGAGTGATTAGTAAGAGAGGATGACATGTTACCATTGTTTCATCAACTTTATCTTTTTTGAATAAGAAAGTTGTAAGCACTTCTGGATGTGATTTTAATGTGTCCTTTTTTTTCAGCATTAGCTCATTGTATGGTGTTCACATTTGGCAGGGAGAGCACTATTTTTGCATGATAAAAAACGAAGGAAGGAAAACTAATAGAAGAGAAATTCTACTAATTCTCTTGAAATTACAAGATGGGCTCAAAGATAAAAATAGGCCAATTGAAATAGTTTGTTAGAGATAAAAAGAGCTAACTAATTAGCCCAAAACTCTAACTAACTTAACATTTAGTTAAAAGTAAAATTACTAGAATAAACAACAATAATACCATTAAAAGGTGTTGGTTTTGATGATAACAACTACTAAAGGTTTGTGTTTATGACAACGGTCGAATGTTTATGACAATTGTCAAGATGTTGGTGACAACTCACAAAAGTTTTTTATCACAACAACTGTTTCTTTAGATTTCCGATAGATACAAATATCACAAGCCTCGTCAATCAAATGTATCAAAATTAAATTGAAAATACTAGTCAATGTTAAATCAAGTAAATATCTTGAAGTTGTAATGTGAAAGTGTAAAAGCTCGTTTAATTTTGTGCTTAGGATTTTTCATAGCTCTGATAAATTTAATTGTAAAAAGAAAAAGAGTAAGTTTTGAGATATTAAGGAAATGCACATTCTTAAAAAAAAAAGTTTTCAAATCTCTTCTTTTTTTATAAAACTTCTTAAAATCAATTAGGACTAGCGTTTAATTGATTAGAAGCTTGTTTACTCAATTAGAAAGATAAAATACACTCTCTAGTCTATTAAGAGGTCTTTTTAATCAATTAAATCCAACTATAACACCTCCTAATCGATTAAGTGACATAAAATTTAAAATTTTCTTGATTTATCTTGTTTAATCGATTAATAAATAATTAATCAATTAACTCATTAAAATTGTTAGTTTCCCTCTTGAGTTGAGCACACATAAAAGCTCTATTTTCTTGTCGAAGGCATTGAGATGATCATGTGCAAAAACTCAAATTGTGTTGAAAGATTTTATGGATTGATGCTATAAAATGCTCAATTTTGATCTTAGTGAAAATCTCTAAGGGAAACTTCTTGAGAATTGGAGTAGGCAGAATAATTCTCTTGTGTGGTCTTTTTATCCATTCTCTCTTTATTTTTAATCATTTCTTTTATTTTTTCATTTCTTATTTAGCTTTCATTATTTCCCTAATACATCTCTTCTTTCTTATTTCTTCTAAAGTAATTATTTTAATAACAAAAGTTTTATAAATAATTTTATGGGAATTTTATTCATATTTTTTCTTATGTTTGAAGTCACTTGATTAACGAGTGACATTAGAGCCTAACTCCTATTTTAACAAGAGATCTTTTATGAATAAAATTCCATTCAGTATTATCAAACTCAATATTTTTCGAACCTTCGTTCTTTAGCAGGAGTTTGTTTACTACTCGAATCCAAGTGCTTCGTTGACACAATGTTTTATTTTAGGTTAATACTAATTTGTGTCCGGTTAAAACATTAAATGTAGAATATCCATCGTAAAAACTTATAGATTTAAATCGTGGAAATATTGCAATTTGCAAGTGCTTCTTCAAGTGGTGAAGTGCATAAGAAAACCCCCAAAAAATGCTCCACCACATGACTCAAAAGCCATTTCTCACAACCATTGCACAAAAATGCAACAGCCTTACCCAGCTCAAGCAATTACACGCCCATATCCTCCGATGTCGTATCCAACACTCTCCCTACGCCCTCGCCCCACTCCTCTCCGTCGCAGCAACCTCCTTTTTCTCTTACGCTCGTTCCATTTTCATCCACCTCCCTCGCCCCAACACTTTCATCTACAACACCATGATCAGAGCCTACCTTCTTAATCATTCCCCCGCAACCGCACTTTCTTGCTACTTAACAATGCTGCAAAACGCTGTTCCTGTTAACAATTATACATTTCCACCTTTGATCAAATCCTGCACTGCACTTATTTCTTCCTCCCATTCTACTTCCACTCTTATGATTGGTCGTTTGGTGCATTCTCATCTTGTTCAATTCGGCTTCACTGATGACCCTTATGTTGTCAGTGCGTTTATAGAGTTTTATTCTGCTTCACGCGACGTGCATAAGGCAAGGGTGTTATTCCATCAAACAGAGAAGAAAGATGTTGTTTTGTGGACGGCCATGATTGATGGTTATGGAAAAATTGGGGATGTTGAAAGTGCTAGACAGTTGTTTGATGAAATGCCTGACAGAAATGTTGTGTCGTGGAGTGCAATGATGGCAGCTTATTCTCGTGTGAATGAATTTAAGGAAGTGTTGGCTTTGTTTTTAGATATGCAGAATGAAGGCGTCAAGCCGAATGCTTCTATACTTGTTACTGTGCTTACGGCATGTGCACATTTGGGTGCACTTACTCAGGGAATGTGGGTACATTCCTATGCCAGGCGATTCGAGAGGATAAGCTCGAATCCCATCCTTGCAACAGCTTTGATTGACATGTATTCGAAATGTGGGTGTCTGGAATCGGCTTTAGCTGTTTTTGATGGTATTTCTGATAAGGATGTTGGAGCTTGGAATGCTATGATTTCTGGTCTAGCTTTGAATGGTGATGCCGGGAAGTCGTTGAAGTTGTTTCAACAAATGGTTGTTTGTGGAAGTCGTCCTAATGAGACTACCTTTGTGGCTGTCCTTACTGCTTGTACGCATGCAAGGATGGTTCAGGAAGGTCTTCAGTTATTTGAAGAGATGAGTGGAACATACAGAGTTGAGCCATGTGTGGAGCATTATGCGTGTGTTGTGGACCTTTTGTCTAGGGCTGGCATGGTAGTGGAAGCCGAGAGGTTTATTGAGGAGAAGATGGGTGGATTTGCAGCTGGCGATGCTAATGTGTGGGGTGCTATTCTGAATGCATGTAGAATTCACAAGAATATTAATGTTGGGAACAGAGTGTGGAAAAAGCTTATTGATATGGGAGTAGCTGATTGTGGTACTCATGTTCTTACATATAACATATATAGAGAAGCTGGATGGGATGCAGAGGCAAACAGAGTTAGGAGTATGATTTCAGAAGCAGGGATGAAGAAGAAACCTGGATGCAGCATTATAGAGGTGGGGAATGAAGTTGAAGAGTTTCTTGCTGGTGACCAGTCTCATCCACAAGCACTGGAAATGTGCTGGTTGCTTGATGCAATTCTCAAGATGGACAATTTAGAGCACATCTAGTAATGGGTGTAAAGGTAATTTTCAGTGCTAAACTATCTTATTGATTTAGTATCATTGAAATCATTTGCAAGTACCTGTAAAATCACGAGTTTATACTAGAGTATGTCATTGCATAAAGAATTTGGAGATATTTTATACTGGATTGTTGAAGCATAATAGGCATCTTGCTCTCAGGCTGTATAAATTTACATTCAGAATTTGCTCTAGATATACATAGTATCACAATTGCAATGATGATCCATCATGCACTAAACTTAGTGATTTTTATGAACTAGCTGATACATTATGGCTACAAATTTGGGGTTTCATTGCAGATTTGTGTAAAATATTCTGTCAGAAATAGACACTTCTGTTTTCCAGTTTGTTACTCATCTTTTATTTTTGATCTCACAGCAACCTTTTTCCTCTCATCTGTTTGGTGATGGAAAAGTAGCAAGGAGCAATTTAGCATTTTGGGTTTCCTGGGTGTCAAGAACACTAATTCGTGTGAGAGTCTTATGCTGATAATAAATCACTGATAATCAGTTTCAGCCATTCTGCTCTGGGACCAGGCCCAAGCTCAGTTATATCCCTTACAACGAATACTGAGGCACTTAACCATTTGCATTTCGTCCCAAGAGTTTGATGTCTATCTTATCACAGACAGGTTCACTTCTGCCAAATTCCTAGCAAAAGGAGCATTGCTGTCCACCATTAACTGGTAGTCATTGATTGTGAGGAAATGTCGGCGTTGTTTTGGAAGGTTTTCCTATGAAATGAAATTGAGGTCATGGTTCCCAGTAGTGTTGCGAAACCCTCAGCATTACAGATGACTGTGTGAAAGTATCCTCAGGGAATGACAGAAAGTTATCATAATACATCAAGACAGTTCTAGGCAAGTTATCCAACCCCACAATATACAATATGCGTTAAAATGGTGAGAAAGCATCAGACACAGTAAAATCAAGAATCAAAGTTTAAGAACTTGGATAAGCAGGAACTGGAATTATCACTTGTGAGTTTTTTTTTTCTAGATTTTCCTATAGCTCTGACTCAAGTCAGATTTATGTAAATCTCTAATCTTTTTGTTTTTTCAAATTTTTTTTTTTTTGAGAAGAATTTTCTAGTACAGTTTCTTTAATGATTTTCATATGTTGTAATCATCTTTTACAGTATATGAAGTTGTGATACTTTATTCATATTATGGTATCAAGAGCTCTCTTTTTGAAGAGTTCAATTAGATTCAATCTTCTTCTTTGATTCCTATGTGATATTCTTCATCCTCTTGAAGAATTTCTTTGATTTTCAGTTGCAGATTTCGAGTTTTGTATTCATTATGTTACTTCTCTACAACATGTTACCAGCTTCATCAATGGCACCTCGCAACGCCAATGTTCAACCAGTTCAACTTCAATTAGATTCAGTCTATTATGTTCATCCAAGTGATGTACTGAATTATGTTTCTGTTTTGCCAAAACTCAATGGATCTAACTATGTTGGTTGGAATAGATCAATGTGCCCGTGCTCTTGGAGCAAATGTCCATCATTGATCGATCCATACCAATTCCTGAGCAAGAAGATCACAACTGTGCAACTTGGGAGAGATGCAACTGGTACATTCTTAGCTTATTAATTTAGTTTCATATTCAATTGCACAAACTATCATGTTTCATGAAAACTCCATTGATGTGTGGGAAGATTTGAAAGAACGATTTTCCAAAATTGATAGAGTTTGTGTTTTGACTCTTAGATCCCAGCTTAATTTCCTCAAACAAGGTTCAAAACTTGTTTTAGAGTATACCATAGAGATGAACACTCTTTTGGATGAATTGAATGTACATCAACCAATTCCTTCTTGCACATGTTTTCATCAATGCAAATGTGATGTTATGCGCTCAACAAGAAATTTCATACCTGAAGACTAAGCAATTCAGTTTTTAACAGGTTTAAATTATAACTTTTCAATGGTTAAGACACAGATATTGTTAATGGAGTCACTACCATCCATTAACAAGATCTATTCCCTAGTTGCTCAAGAATAGAGCAAAATTGTACCTACATTCGATGCTTCTAGCTTATTGGAAAAAAGCATTTAATGTCAAAAGAGCACATGATCAAGGTAGATGTTATATGGCAAAATAATTCAAGAATCTGGCTATATTATAACAGGCATGGCCATATCATTGATTTTTGTTAAGCATGACCATCCTCAGATAAACAAATCTTCTTTATTCAGAGACACAATATCTCCTTAATTCAAATCTTACAAAAAACTTCCTAGAATATTGATATTGTGAGAGTTTGTAATTGTGTTGTGTGAGATTCTTTATATATCTCTCATCATCTTCAATTTTGTATCAAGAAATCATTGTTGTGGTGTCCAACTCTAAAGATTGAGTGTAAAAAACTGTATTTTAAAATTGTATTTTCTAACGAATTCATTATGTTTCATAGTCATCTTACGGATTAATATCTTCATATGTGATAAGAGTAAATTGAAAAAATAGTCTAAATTAAAGGGTTGTAGATACCATTTACTATAACTTAAAAAGGTTAATGGTTCAAATTATCGATTAGAAAGAAGAAAAAAGTAATTTTAAATGACCAATATAAGAAAATGATAAAACATAAAAATTAGAAAAGTTCATCGAAAACACATTATTCTATTTTATTTTCTTTGTCAATGGTGAGACTTAGAAGATTGCAATATGAGGAAAGGGGTATCGGTAAAGTGCCTAACAAGTCGTCAGCTCAGCCATGTGGAACAAACCATTAACACACGCCATTGTTTCAAGTCAGCACTATACTTTGTTGTATACTGCTTCTCGTATATACAAGTTACAACACGATCCTCACATGATCTATGATTTACCAAATAAACAATAAAAATGATCCCCTCTCATGATTTTCTCTAATTTGGGGGTCATGCAAATAATCTTAGCAATGTTTTTTTATTGGTTAAAACTTATATGTTTATCCAACTTAACCCAAAAAAGTGTAGTAAAAATATGTGTGATACAAATTGTATGGTTAATCCTATTCATAAATATTTATAAAAAAATATGTTGATGGCAGATTGTGTTGTGGAAACTTTCACTTGATTTCTGTAAAATCAAATAACGTCTTTAAAACCACATTTTTTCCATTGTTTGGACCATTCTCTATCACAATAGTTAAGAGCATGGTTAATGGAGCTATGAGTCTAGTTAAGTTTCGGCAAGCAACCTAGCCAATGCCAACCCTAAAAAAATAGATGAACACTAAATTCAGTATCTTTATGCCATAAATCCCACCTTGAGACCTTATTTATGACATCCTATGCGCGTTACAATGGCCAAAAACACGTTGAATTCTCACATTAACGTGTAAGTTAGGTTTTATTGCTTCTCAATTTTCACGTTGGCATAGTTAAGAAACACGTGATAAAGAAGTTGGATGCATATCCAAACATACCATGAAAATCAAACCTTATTCAGTTAATCCCGCTGATTCTATTTATAAGTAATATATCATAACAAAATATAGACCAGATACATTAATTATTAAATAAATTTAAAAAATAATTTTTTTAATATAAAATAAATTTTCACAATTTAACAAAAGTGAAGAACCAAAATATGGTAATTGTTTTTCACAAAACAAAAACGTCAACTAAAATCACTCAAAAGAAATCGTACAGAAAAAGAAAACCCAACAACCTTAAATAGTCCAAATCTCTTCCTTCATAACTTCATTTCCAACCCAATTTCAGCACACATCAAAAACAATGGCAGTATCAGAAAGTGTGATGAAAAAAGTGCTTCTTTCATACACATACGTATCAATATGGATTCTCCTAAGCTTCTCAGTGATCATCTACAACAAATACATCCTAGATAAAAAAATGTACAACTGGCCATTCCCAATATCCCTAACAATGATTCACATGGCTTTTTGTTCCTCCCTTGCTTACATCCTCGTCAAAATCTTCAAAATTGTCGAACCGATTTCAATGTCTTTCGACATTTACCTTAAATCAGTTGTCCCTATTGGTGCACTCTATTCTCTCTCCCTTTGGTTCTCAAACTCTGCCTACATTTACCTCTCGGTCTCATTCATTCAAATGCTTAAAGCACTTATGCCGGTCGCGGTTTACTCCATCGGCGTTTCGTTTAAGAAAGAGTCCTTCAAGAAAGACACCATGATTAACATGGTGTCTATTTCGCTTGGCGTCGCCGTAGCTGCCTACGGCGAAGCCAAGTTTGATGTCTTTGGCGTTACGCTACAGCTTATGGCTGTAGCGTTTGAAGCCACGCGATTGGTTTTGATTCAGATTCTCTTGAACTCGAAAGGGATAAAGTTGAATCCTATTACATCACTTTACTACATTGCTCCTTGTTGTTTTGTTTTTTTGTCAGTTCCTTGGTTTATCATGGAGTATCCTTTATTGAGGGATAAGGCAAGTTTGGAAATAGATTTATGGGTTTTTGGTAGTAATTCTTTGTGTGCTTTTGCTTTGAATCTTGCTGTGTTTTTGCTTGTTGGGAAAACTTCTGCTTTGACTATGAATGTTGCTGGTGTGGTGAAGGATTGGTTGCTTATTGCTTTTTCTTGGTCTGTGATAAAGGATACTGTTACACCCCTTAATTTGATTGGTTATGGACTTGCTTTTTTGGGTGTTGCTTATTATAATCACTGTAAGTTGATGGCTCTTAAGGCTTCTGAGGCTCAGAAAAGGGTTCAGCAGGAAGATGATACTGAAGCTGGGAAATTGTTGGAAGAGAGAGATGGGAAACAAGATGAAGAAAATCCAAGAAAGAATGAGAATTGATATGTTTTTGGATACAGAAATTACTATTCTTATTTACATTATTATGTAATTTGTTTATCTGGTGATATGTCACTTTTTAATTTTATTGAGTTTGTGACTAGAGAATGAATTAGACTTGATGGATATTTACCAAAAGCAATGTATGTTCAAACAATGTTATGGATGATGAGCAGAATGTTAACTTCACATTAAGTGTTTTTTTAAGTTCGACTTATTGTAGTTTTAAAAACCATGACAACATTGAATCGAGCAAGATGTGGTACTTCACATAAAAACTCAAATATAAACAATCCAAACCCGCCTAAGTTTGATAGTGAAAACACGTTTTGATAGAGGTTGTTTTCGAGTTTAGATTTGAACGGTTCGATAATGGTGACACTAATAATCTCGCCTCATTTATGTTTATCACTTTTCTCATTTTTGGCATATTGAAACTTTATAACTTTTGAGAAGTAAGAAAAATCGTAAGCCTTTCCACATGATATACATGAATAGATAATATGTTTAAAAGCCTAATAGTCTGCTTTTTCATTTTTTATTTTAGTTTTGCACATGAGCTTTACTTTGCTTGTTCCTTTTGGTAGTAAAATATTGTTCACGAGATTAATGATCACCTATTAAAATTGATTCATTTTCTCTCACGTTTCTATCAGCCACTTTTGATGGAACGTGCTTGATTGTGGAATTACATATTTTAATGCAAAGGATTTATTAGTAACAGTACAACAAAGCCTTCATTTAGAAGAAATGTTGCATGATTTTCATAAAAATATCTGAATTACTTAAGGTAAACGGATTCTCGTTGCTTTATGAATATATCAATGAAAGTCGGTGATGTATTAAGCAAGTCACAAGAGTGTGACTGATCTATCAAGAGTCAACAGTCAACATAAGGATACAATTGAAATTGAACAGAAAAATAATTTTAAAGAGTACAAAAGCCAAGTTTTAATTAACATTTCGTCATGTAACGATAACGAGTTCACAAGCAAAATTCAACGAAAAATTGTTTATAATACACAAACTTAAAATTTCACTTTTAATCCATGAATGTTAATGTAGGCTTACAATATAAAGCACCTTTCCGAGTTGAACACAACTCGTCCAGTCAAAGCCTCAACGAGAAGCCCATCATACCGAAATCAATTTCTCATATTAATAGTTTTTCAATAGCATCCTGCAGGTCAAGTAAATGTTCAAAATTTGTGTTTAATGTCAAGAAAATGTAGTAAACAAAAGCATGGGGAATGAAAAATACCTTTAGTTGTTGTATTTGAGATTTCAATTGACTTCCCTCATTAGTTGTCACAGAACATGCGATCACTGGCCGGGTAACACCACATGCTCGTCCTAGTGCTTGTTTTGATGTCACAAATACATATGGAACATTCTAAAATTTAAATAATTTCATGGTTAATTCGCTACTTTATTGTTAAACATTAAAATCCCAAGAACATGATTGAATAGAAAAAGGTAACAGATTAAGTAGAGAAGATAAAATATGAATTTAGCATCAATAGGTCAGTTCTCAAGATGAAACTAACAATCTATTTATACTCAAGATTATCTCGGTATCTAGGTATCCAGCTTACAAGAGTAACCCTAGCCAAAATTGGAAGAAATGTTTGGAAATGTATTATTTACACATTAAGGATCAAACCAGATGATGATGTATCACTAGGCTACATAACAAAAGCCGTCTTTGAGGGCGTGTAATATGGGCGACTGCAAATGGCCTCAAATTTGCTGGTTAATCTATATAACTAAATAGGACATCATAAAATATTTAACAGGTTAAATCGCAATTAAATATGACCTATATTTGCTCTGTACATGACTATTGGCAAGAAGATTTACTTTTTGTTCTTTTTAAAATACAACCTAAGCTCAAGACAGAAAAAGATAAACTAATCGCAAACTAGTTACTAATAAAACATACAACAGTTACTAATAAAACAATATCCAACCGTTCATCCCTACCCGACTTCACAAAGTGGAGTACATGATTACAACAGGATGTACACACATATAGTGTATTACGATTATATCATTGCTAAATGTTTTAGACCATTATATTTAAAAGGGAAATGTATCTTAGTTGGACTTTTATTTCAAATATTGTATAGATGGGCTTTTTAGCTTTGATCTTTATGTTACTATTGACCAGAGTTTCATAAAACGGTCCACAACCGCGAAAACGGAAGCGACAAAACAGTATCGGTAGATGCCGATACCAATACCGTGATCACCGTTTTTATATGTTAATGAATAAATTTTGGTTAATTCTCACCGCAACAACCAAAATCAGTGTAGCAACACCTATACCGACCGAAATCGCAAAAGTCTTATCGCGATCGGGACGCGACTGTTTTTTAAAACATACTATCCACTACTACTATTATTTTTCACCATCAGTATCCAGTTCATTGGACTGCCTAATCTGGTTCAGGGTCAGTTCTAGCATTAAGTAGTTCCAGCCCCAGCCCCGATCACGGTATCGAACCGTGGTCCTCCCCCTACCAAGTTCAGGGTCAATCACCATTGGACCAACTAACTATTGAAAAGACAAAGTTATTTTATTTTATATTTTTTATCTTCTTTTTATCTTTTTATAATATATGAATATAGAAAAACAGTAGCAATGGAAATAAGTAGAAATCATAAATTGTTAAAAGAAAGGCAAGTAAAATTTACCTTATCCTCAGCAAGTAGAGGAAGATGAAGAAGAATCTCAAGGGGTTCAGCATCTGCGGCCATGACAACAAACTCAGAAATGCCTCTGTTAAGTGTCTTTGTAGCTGAAAACAAAAACAGAATATTAAATGAACACATAAGCATAACATAATCAACACAATCGAGAAGAATCAATCAAAAACCAAACCTTCATTGGCACCCTTTTTGAGCTGTTTGTAATTAGCAGCTTGTTGAACAAGATCCATTATTGTTATTGTAAGCTGTGCATCAGCCAGAGGGTATGCTTTTGGATTCACTGTTTCTCCTGTCTGCAAAACAAATCTAACCAATCAAAATAATGAGAGAGAAAAATTAATGAGAGGGAGAATAAAATAAGGTACCATTTTATGTGCTCTGTTGTTTTCTGTGGATTGATGGAGAAGAAGAAATGGGGCTAGGGTTTTTCGTGAGAGGAAGAGGACAACATAAAATTTGTACGCGCGGCAGGGTTTATGAGAAGAGACTATAAATTTTGGGCTTCCACAATTAAAATCTTACCCCTAATTTTGCAAATATTTCAACTTTAATCTTTTTATTTTTATTTTTTTTAGTTTTTTAGTTTTTTTTTAGTGTGCAGTAAAATGAGTCAATGAGAACTATTTGAAAGTATAGAACACGAACCGGATAACTTTAGATAAAGAAATCTGGAGTGTTTTTTTACCGAACCGGAAAACTAGATATTCGTAAATTCAATTGTTTCTTTTATCAAACCGGATAACTTGTATGCTAGTTATTCGGTATGTTTTTTAATTACAAAAAACTTCCGGATGACATTGTCACAAGTGTTCCGCTTTGTCTTTTATAGTTTCGGATAACGTGTGATGTACGATTTTGTTTTGTTTTGAACCATATTTCTTGCCCCTAAGAATTCCGAAACACATATTTTTATTAATTTGTGTCACTTATGTTAGGAGTCATGGACATTCCTTTGATGATATACGATAAAAACCAGACATCTATAGATACGATGGAGATATTTTCGACTACAGAAAAATTTGCTACATGAGAAGAGACGACTAGGTAGATCATAGAGGTTGGAATCATAAATAGAGTCACTGTTATAATAACTCGTTCAGACACCAAAACTGGCAAGAAAGGAAGAAGTCACAAAGTTATATTTGGTTGTGATAGAGGTGGAAAATATAAAGAAAATAGTGAAGCACAAAGTGCTACCAATAAATGTGTTTCTCAATTCAAAATTAGGTCAACACCTTTAAAAGATGGTTTTGGTTGGAATATTGACATAAAATATGGACTTCACAACCATGGTTTACCTGATAGATTTGAAGGTCATGTGTTTGTAAGTCGACTTAATGCTGATGACCAATAACATATTGTTGACTTGACAAAACTTCATGTTCCACCAAGACATATATTGTTGTCATTGTAAGAACGAGATTAGAAGAATATGACTCGAATAACCCAAATATATAAACATAAGAGTAGGATTCAGAAAAACATCAGGGGACCTACAAAGGAAACACAGCGGTTTTTTAAGTTGATAGAGGATTTTGATTATGTTTATTAGAGTAGGAAAAAAGATGAGTCAGAAGTTGTGAGAGATATATTTTGGGCTCATCCATAATCAATAAAGATGTTGAATATGTTTCATATTGTGTTGATTATGGACAGTACTTACAAAACAAATAAGTACAGACAACCTTTGTTTGAAGTAGTTTGTATGACATCAATTGAGTTAACATTTATTGTTGCATTTGCCTATATGGAAAATCAGCAAACAAGGACTTTATGTTGAGTATTAGATGAGTTGAAACAGTTGTTCACTAAGCAATGGTTATAGCCGTAAGTGATTTTAAAGGATAGAGATCTTGATCTGATGAAAGCAATTGAAATAGTATTTCCAACGACAACTAATTTGCTTTGTCGATTTCACATAAACACGAATGTGAAAGCAAAATGCAAGGAGTATGTTGTGAATGATATGCGAGAGTCGATATATAAGTTATGGTTTAAACTTATAATGGTTAATGATGAGGTGGAGTACCATCAAAAGTTGGAACAACTTGAGCATGCATGTGTGGATTTTGGACTTTTTTTGATTATGTGAAAGACACATGGTTGACGCCTCACATGCATAGATTTGTTGAAGTTTGGATCAAGTGTTGCATTTGGGCAACACCACAACTAACATGTAATTTGTTTGTTTTTTAGTCATATTTTATCTGTGTTAAATTAATGATACTGATTTTTTTTGTTAGGGCTGAGTCTGCGCATTGGGAACTTAAGCAGATGTTGAAGAACAGTTTAGGTGATATATGAAAATATTGGGATGTTGTGAATGACAACATCAAGGTGCAATTGGGAAATATTAGAGCTTCATTTTAGAAGAGTTTTTATGAGGTTGAACATGCGTACACTAGTCCATTTTATGGGAATTTGCATGGATTAGTATCTAGAGCTTCTTTGAGACACATTGCTAAAGAGCGACATATGATTGACATGGTGGGTACAAACACTCAAATGTGCGGTGTTGAATGCCAAATATGTCTTATTCTGACCCATTATTCTTGGCATTTTTCAACTTTTTTCTTTAGTTTTCATTGATTTATTTCATGTTCTTGTGTGATTCTTCATTATAATTGATTTTACCTTTGGACTACTTGATATATGTGTTTTTATGCAGGAAATAGGCATAAAACATCAAAGAACAAGACACAAATGATTGGATAAGGAAGACAAAAAAGTGAAGAAGAACCAGGAAGTTCATTGTGTGAACAAGAAACGAATGTTCGTTATGCAAACATGCAGCGAAGTCCAGGCGGAGAGGAAACCTTGGATGACAGTAGGAAAAGGGCCATAAGTTCGTTGTAGCATTGTGCGAAGAACTGTTCACACTAAGAACTTGGATGTTTTCCAAGGGCGATTTAACTGTTGAAAGGCACTTTATGTGCCTCAAAAATAACTTCGTAGTGCTAAGACGGAGTTTTCTAGGCGAACATGATAGACTTTTGTAGAACTATATATGTGTTTTCTTGTACTTTTTGAAACACAACTTTTACATTATTAATTTTACTTTATCTCTCTTCATTTTCAAGGCATATTTTAGAGAGAGAGAGAGAGAGAGAGAGAGAGAGAGAGAGAGAGAGAGAGAGAGAGAGAGAAAACCCTAAGAGGGAGAAGGTAAGATCTTCAATTTCATTTTGAGGTTTGGATGTAATATTTTAATATCTTATATATTTCTTCTAATCTATGTATTGTGAACTAGTTTTAATTCAACATTGATGTTGACATTTAGATTTCATATTTGTGGGTATTGATAAACCTTTTTCAAACCATGGATCTAAGATATTCCTCTATCAATGAGCAAACTTTTGACATAGTCTTGTAAGTTGATATTCACTAGTATCACTTTTATTTTATTGTGTTGATTAATTAGCAAGAGTAGCATGAGTAAGATTAACATGGTAAATACCATGATAACGTTATTAACATTAACGGTATTGTGAGGATGCATGATAATAGTGATGAAGAACTTTGTTCACGTACATTTGGCAAATTAGTAGAATGCATGTAAAAAAGGAATAATCATGTGCATGTATTCTGATCATGGCGTTATATATGAATCAAAGAATTAATTTGATATGAATATTATTTAGATATTTGTTAAATCTAAACTCTAGACATAGATTTAGGTTTAACATTCACATGAGTATCAGTTCTTAATGTTTTATGTTGGTTTTGTTGCGTGATGTAACACCATAACTACCCACCGCTTAATTTTAAAAGAAAACTCAGAGCAATTTAAATATTTCCATTAATTAGTCAAGGTATTACGTTCCTCCGAACAACTTTCTCTTTATAAGACATGTAACCTATTTTGACATTTTTAGAAATTACACGTTTTAATCCAATAAATAAACTTTATTATGCAACGAAAAATTATACATTTTAGTCATTACCAAATATATGATTTCATTCAATTACATAATTAGTCTTCATATCAAATAAACAACTAATTGTTCTTCTATAGCTAATATCATATAAAGCGTTCCTGACTCCCAACTTACATATCAGAGCAGACGCCACTAACGTGAAATACTTCTACTTCACCGACCATGAACTCTAACTACGCCCGAGCACCTGCACGTTACCCCCGTAGAGGTAACATTCAAACAGAAGGAGTGAGATACTCAAATCAATCAAAATAAAGGAATGATATAAACACAAGAGCATAAATCATCCAGTTATTCACTCACAACATAATAACCAATAAAACCACACCCTTCAATTCATATACATATAATCACGGAAAACATCATACAACACACTATCAAAATGCAATGAGACACAACCATACTCAATGCATGGGTACTAGTTAACAATCCATGTTTCATGATCCAGTTCCCGTCGGAACTCTCGACCCCTTTTTCCATGGTCCAGTATGATCCCTATTTCATGACCACACCCATGACCCCTATTTCATGGTCACGTACGATCCCTATTTCATGACTGCACCAACAACTGTGATTAAATTCAGTCACACCACCAGCAACAATTCCATCAAGGAATTCAAATGGACGTGGTTACCCTACCTTGGTACACTACCCCACAACTATGCACATGACATGCACCATTAATGACAATATGCAATGTCAATAATAACAACAACCTCATGCAATAATATCAACTACAACATGCGACAACATCAACAACAACATGTAACCACATCAACAACAACATATAAAAACATCAACAACAACATATAAACACTTCAACAATAACATATAACCACATCAACAACAACGTGCAACAACGACAACAACACCTGCCTATTCATCATTACATCAACATCACTCAACCATTACTTGCATTTTAGCTAACATACATCATTATATTACTACCACAACTCTACCTCTTTGCACCATTCAATCATGCAACTATAACCACAACACAACATGTTATAACAATTATGAAATAACATTCTACTACAACAACTCATATACCTCAACATACTACGACCACTACATACTACAATAAGTCCATACTACGACGATTTAACAATAATATACTATGACAGGTTAGCAATGACAACATACAATAACAACTCAACCACAATATATGCACATTCATATATTCATGTAGTTCTCATCATCACATTTAATATTCAACAAAACAAGTATATAACCTATCAATACATGTTCCTAACACCACCACATCAACACAAAACCACTAGGATATAAAATAAATAATTTCTAGAAATTTTTACTAATAAAAATAATTATTTTTGGTCCCAGGTCTCGCTAAGCGACCTACTTTACCCGCCAAGCGAGCTCGCCTCTGTTTGGAAGGCTCTAAAATTCTCAACAGCTCGCTAAGTGAGTTAGTCCTCGTTGAGCGAGCTCTGCGAATTTTACAGAAATTCTCCGTGATTGAGACCCATCCCTGCTGCGATTTCACCCCTTTCAAAACCCTTATTTACATCAGACAATCACAGAAATTGTATTCATACTATACATTTATCCAATAAATAATATCCCAACCAAATTATCCCCACAATTCATTAATCTAAATTTTTTCTCCCCGAATTTCTCATAAACCCCAATCATTCCAAAATCAACAATCATCCTGAATTCACCTAACGATTAACTACCCAAATACATATATCATTAATCCCTTTTGAGATGAAAGAATCACACTCTTATCTTGGATGATGAGTTTTCCTCTCCTTCCACGGATTCTCTACCTCTAACTCTTGCCCTAGCTCACTTCTTCCTTTCTTTTGTTCACGTTCTTCTCAATTCCATGATCAGTTATACGAATGGATTGCTCTCTTTCTCAAATTTCCCAACATAACCCTTGGATCCCTAATATTAGAATCTCCATATTGCCCTCACTAACCTCTCACTTATTTACCAACATATCATTTCCACTTGGTATTCCTCTAATTAAATTATTTCAGCATATTAACATGCATTATTAAACTTATATAAATTCAAATAATTATAATTCTTCTTACTCGACACATCTTCCTTCATCACAGATGAGACAATATGGTTGACCTTTCGACTTTGAATTAGATATAACCTCGGTTATAGGTGATACGTGATGGTATTAGACGAACGTTTGAGTTATGTATAACATGATCAGAAGAATGCATATGTTATCAATTGATGAGATCATATCCCAACAAGGATTCATTTATTTTAAGTATTTACTTTATGTTTTCCGTCTTTAGATTTTCTGCTTTTATATTTTGTTCGTTGTATCCTTTAACCAACTTATCACAACAAGCTTAGAACATAGAGACCGTTGAATGACATTCTTTCATTTGCATTGATCCCTATGGATACGATAAACCCATTAATTCTTTCAAACTTAAACTTTTTCTTGCCGCTTTGTTGTGCGAACATGCGGGTGTACGCATAAAAAAATACAAGTTAACTTGTGCTTGTGATTTAGGGAGATACACATTGAGTGGTGAACCAATATCAATTGATGATATTCATATCCATTGGAGGAAACTCGGTATGGAATGTGAACAAGAGGTAGACACAAATGAAGGAGCAAATGTGGACATGACAAATGCAATTGATGCACTATGGAAAAAGTGTAGGTCATTAGATGTTTAGGAAAGAGAGCACTAAAAAGAAGGGTGTGTGAAATTGCTTACCCCACTACAACAAAGATGGTACCACCGCCTGAAAAAATAAAGATAAAAGGAAGAGTGAAGAGAAAAGGGAAGAAACTTGTGGTATATAATGTTTATCGTGATCCTTCATATCATGATTATGTTGATCAAACATACAACAATTCTAAAAAATCTTCAAAGAGACCATGTTCATAGTTATCCAAAACCTCAAAGAAAAAACTATCTTATAGGTACATTGTACAATTTCCAGAACATATAAGACAATTTATTGATGACATTGTTGATGTTAAGGATGATGGAAATTATGAGGTTTAAAGTCATTGTATCATTCCATGTATATGGTGAGGATGGTTGATCAATGGTTCATCGTGATTTGGATAATGAAATCAGAGGTCCCAAAAATAGTTTATATGAGAAGTTATCTGGAAGTCGCTTATCAAAAGTGAGAGAACCCTTGTTGATATCATATTTAGGTTCCCATCCAGTAGATAAATGGATGATAATACCATATGTCAAACCCTAAAATTGCCCTATTTTTTATTTTTATTTTTTATATGGCTTACTATTACATCCCACTGCATACATGGTCATTAGTTCATTCAATTAGGTCATATTTATTTCCTATTCTCACTTTTTTGTCTGTATCACTTTAATAGCATGTCCATTTGCATTACATTATACACTTAATTGCATTTCTGCTTAGGTTGATTTTTGGTCAATTGTTGACTTTTTGGTCAACCAGTTGACCAAAGTCAACATATCATTTTGTTTGTCTAAAGTTAGTCATTCATGTTGCATTGTTATATGTTTATCACTTATGGGTGTCATTGGCCTCATTAGGTGATTAAGGTGCATTTGCCATTATTTGGATCATTAAGATTTAGCTACTTTAACCCTAAAACATGACAAAGGAAGAGAAAAATGTGATCTTGAAACAACATGAGTTTCCCACTCTTACAAGTTGGTAATAAAGAGAGAAGGAAAAATCTCAAAAGAGAGATATTTCTTCTAGCGACCACTTGACCATTCATTAATCTTAACAAAATATTCTTTTTTTACTTATTAACAAAAGTCAATTGAATTGAGTATGAATTAAGCTCGACTAAGTTCGCTTATTACTCTATTTGTATACAAATAAATCATATAGGAATTCAATTTGTTTCAACTGACAACAATTAGAGTATATAGGAGTTCAATTTGTCCCAACTGACAAGGAACATATCACTTAATTAAGAGGATATGAAATATTACATTCTTTGTGTTTTAAATAGATATAGGCTCATATTTCATTTTATTTGTTATTTATATTATGTTGAAAACTAACATTTTCTTATAGCAAATTACACTAGAACAAATCCTATTGTTATGATTCTACAACTTTTATCTTTGGCAATATCATTGTTGTATTATATATATATATATATATATATATATATATATATATATATATATATATATATATATATATATATATATATATATATATATATATATATATATATATATCAATTTTTTACTTTTTGTATTCTTCATTTCATTCATTCATTTCTAAGTTGTTTTATGATTGTTCATTTGAGCATTATTTTGTTTGTTCATACATTATTTAATCTTCCATGCATATATGTTTTGATCAAGTAGTTATGTTGTTGTATAGTTGCATGTCTATTTACGCATAATGTTGCATTTAGCATGTCTAACTTTGTATATCTGAAATATATCATTTGGTTGCCTATATCCTTCTTAGCTATGTATAACTCATTAGTTTATCTGGATTATCATTCATATTGTTGGTTATTTTGCGTTTAACCTGATTAACATCAATCTCTCTTTTATCTTGTCAAAAGGTGAGAAGTTGTTACGTGAGTCTATGTTTGATTTATATGTTTTGTGTTATTCATGCTTTTGCATAATATTTCAGTAGGATCACAAGTAAATGGAGGAAAGTATTGATCACACTTTGCTTTTGCTCATAGTTGACTTAATACCAATTAAAAGCTTTCCAAGCGTAAAAAAGGGGGAGACTAAAGTTGCATGTTGAATGTCTTTGCCTCGTAAGTTAAATGTTTTTTATTGCTTTTCTATTAAGTTTTTATTTATTTTTTCATTTTTTCATTGGGTATCATCATCGACTGCGCATTTCAAGATTGATTTACAGATATATTTTTAGCATGCATAAATCAAAGTGTTTGGTTTTAGTTTAACCAATATGATTTAAGTCAATCTATTGAGTTTTTGGATCAAGAGCTATGTTTGAGAATGATTCAAGTCATGACTATAGTAGAATTTAAAAAATTCTTTGAAATTTTGTAAAATAGAAATTCTACAAGTGTGATTCGAATGACATTGTTTGTCTGACTTGAATCAGACTCACAGGAAACTCAAGAATTATTTTTCATTTATCATGATTTGAATCACTGACTTCCTTATTTGAATCATAAGAATGTTTGATTCGAATTACACTTAACTAAAAGAAATCCTAATTTACTTCTTGAATCTAAATAGAATCATCACTTTTTTTACTCGAATCACAATTTATGTGACTTAAATATAAAAATCGTCAATTATCAAGATTATTTCTTATTGTTTGAGTCAGAGAAATGATTCAATCAAATTAGATACACCTTGAATTATAAAAGAACCAACTCAACACTTAAAAAATAAATAGTAAATTAATAATAGTTGTCATAATATTTCTATTTATCATTATTATACAAAAATATAAGTTAAATTTTAATATTGAATTAAATATGATACTCTAAATATATTTTAGTACAATTGATTTGAATTTTAATAGGGTTAGGTTAGTACCCTTTTTGCCCCTTGTCATATTAAGCAAATCCCAAAAACAACCGGGTAAAAAAATACAGATTTCATCCCTGTAATTTGAATATTCTCTTGTTTTGATCCTTTATTAGATTTGGTCACTTAAAAAGCTGACGTGACAAGGACATGTTTTATTTTTACTGAGATGAAACATGTCATTTATGTATATTATTCAGTTGACATTTATTATTATTATTATTATTATTATTATTATTATTATTATTATTATTATTATTATTTATTTATTTATTTTTGGGTTAAATATGTTTTTTGTCTCTATAAATATCTCAATTTTGATTTTTAGTCGCTATAAGAAAAACGTGAGTTTTAGTCTCTATAAAACTATTTTTGCACGCAGTTTTAATCTCTCTACAGGGACTAAATCTACGTGCAAAAGTAATTTTATAGGGACTAAAATTCGATGTTTTTTTATAGGGACTAAAAAACAAAATTTAGATATTTAGAAAGACTAAAAACATATTTAACCCTTCATTTTTTGAATACCACGTGGATTATTTGTATTATTTAAATTTTTTAGTTCTCTTTTTTACATTTTTATTATTTATTTATTTATTTTTAAATTTATTTTTAATTCTATTAATTTATTTTTGTATTAATTTTAATATATTATTTAATTTTTGATATTTTATTTATTATATATATATATATATATATATATATATATATATATATATATATATATATATATATATATATATATATATATATATATATATTATTTTTTTTTTATTTTTTTATTTTCTTCTTAAAAATTATTTTAGTTGGGTCATTTAAAACATCCAGAAGCCCAATGTCTTCTCTTCTCTTTTGGCTTATTTATTCTTCATTTGTAAATTGTTGTGTGAATTACATATATATATATACACTAATATCTTACATTTCACAAACGATGTGAGACATAGAAAAGGCATCATATGCTTCGTTTTCATCAAAAGCTCGCCATTAACTTCATACACATTCCGTAACTCTCAAAACTTCATGTTATCTCCATAAACTCATTAGTTCTAAACATTGGAATTGTCCTTCACCACTTCATCACTTGCAACTCCTCCAAACAGAAGGTGCATACTTTCTGATAACTTCATATTTTGGTGTTTCCACTCCAATTCTTCCAAATAATAAACCCATTTCAAATGTTGAGAATGGATTAATATGCAAAGTTTAATGTTGACAAGTTCTTTTCTTAGTTTAACAAAAAAGTGTAACACGCCACAACATATGCTTCTTTTCTTTGTGTTGTTTTTCTTCATGTGGGGAGTATATCCTTGTTCTATTTTGTAACTCAATGATTCAGTGAATGTCAACTTGCAATGGAAAATGATGTGAAAATTAGTTGAATTAGAAAGATGGTATGAAAAACGTTAGAAAAAGCTATCTGGACTGAGATTGTGTTTACATATTGCTCTTGCTTGCGTGGCTTTGGAATCAACGACTTTTTATCTTAATCCCTTGCTTATTTTTTTTTATCATAAATCTAGTGGTATAGATTAAGTTTGAAGCTAGTATATGATAATATCCTTTTTTGTTTTTATTAGTAAATCAAACTGTCATTTGCAGGGAGGGTGACACTTTCGAAGAGTGTGTTCTTGTGTATATCTTATGTTGACGACTATGGTTTATAAGTCTTACATGGAGGACAAATGCTTGGATTAGTTTGGAATTGAGGGTTACAGATTTGGTAAAACAATGGAAGCTTGGACAAATACTTGGATTGCTTGGAACTGAGGGTCACATATTTGAATATACATATCCCAGTCGAAATGCAGCATGTTAAGGTTCCTGCAAATGAATTAATATGCGGAGTTTAATATTGACAAATTCTTTTCTTAGTTTAACAAAAAAATGTGATTTGGTAGTACCTTATGCCATGGAGATGAAGTTGGATACCTCCACTTTTTAGTGCTCGAGTAATTCCCTGCTACTACTGTTTGTTTTACTCATTGTGGTTTTCTTTCTATTTTGCTCAATATTGGAATCATTCACTTTTGGTCCTTGCATGCAAGAGAAAATAATGACACCCCTGATGTATATCTCAGATGTTTTTTTGTTATCTTGAATGCAGTGTCCAACCAAAGTGAATAATCTCAACTTCAGTTTTGAATTCTCTCAAATTCAGTCCCACGTCGTTTGCTATATGAAAAAACTGAGTGTTTAAATACCCAAACACAATAGAAGACATAATAAATGTGTTGTGTTTTATAACGGACTTGTGTATGTTTCAAATGGCCCACTATAATTAACTTTTAAGAAAAAAAAATAAAAATAAAAATAATACAAAATAACAATTTTAAAAGTTAAAATTAATACGAAAATAAATTAATAGAATTAAAAATAAATTTAAAAATAAATAAATAATAAAAACGTAAAAAAGAAAACTAACAAAATTAAAAAATACAAATAATCCATGTGGCATTTAAAATTAATTAGAAAATAAATCCATGTAGGAAATGATTTAAACAAAAAATGTCATGTCATTGTCACATCAGCGTTTTAGTGACCATATCTACTCAATAACCAAAACAAGGGAATCTTCAAATTATAGGGATGAGATATGTGTTTTTTTTACAGATTTATTTTTGGGATTTGCCTCATACGACTGTGGTTAAAAAGGTTATTCACCCATTTTAATATACGTTTTTTATATTTAAAAAATAATTGAAAAAAACCGAAATGTTTCATATTTACAAAAAGATGAATGTTTGTCGTAATTATTTAATAAATATGAGATTGATAATAATACAACTTTTGTAAAATCTACTATTCAAATCATCATTCTTTTCATGTTAGCATATACTAGTAAAATTTTATTTTATAAAAAAATTTATCTGTTTTTTTTCTTTTCCTTTTTTCACTTATAAAAATGAAAATTGTTTTTTTTGTAAGTAATGATTCGATTAAAGGAGTACTAGGGGTACTCGAACCTGAATACAAAGTATTTCAAACTGACCTAATGACTAGGCATGATTCAATCCTCTCCTAATTCCAGGACGGTCAAATAGTCCAAATTCAGCCCAAGAGATAAGCTCCCCCTCTGCTCCTCAGCCGAGGAGGTGGAACCGACCATGCACCATGGTCGTTCTTCTTTGCTCTTCAAGACTCTTGCCAGACACCTGGAAGAAGTCCTCAGGTTTAGCCACAAACGACCCCTGCTCGGGTATACCTCTGCCCGACGCACATCATATCCGAGCAACTTGTTTAGTCTAACGACTAGTTTCTGGCAATTACCTATTTTCAGATGATCCATGATCCGGACCCAAAATAGGGATCGTTGGTCACACGTTGGTGGCGTTATATAAACCCTCTCACATGAGAGAACCAGATATTTAATTTCCACTATAACAATACTATTTCTCGTACTTGCCCACTTCTGTGTTCGTTTTCTTACTTTAGCATCGGAGTGCCTTGCAAATACACCCCCTACTCTCCTCAACAATTCAACATCCTCAATGCAGTCCGTGGCTCACTCAAGGTTCTGATCAACCGAAAAGATCACAAAGCGATCATAACGATCGAGCAAACAAAAAGAAATTAAGTATTAATTGAAACGAGACTCAAAAAATGCAAAGAAACCTTGTAAAAGTCGTAAATTGCAATTGGAATGATTAATTCCTCTTAAAATTAAAACAACCACCTCCAAACCGTAATTTTAATATTCCAAAGAAGATCGGAAAGTTATAAACACCTTCTTTAAATTATTATTTGGAATTGTCTTTATAGGAAAAGATTAGGAAAAGATGAGCAAATTCTACGTTCACTTTATAAATTATTAATTATTATAAAAAATTAGTATTAAAAATGAAGAGTAAATAAAAAATTAAATAATACACCTACTTTTTTTTTTATAAGAAAATTAAATAATACTTTTAGCTTACCTTTTCCTGACTGTTTTTATTGCACCGTCTTCACACGTGTCGCACAACGATTGGAGGCTCCACGTGTACATTTATATGTTTGAAAAAGATGAAGAATGCGGTCTTAATATCCCAAAAGACCAAAACCCGAAAACAGCAATAAATATACTGCGAATTGCAATATTTTGAAATTTTTATAAAATTAGTTTCGCCTATTTTCCAATATCGTTTGATTTGAATTGCACAAGTATCGTATCTCCATGGGTTGGGTTTCAGACACAGTTCAATCTGCCAAGTCCATTAAATTCAGAGAAGCTTTGACCCAACTCATCACTCTCGGTATGTAATGTATTCTTCATAATTTCATTATTATTATTTTCTTACATCATCGCTCATTAATCTCGTGTTTCAGGCTTGGTTGTAACATCGGCGCTAGTTATATGGAAAGGGTTAATGTGTATCACTGGAACTGAATCCCCCGTTGTCGTTGTTCTTTCTGGAAGCATGGAACCTGGTTTTCAAAGAGTAACTAACACATGATTTCTTTTAAAAATTATCATATTTCAGATTTCAATAATGTGAACTTTTTGGTTGATTTTGTTTTACAGGGTGACATTCTGTTCTTGCACATGAATAATGATCCTATTCGTGCCGGAGACATTGTGGTTTTCAATATAGATGTATATGTCCTTTTTCATAATATCTGTTAGTTAATCCATGCTTATAATTTTGTTTCATTTACCTTCTAAACAAAAATGTCTGATCATTGTACAGGGACGTGATATTCCGATTGTTCACCGTGTAATTAAGGTTTGTAATGTACCACAAGTATTTTCTCTTCAAACTATTTACTGATATCACTTAATTGAGGGTGTGGTTTTATTTTAGGTCCATCAGCGTCAAGATACACAAGACACTTATTATCTTACTAAAGGTATAACAACCCAAAGTTTCTGCTAATTTTTTGCCAACTACTTAACATCCAAGGATGAACCATATTCATATGTTGATATGGTTATTTATTTCAGGAGACAATAATGAGATGGATGACAGGGTTTTGTACAATCATGGCCAGAATTGGTTGGAGAAAAAGCATATCATGGGAAAAGCCGCCGGGTAAGGCGTTTTCTTTTTTCGTGTGGGATAATATAATACCATTATGTAGATATCTTGCACTTGGCTTTTGTTGAGTACATAAAGACAATTACATTTGAAATCGTAGCCCTCGTTCGTTCAATAGTTAATTAGGTAGGGAATCCGTTAAAGAAGAGAGATTATAGGTTATTGATATTGTGAAGGAAAATTTAGAGGATCTTGTCCAGGGTATTGAAAATGAAGTAAGGAAGGGTTGAGTACCTAGAGATTGATCAATGTTCTGTATGTTTTGTATTCTCTTATTCTTATTCATTGGCTAGGTATCCGTAGCCCCATTGTGGCTGATCACGAAACTCACATTTTTTCTCATTTGTCTCTATGACATTGTAGAGATATCAACTAGCTCTACAATGTCATAGAAATTTTCGAGTCGACGATAGTTCACTACTAAATGCATTTCCTTTTGCTTATGCTGCGGTAATATGCTACAGAAATTTATCTTATATTGTTTAATAGGTTCACCTACATTCATCTTTCTGCAGGTTTTTACCTTATGCTGGTTGGGCTACAATAATTATGTCCGAAAAACCCATTGTCAAGGTTGGTTCTTTTGGCAGTTTATATTTTACCCTGGAAAAAAAACTACATTTCTTTCCCTTTTTTCTAAAATGAAAGAAAGAAATAAAAAATGGTTCAACTTATGTTCGTGAATTTATTTTCTTTTCTCTACAACATTATCCTTTTACTCTTTCCACTCCTTTTTTTCTCTCTGGTTCTCAAATTTGAATGTTAACTTGGTTTTTGTTTCTTTGCAGTATATACTCGTGGGGGCATTGGGACTATTGGTTTTGACATCAAAGGAAGGTTAAGAAACAATTGCATACAATACAATGTAAAAGAATTTCAAAATCTTTAGTGTTACTGGTGCAAATAATTCATATTTTCTTCATTGTTTCCGTATTGGAATGAAGCCTATTTAATCAATAGGCGTCATTGTTTGATGATGAAACTGCTTTTTGGCCCAGGTTTTAAACATTAAATTTATGATTTCTTAGAAAAACCAGTTGACATTTTAAATTTAAAGTGAACATATCAATTTTGATAGTTAAATACATGGTTTTTTTTATATGAATGTTTACTTGGACTTTTTTTTAACACACTATGGGTATGAGCGTGTTTATTTCAAGTTATTACAATTGGCAAGAATATGGAGTCGGGAGGTTAACATGTCACCAAAGATGAAAGATTTTCTGCAGTTGACCACTTGTCCAAAAACCACCGCATAGTCTTTGAAAGTAAAAATGAGGTTCTTGATGTCATAAATTTTACCTTCGTAGAAAATTAAGACATCATACGCTATTGGAAAAAACCCAAAGTCCCACATTGGCTAAATATATAACTCACAAAGGGTTTAAATAGAGTGATACTCCTCATCTTACCAACCGGTTTTGTAGGGTGAGTTAGGTCAAACTCTAATTCTAACATGGTATCAAGAGCCTATTGATTCGGGCCACCCACCATTTAATATGCGCACCAAGCCCAAGATGTGTTGGGCGCAAGGGGGTGTATTGAGAAAAACCCAAAGTCCCACATTGGCTAAATATATAACTCACAAAAGGGTTTAAATAGAGTGACACTCCTCACAATAAGATCTAAATTGTGAGAAGACATTGACTAAAGAATCCTTCTTCTCAGAACATCTTGGGCCCGACAATAAGATCTAAATTGTGAGAAGACATTGACTAAAGAATCCTTCTTCTCAGAACATCTTGGGCTAGACAAAACAACAACGGAGAAAGCAGATCGTTTTGCCGGATTCCACGAAAGCAACTAAAGAAACTGTTTCGGACTGGGCCTCCAGACTGTATTGGGCTACGACCCAATATTGTCGAGCAGATGCCCATATGCTCGGACAGATACGTCTGATAGACGGGCAAAGGCACTTAACGGTCGGGCGTACATCCTAGATGTCAGACACGGACTTAGAACGAGCAAAGAACACGTCTGTCTGTTCACTTGCCACGTCACCCATTCCTTGGCAGTTCTTCCTTGGGCCTAGCTAATCCATCCCAAGGAAGGACCTTGGCCAAGCGCTGGGGGCTCTCTCTCTATACCCTTTCTCACTAAAGGGTCGGCTATTCTGATTCCACTTTGCTAACTTAGCTATTTGTTATTCCTCTATTAACTTTGGCATCAGAGCGCCTTGCAGGTACACCCCCTCCTCTCCATCCACTTGCTATTGCACCCAATTGCTGGAAGGCCCTCCTGATCAGGTAAGATCAGTGGCGCCGTCTATGGGAAACTAGTTTCCCCTTCTTCCACAGCAGAAGATCAAAGCTCAACTACTCCATCCTTTCAGCATGTCCGGAGAACAACTCAACGACCGCAACCGTCCCCTCGTCGACTACACGATGGATGACAATTTGAACTACCATGAATCTGACGCCCGAGATAGGCGCCCTTCCACCCCGTCCCCTGAACCCGAGGACAATGGGAACCAACCTCAGATTCAGGACCAAGCGATCAACACATTCCAACCCATCCCCGTGCCCGTCGAGGGGGATGCCACCATGATTGCTATGGTGAACGCCCTTAATCAGGCCAGCTCCATGCTCTACCAGCAGCACGAAAGAATCATGGCCCTGGAGGCTGTCCGGCAGGAGAGTCGACCTCAGCAGGAAAGAAGGACGCAACAACGTCCGGAAGCGGCGAAAAAGCGGGGACGACGCTCCCCGGAACCCAACAAGAGCAGGTCATGAGGGCGCGGTGATTCCGGCCGATCAGGGACCTCGCCAAGGCGCGACCGGAGCCTTGGTAATAATGAACTCTCCCCACCAATGAGTGACGAGGAATACCCGCATTGCCCCCTCTCGCGGGCGATAACGGAGGCCCCACTCCCCAAGGGCATGGAGAAACCCCCCAAATTTGGCCATCTACGACGGGACCACCGACCCCGATGATCACGTCGACAATGTTAATGCGATGCTCGACTACCGCAACGACATCACCGGGCACCTTAAATGCAGGTTGTTCTCGACAACTCTCAGAAAGGGAGTCATGGCCTGGTACAAAAGCTTAGCCCCAAAATCCATCACATCCTGGAGAGTCATGAGATCTATGTTCACGAGACATTTTACAGCCTCCCGACGCCATCCCAAGACCGAGGCGACCCTCGAAGCCATAATGCAAAGAAAGAATGAAACATTGCGCTTGTATATCGAGCGATTCAACCAAGAGGCTGTCGAGGTGGACACCACGAAACATATGAAGAAATACCTCATCGAGAGGGGACTCTTGCCCAGAAGTGAACTTAGCAGGGCAGTCGGGATAGAGTCTCCCCACACCCTGAATGACCTTCTGCATAAAGCCCAAACTTACATTAGATATGAAGAAAAACAGGTCGCCTACAACACCCGCAGCAGTCGCAACGCTGGGGAAACTGACCATCCCAAGCGCGAGGACCCAAACATTCCTCGTCGCAACGGGGACAGACGAAGGGAGGAGAAACCCCGCGAGCCTCGTGAAGGAAGAGGACCTGCGGGCCGATACAACGAGTACACATTGCTGACAGCTCCCCGCGAGCGCATCCTCGCCGAATGCATCAACTCCGATTTCAAGCAGGGCAGTGTGAGGTTCCCCAAACCTTCTGCATCCAAGCCCCACACTGACAAATCCAAGTACTGCAGGTTCCACAGAAGCCATGGGCACGTGACTGAAGACTGTGTCCACTTGAAGGACGCAATAGAAATTTTGATTCAAGAGAGCCATCTCAAACAATACACCAGGAAGAACGAAGCTTTCAAACACTAAGAGCAAGAAAAGAAGAGACCCTGCGAGGACACTCCCCCTGACGACTCTTCTTATCAAGTGGCCCTATGCGTATCACGATCAGAGGACTTCATCTTCCTCGATTCGCCACCAGAAGGGCAGATCACTGCTCTCAGCCCCTAGGAAGACTTCCCAACCGCCCTTGTCATATCGGGGGGAGGGATGAACGGCGAAAGCGCTGCCCTTTCAGTAAAACGCAAGTTCGACGAACTCCTGGTGACTGCGCCCGAGCAAAAGGAAACATTGACAAAATACCGAGGCAAGTCCAATCCGATATCCTTTTTCCTAGAGGAGCTTCCGGGCGGTTCCTCCAACTCGAGCATCCCGCTGCTGATCAGAGCCAAGATGGCTCACTTCGACGTCCGACGCATCCTGGTCGACCAAGGCAGTTCGGTGGACATCATGTACGTCCACCTATTCAAAACCCTAAAGCTGGACAAGACCAACCTATCTCCCTACGTCGGATCCGACCTCCAAGGGTTCAACGGGGCCATGACAAAACTGTGGGGTTACGTCGAGCTCCTCGTCACCTTCGGAGAGCAAGAGACGATCAGAGAAATCAAGATCTAGTTCTTGGTCATAGAATGCCCCTCCCTTTACAATTGCATCCTCGGTCGCCCGACTCTAGCTGAGCTGACAGCGGTCCCATCCACCGTTTACCTGAAGATGAAGTACTACACCAAACTGGGCCGCGTGGTCATAATCCACGGCGACATCGAGGCCGCCCGAAGGTGTTACGGTGCCGTAGTAAATGGACAGGCCACAATCAACACAAAAAATAACAAGAAGCCCAGGGTCGAAGAGCCTCCCCCCAGGGAATCAACGCCATCGACCTCGATTGCCGCATCGGCGAGGACGAAGCTGATGAACAGAGACCCGTCGAGGGGAAAGCTCCCACTCACCCATTCCGCCCAGTCCCAGACGGAGAGTTCGAACTCGTCCCGCTGGGCGATGACCCCGACAGGGCAGTGAAGATAGGCACGGGCCTGCCCGAGGAAACAAGGAAGCAACTCGCGATATACCTCAGGGAGAACGCTGACCTCTTCACATGGAACGCCGCAGAGATGCCCGACCTAGACCCTGAAGTCGCCTGTCACCAATTAGCTTTAGACCGGGCGATCAAGTCCGTAACACAACGTAGACGCAAGCAGTCCCCGAGAAAGCAGAGGCTGCCGAGCGAGCTGTAAAAGACCTCCTAAAGGCAAATTTTATTTCTGAAGCCCAGTACACAACCTGGCTCTCTAATGTAGTCCTCGTTAAGAAAAATAATGGAAAATGACGCATGTGTGTTGATTATACCGATCTTAATAGGGCTTGCCCCAAAGATGTTTTTCCTCTCCCTAACATAGATAAACTCGTCGACAATTCTGCAGGTTTCAAACTCTTGTCCTTCATGGACGCATACAGCGGATACAATCAAATCCCTATGTCGGAAATGGACAAAAGACACATGGCATCCATGACCCCGACCGACAATTACAATTACAACGTAATTCCTTTCGGGCTAAAGAATGTCGGGGCCACGTACCAGCGCATGATGAACAAAGTCTTCCGAGGAGAAATCGGGGACATGCTCGAGGTATACATGGACATCATGATCATCAAATCACACGAGGAGACCGACCACGCACGATACCTCCGCAAGGTTTTCGAGCAGGCGAGGCAATGCAAAATGAGGTTTAACCCTGAGAAATGCACGATCGGCGTCCAGGCAGGAAAATTCCTAGGCTTCTACCTCACTGAGCAGGGAATCGAGGCCAATCCTGACAAATGTCGGGCATTCTCAGAGTTCCCGACCCCGAAGTCTAAAAAATCCATTCAATCCCTCAATGGGGTGCTCGCCTCGCTCTACCGTTTCATCGCCAAATCCGCTCAGCACACTTTACCTTTCTTTAAACTCCTTCGAAAAGAGGCCACCTTCGAGTGGACCGACGAATGCGAACGGGCACTGCTCCATCTGAAGAAGGCACTCTCTGAACCCCCAGTCCTGTCCCGACCACTGGAAAGGGAGACCCTATACCTATATCTGTCCGTGGCAACCGAGGCCGTCAGCGCCACTCTCATCAGAGAAACCGACGAGGGACAAAAGCCCATATACTTCACGAGCAAAGCACTCCAAGGTCCCGAGCTCAGATACCAACAAATCGAAAAGGTCGCACTAGCCCTCATAAACGCCGCGAGAAGATTACGTCACTACTTCCTCGCCCACACGGTCAAGGTGAGAACCGATCAACCAATAAAACAACTCCTTGGTCGACCAGACATGGCCGGCAGAATGTTGAAATGGTCACTGGAACTTTCTGAATTCGACATCCAATACGAGAACAAGAAAGCTCTGAAGGCCCAGGCCCTGGCCGACTTCGTCGCAGAAATGATGCACAGCCCAAAGCCAGCGGACGACGCCCACAAATGGACGATCTTCGTCGACGGTGCCTCTAGCTCGGCCGGAAGCGGTGCAGGAATCATCCTCGAAAACGAGGACGCAATCCTAATCGAGGTCTCATTGGCATTAGCCTTCCCAACCTCCAACAACCAAGCCGAATACGAAGCTTTCATCGTCGGTCTAACATTAGCCGAAGACCTAGGAGCAAAGGAAGTAAAAATATCGATAGACTCCTAACTCGTGGCATCACAAGTACGGGGATAATACCAAACCAAGAACGACAATCTCATCGAATATTTAGCATTGGTCAAGGAAATACTCGAAAAATTCGAGAAGTGGGAGGTCCAATATGTTCCCCGCGAACATAACACGCGAGCGGACGTCCTGTCGAAACTCGTCAGTACGAGGAAGAAAGGTGGAAACAAATCAGTAATCCAGGAAACCCTTCCTCGACCTAGCACCGAAAGACCACCGCCCCCGCTCGAGGTAAACCTGATCGGGGACGCTCATTGCTGGATGACACTCATCTACAACTATCTCACAAAGGATGAACTCCTCGCAGACCCCAAAGAGGCAGCCACAACCAAGCGGAGGGCGTGCTCATACGTCATCCTCGAAGGGAAACTCTATCGTAGGGGACTCTCCATCCCGTTGCTCAAATGCGTCGAGGAGGAGAAAGTCCCCGACATATTAGGGGAAATGCACCTAGGAATCAACGCCTAACATCCCGGCGGACGGTCGCTGGCGCGCAAGGCTCTTTGAGCATGCTACTATTGATCGACTATGCAACACGACTCCAAAGAGCATGTCAAAAAATGCGACAAATGCCAACGACACGCCGACATGCATCTCGCACCTCCCAACGAGCTAAAAATTCTCTCCTGCCCTTGGCCCTTCGCATGGTGGGGCATGGACATCTTCGGCCCATTTGTAAATGGTTCTTACCAAAACAAATACCTCATTGTAGGGGTAGACTATTTCACCAAGTGGATCGAATCAAAAACACTGACTAAAATAACGACGCAAAACATTCTTCAATTTTTCAAACGAAACATCCTCGCTCGGTTCGGCATACCTCAGGTCCTCATCACGGACAACAGAACGCAATTCACGGACGGGGGATTTCAGGACTTCGTGGCCAGCCTAGGCACTAAACAACACTTCACATCCGTCGAGCACCCTCAAACCAACGGATAAGTGGAGGCGGCCAACAGGGTAATCCTGAACGGACTAAAGCGCAGACTCGGCGAGGCAAATAGGGCATGGGTCGAGGAACTACACAACGTCCTGTAGGCATACCCCACAACGCCACACTCCACGACCGGGGAGACCCCGTTCAGACTAACATACGACACCGAAGCAGTTATCCCGGTGGAAATACGAGAGCCGACGAGACGCATAGAGGATCCCCTCGACGAAGAGATGAACGACGAGGCACTTCGAGCCGAGCTGGAAATAATAGTCTCGCACAGGACCATGGCAGTCTCCATCACCCGGATAACGGCGGCCAGATCCCCAGCCAGGTCTCTTCACCGAGTATCCGCATCCTGGCTCAGAATGGCCTTTGCCTCGGGCGCCGCCACCACGACAAAACCTTCAGCCTTAAAAAACTCCTGCTCCAGATAGCAAGGAGGCAACAGATAACTCCCAGGGGCGTCGGAATCATTGCCCCCCACGGCAGAAGACCGGGCAAGAGTCTCGTCCAAACGATTCCGCTTGAGTAAAGGAGAGGTGGAGGGATGGGGACTGTCCCGTATTTGGATCAGAGAGGTTTGTTGAGCAGGCTGAGGGGAGTTGGACTCCGGGCTAGCAGTACTCGAGGTACCTGCCCCGAGGTCAATGGCCACCTTCTGGACACGGGGTGTCGCTTTCTTTTTCTTTTTAGGGACCCTGTCCGGGGCCCCAGTCTGGTTCGCCAGCTTCAGAATTCGTTCACGATGAGCGGACATAGTTCCTACAAAACAAAAACAACAAAAACACAGGTTAGTTGGACAGACACAAGACCGAGAAAAGAAAGTAAGTAAAAGATAACCTACGCAGTAACTCCAAGGCCTCCTCGTCCGTATCACACTCGAGCAGAGCCCTCGTGTTTATAAGATGGGTTTCACAAATCGGCATCCCAACCTCATCGACGTAGGGAGCACCTTTCTGGTCAACCCAAACCGCCAGGTTGAAACTTTGTACATACTCCACCAGCCTCTTGTAAGCCAGCCTATCCTCGACCCCACAGGCTCGAGAATTTTACCCGGTAGTGACTAGTCGAGAGGTTGAAGTGGTCGGGTTTCCACCTCAAGGGTATCCTCGACATAAGTTTTTCCTCCCCAGCAACATCCCATTTGTAATAGTAAAGGGAGTTTAAGGCAGAACGAGTGATCGGCTTCACCGTATACCACCGCCTTTTAAAATGCCGGGCAGAATCCACATAGGTCTTGAATAGCCTCACCGGCTGCTTCAGAGACACCCAGCTGTGACGTCCTCGGGCACCAGACCGTTGCAGGTGGAAGATGTGGAAAAAGAGGGGCAGGGTGCACCCAATGCCTAGAAAATGGCAGACTAACTCGAACGCCCGCATAAAAGCGATGGCGTTCGGATGCAGTTGTGACGGTGCCAGTCGGAGCCACCTGAAAACCCCCATCTGAAAAGAGTTGAAGGGCAACCCGACCCTCGCTTCTCGGAAGGCGAATTCGTACATAGCAAACTGTTTCCCCGGGAAGCGGTGACATATCTGGTCTGCCTCCTGAGGAGCAAGACATTGCCAATTCACAGGGTCCTCGGGACAAAGGTCTTCCACCACGGCGTATGCATTTGTCATCTCGTCGGCAAAGTACGATTCTTCTTCCAACGATTCATCCGCGACCCACGATAAGTCATTACGCCCGGACAAGGAAACATGCTCGTTATCCTCCCCGACATTCCTCTCCTCGGGGTTTTGATGCGCGACCTCCCCTTCATAAATTGGACGTAGTTCAGCGTTCCCTTCCTCGACCCACCGATGCTCGGTCGTACCTGAAACGCATACAAAAAAAGTGAATTCGACATCGCATCAAATCCACCCTTCCACCGCAAGTCAAGTGAAAGGGCGAAAAGCTAAAACGCAACGCCCCAAAATCCGACTAAACTAGCCTAGACCGACGAAGGGGAAACCCCCGCACGCATTTGAGCACGTAAAGTTTCGACCTACACTTTCATACAGACGTGAACTCTACGCCCGTGGCATTCTGGCCTTGCCCGAGATATTCATACGCGTATGAATTTTACGCCCGAGGCATGCTAAACTTGCCCGGGATATTCATACGCATATGAATTTTACGCCCGTGGCATGCTAAACGTGCTCAGCTTATTCAAGCGCATATGAAGTTTTTTCCCGGGACATTCTAATCCTGCCCGGGATATTCATACCCAAAACCTAAAAACACTATCCCCAGACCCAGATTTGTCTACTCTACACTAAAGTTTGTTTACTCTACACAAACATATCATCCAATTTTCTAGCTACCAAGTGAAAAAGCATGCAAAACAAAGAGTTTGAAGTGTTACCTGACATATTGAAGGCGAGGAGAAGACGGTGGCGCGCAGGCAGAAATGGCGGTGCAGACGGCGGAGACGGGCAGAAAGAGAATTCTTTTCAGAGCTTTCGGTCAAACATCCGAGCGAAAAAGTCCAAATGAAGTGTGTAACAGCCCGGGCCCCTCGCAAGGCAATCCCGGCACTGCCACCTCACGATCTTCTCTACTCCCCTCACTAGTAGAGTTTTTGCCTTCTGTGGGAATCGAACCCTGTACCCTGGGGTTCAAGTACATGCTCAATCCATTCCCACTACCACTTGAGCTACTAGCTCAATTGGTAGTGGGAATGGATTGAGCATGTACTTGAACCCCAGGGTACAGGGTTCGATTCCCACGGAAGGCAAAAACTCTACTAGTGAGGGGAGTAGAGAAGATCGTGAGGTGGTAGTGCCGGAATTGCCTTGCGAGGGGCCCGAGCTGTTACAAAAAAAAGGCGGGGGTAGAGAAGATCGTGAGGTGGCAGTGTCGGGATTGCCTTGCGAGGGGCCCGTGCTGTTAGAAAAAAAGGCGCCTTTTTATGTAATAGCCCGGGCCCCTCGCAAGGCAATCCCGACACTGCAACCTCACGATCTTCTCTACTCCCCTCACTAGTAGAGTTTTTGCCTTCCGTGGGAATCGAACCCTGTACCATGGGGTTCAAGTACATGTTCATTCCATTCCCACTACCAATTGAGCTAGTAGCTCAAGTGGTAGTGGGAATGGAATGAACATGTACTTGAACCCCAGGGTACAGGGTTCGATTCTCACGGAAGGCAAAAACTCTACTAGTGAGGGGAGTAGAGAAGATCGTGAGGTGGCAGTGCCGGGATTGCCTTGCGAGGGGCCCGGGCTGTTAGACGTAGAGTATTTGAGATTTGAGTTGTATTAAAAGAATTGAAATTATAAGTTGATTTATTAAAGTGTGATTTTGGTTAGGAAAATATTAGTTACTTGGTTGTGTTGATTCAGATAAGAATTTATGAAGCACTGTGTCAATATAAGAAGGAATCGATGATTCGGAATGTTGAGTTAGTTAGAAGTGAAAAGGGTGAGTTATCTTGTCGGAATTAGTTGGACACATGTACTATATGTGGTTATAATGTTGTTACGTGTTTACGAAATTTTTGGAGAATGTGTTATTAAAAGATGGTAAAGTTGTAGTTATGTTTTATGATAATTGAGAATTCATGGAAGTATATGTATATCTTATCCAAGATTTGGAAGTAGTCGTCGTTATAATTATGTTGAATGTTCGGAGGTGTTACTTTACGGATCTAAGTTCGAAGTATTCGGTAACTACGAGAGTGTAGAATACCTGTTGGGACGGAAGTTCCGAAGAGTTAAGTCGAAGTCTTGTATTATGTCGGTTTTGGTGATTGGAAGTTGGAAGTTAAACTTGGTGGAGTTAATACCTTACAGGTAATCAGAGTGCAGCGAACACATGGTGTACTGCAGTTGCTCGTATGTGAATAACAACGATGTTGGTAGTTTGGTTGTATTAATGTCGTGCTTGGGTTATGTGTTCCTATGTTGTTGTGTTCTAGTTCTTAAACCAATGAATTCTTAAGTTGGTTACTCTTTGTATTGTGATGCTAGTTGTCAAGTGTATTACTTGAGTAGTATTCGTGTTGTTGTCGTCGTTGAGGTTATGAATTATTGTTGTATTATATGTAGGGTTGCCTTTCGGAGATGAGAGTTGATTAGTCGGATGAAATAATGTAGTTGGAGTAGTTGTATCGGATGAATTTTCGAGGACGAAAATGTTCTAAGCGGGGGAGAGTTGTAATGCCCGTTTATTTAATTAATTATTTAATTAAATATATTTGTATTATATTGTGTTGATTTGCGCTGGTTTGAGCTATTTGTGATGATTTAAGTTGATTTCCAAAATATCGGAATGTTACGTTGATGTTTGATGTTGGTTTGAATTGGATTAGTTAAGCAAGTTGATTTAAGTTGTGGAAAATGATATTGAATATTTTCCGGCTATTGTGGAATAAGTTAAATGTGTTGTTTGGACTGTTTAATTGATAATCGGTAATTAGCCAATTTAATCGATTTGGTCGGGAGAAAGTAATTATTCATGAATTATTGATTGATTTTGTGTTGCAGTGATTTAAGTTGCTAAGTTGATATTAAGTTGGTTTAATCGAAGAATAATATTAGAAGTTATAAGAGAGTAATTTTATTTAAGTGGACTTAGTTATTGTGTTAGTAGTAGTATTAGTGGAGGTGTTGATTAGTAAGCCCAATAGGTATTATAATTATAATATTAGTTATAATAAAACAAAGAAAAAGAAATAGAAGAAAATCAAGTTGTGTATCAGTGGAGAGTAGGAGATAAAATTGGAGAAACATGGATACGAGGGTTTGTTGTCGTCGGAGCCAAGTACCGGAAGTTCGGTTGGAAAATTCGAGCGGCCATCACTTGAAGGTAAGGGTGGGGTTCGACTTTTATAATCGAGTTATGTTAATAGATATGTAGGATTCGGGACCGAGTAGTTTATGAGGTTGATATTGATTTGGTTTGATTCTAATGTTGTATTGTTGATGAAATACATTGTCTATGGAAAATTCTGATTAATCGATGTTGTCGAAATTTGTTAGTGGATTGATTTTATGAATGTTGTCGTGAAATTGTTGATTCTGAAAAAAATACATTTTCTGGGACGAAAACTGTATTTTAGGGGTGACTCAGGCCACCCACTACCACACATATAGGGGTGACACAGACCACCCAAAACAAGGAAACCACACAAGGCGTGAACCATGACATAGATGGCGCCAACCATCTCCCTTTCAATGTTATAAGTGGCGCAAGCCACTAGGGAGGATGCCTAGGGTGGTGCAAGCCACCCATAATAGGTGGATAGTGTTTATTTGTTTTTATCATTTTTTTAATAAGATACAAACTTATTTACACTACTTTATGAATAATTCAAATAAAGTAATACTAAATTCCATGATGAGATCCACAATATCCATGATGAGAGCCACCATAATTCTATAATGAGAGCCACAATATCCATGATGAGAGCCACCATAATTCTATAATGAGAGCCACAATATCCATGATGAGAGCCACACATGTCACGTGGGACCACTTTGTGTTATTCTTAGTGACTAATTTAGTTAATTAAGTTAAGTGACTTAGTTTAATGGATTGATTAGTAAATTAATTAATGGTTATATGTGATGCACTTAGTGAGTAAATGAATTAGAATTAATGAGTAGGACTGATAGTGTAATATATTTGGACTGCATATCAGTATAACATGTTCTAATAGAAACAAAATAGATTTTTGACAGAAAAATCTTTTTTTTTTCCATGGCAAAAGGTTTTAACTATAGTAGGAGTATTGTATCAGAAAACAGGAGATTGACAGAATTTCATAATAAACTCGTATTAATGGCAGTGTTAAAATAATGTTAATTTAGTCGGTTTAGCCGATTTAAGCGGAAAAATTAGTTGTCCTGAATTTAACGAAAAAATTATCGGGGTAAGTCAGGTAATTTAGTAGGTGAATTATGTTGGTTTGTTTTGTTGAAATTATGTTGGAAAAGTCGATTTGCTGGTTTTGTAGTTTTGTTCCGATTTACGGACAATTCTAAGTTGGAGGCTTGATAGCTAACTTTGATTTAAGTTGTTCATGTTGTATAAGTTTTTTATGTTGTTATGTTGTTTATGTTGTTGAGTCGTACATGTCATATAGCATGTGTGCATTTCCAAGTCGGAGCCGTTGCTCACACCATTGTAAACACCCCAAATTTGCCCTCACCCATTCACACCATGGCTTGTGACCATCCTCATATGCATAAACACAAACATATCATCTCATATCTCACTTTTGTTTCACTGCATAGTTTCTAAGGCATCTGCACCTAGGGTTTGTGATCTGAGCAACCTCAAGGCTTCTTGAGCCATTTCAAAGGCTACCAATCAACTCAAAGGGGTCCATGTGTGTTCTTATATCATATTTCACCTCCTCAAAGTCAAAAATGCAGAGGAATCACAAGAACTAGGGTTTGAGTGGATGCAGAGCCAGGTTTGACTGCACAGTTGACTGAAAATTAGGGTTTTGGTTTCAGAGGCCATAACTCCAAATTTTTTGGTCATTCTTGTTTCCATTGGTCTCTATATGGTATAGGGAGTATGCATATCAATTTTCATGAAGAAATTCCATGGGGAAGTCATCTGATCAAGAGTTGACTTTTCAGACAAGTCAGTGCAAAATCAGGGCATCTGAGGCCCCCAATGACCCAACCAATGGGTGATCTTCATCATTTTGAGTGTATATGATCTTTATTTGATCATGGAAGAAGGTTGAAGTTCATAGAAATCAAGAATTTAGGGTTGTTGCAAATGTTGACTTTTTGGGCATAGTTGACTTTTCAAGAATGCATCATTTTAGGTCATTTTTCAAGCCATGATTCTTGATCCAAAAATGCTTCAAATGGAAAAACTTTGGTCATGAAAGTTGTAGATCTCATCTTTCCCTTTTCAAAAAGTACAAGAACATGATCAAACTCTTCTTGGATCAAAAGTTATGGCATTGCAAAGTTGGCAAAAATCACTTATTTTCAAGATATGCACCAAGTGTGAAAATTGCAAAATCATGTGCTAAGTCAAATTGCAACTTCTAATTGGTATCAAACCAGCATATAAACATTCTCTAAGTCCCAAAATCAGATTTGAACCAAAGGAATCACATGTTTGTATGGCCTTTGGAGCAAAATCTTTCCATGAGAACCAAAGGAAGCCAAGTTGCAAAAACTCATGATCACTTCCATCCACTTGCTGCCTAGCCTGCTGACCACTCCTAGCCTTTCTCCCTCACCTTGCTGCGCAGCCCACACCTCTTGTACTTGGCTGAAACATGACCCATGCCTCTCTTACAAGAAGTTGACATTTTGGCAAAAGTAGCCACACCTATCACAGCAGGCCAAGTCACATCAACTGACCAATAGGCTTTGTTTATGTGGATCAAATGCTGGCCATAACACACTTCAAGCAAGGCTGAAGCTCACACATTCACAACATTCACAAAAACACTCCCATTTGCATAAGCCTTCGAATTTCTCTCCACGGCATACAAACACAAAAACCATCTTCACCAATCATCTCACCACACTCCATAGACCACCCAGCACCAAGAACACAAGCCTGAAACAGCCTGAACATCTCACTGCCATTTCTCACTTCATTTTGCAGTTTCAATCGAATCTCCTTCCACAAACCACAAACACACCAACAAACACTCCAGACCTTCTCCATTCATCCTCAGGATCACAAACCATCATTCACAATGGCCTGAAACCTCCAGAAACTCCATTGCCATTTCTGACCAAGCTTGAGCAGGAGCTTTCGAATCTCACTATCCAGCCAGCTCAAACTTCTTTTGAGCATTCAAACATCTTCTGGGGATCAAGTGGAGTGGTTTGCACTGAAAGAAGTGGCCTGAAAGTCCTCAAGTTGAAAGCTCCAAATCTCAGGTAGCTCGAAAATTATTTTTCCAGAAATCATTTCTCTTGTTACAAACTTGTTCTATGTGATTCACTGATCATCCTGATGTTCTTAGTTTTTGAAATGGCTTTGTTTTGAGTATTTAATTTGTCTCTGAAGCTTGCGTGCCCTAGAACTTGTTCTCTTCGATTCAGCTTGTTTAGGAAGAATAAATTTGTTTTGAGAGAGGGGTTTGATTCGTGAGAGGTTGGAGATCATTTCCCAATTCATAGATTTTGTTTTTGTTACGTTTTGAGGGAGTTGGTGAGTTTCCCGGTGAGGTGCTGGCCGGAGAAGACGACCGGAAGTCTTCTCCGGCCACCTGAGTCATTAAACCCTAATCTCAGGTCATTAACTCTAGTTTGAATTTGAGCCATGGATGTGCGTTGACCTGTTGACTTCCCTCTCTTTTGGATGGCCCAGATCATCTCATTTGCCCTAATCTCTCTCATTAGCTTTAATTAATTCGTAATTAAACTAATTAAGTCAGATGCAATCTCCACCCTTCATTTGCGCGCTGGTCAACAGATTCAAACCCTGGGCGCATCTCATCCCTCCATTCTGATTACTTTCAGTTTTATTTAATTTTTATTCATTTTTATTTCATTTAACTTGCATATTTATTTTAAAATAGCAAAAAATACATAAAAATTATGAAACTTTTTCCTCTGAGTTTTATTAATTTTTATGACACAAAAATATTTTTATTTTATTTTTCATCATTAAAAAAGTATTTTTAAATATTTAAAAGATTATTTTTAATTGATTAATGGAAATTAATTAATTAAAAATACTTTTAGGTATTTAAAAATTACAAAAAAATTCATGAAATGTTCTAAGACATTTAGAAACATTGTCCAACCTTCAAACCAAATTTCTTTTTTGATCTTGATGCATTTTAAGAATTTTTCATTGAATTAAATCATATTTTGTGCATTATTTTGATCATGGATTCAAAAATTCATTTCTGCCTATTGGAGAAGGTTGAGACATTGATTCTTCTTGCATTGTTTTGTGTTTAGCATGTAGTTTCTAGGGTAAAATGGCCATGATTTGATCTTGCATTTTCTTTTTGTTTGGCATTTCTTTTGTTTAGAACCCTAAAAAACCCTAAAAACTTGTAAAATTCATAACTTGAGTTTGGTTGAGAGTTGAGAGCTCCCCTTTGGGCAGTGGTTCATTATAGGTTTAGGGTTTCTTTGGGTAGCATTTCCCATTTTTATCTTAGGGTTTGCTTCTGTTTTGGGTTTTTGTTTGATGTTTGATTCATGAACCCTAATTTGGGCTTTCTCTTGCATCCTTCTTGCATTTCCTTGCATAACATGACTTGTCTTTGCATTTTGTGCATTCTTGTGATTCATTTGACATCTTAAGACATATAGAAAGCATGTTTGATCATTGCATTGCATATTTGCCATGTCATTTGTCTTGTATGCTTCATAACTTTCCATGCTTGTTCATGCTCCTTAACTTGCATCATTTGCATCCATGATCTTGTATGAACATCCCCATGTCTTGCCTCATGTTTACAGCACCTCATAACATCATAATCACCATCAACATGCTTCTGGTTTTGCTTAGCATCATACCATTTCATCTCATCTTGCATTGCATTGCATTTCTTTCTAACATTTCAGGTGGTAAGTAAACTTGAGAGGTGGATTTGCCTTCACTTCTCATAACTTTTCTTTTCATCTCTCTTGCATCCATTGCTGCATTTTTATGTGTGTTTGAGTTTGAGCTTGCTCATTCTTGTCCTCCCACTTTCTTTCTTCAAGTGACTTGACTTCTTGAATGAAGCAAGTTGCTTTGCTTCTCTTGATCTTGTTCATCTGCTTCCTGGTGGCTCCTCTGAAGATTGTTCTTGAAAACCTCACAAACCTTAGGAACAACCAAGCATGACAATGATTAGGGTTTTGATTAGTCCCCCCATAGTTTTACCTTTGTGTCTCTCTTTGAGTCCTCTCTTCTCATCTCATAATCAGGGACTAAACCCTAAAGGCTTTAAGGCTTTGTGGTTAGGGTTATGCCTGCATCCTTCTCTTAGGATGGAGTGTATAACTTTAATCCTAAGTATTAAACCCTTAAGGTGTTTAAATCTCTTAATCAATTCACTTAATAAGTATCAAGACATCACACTTGTAACTTGGGCCTTGCATTAGGGTTCTAATTCTTCCTTTATTGGTTAAGAAGGACTAACCCTAGTGTTAATGGACAAGTCCCCCTCAAGTTGTCTTACAAACCATAAAATTCACTTCATCATCAAATCATTAAATAAAATTCACTTAATCAAAGGCTTGTTTTGTCATAAGTTTAATCCCTAATCATGGATTAAGTTGAGGAGCTTTCCTCAGCTTAAACATCCTCATCTATTATCCTTCTTTTAGGATAGTGTAATGGGTCTGTTTAATCCTTGATTATGGCTTAACCTCATTACTCAACACTAAACAAAAACCCCAAAAACATCTAAATAATCAACAAGTAGGTTAATGATCTTAATCCTACATCAAAAGGTGATTAAGTGTGAGAATCTGACTTCACACTTAAGGTATTCTCATTACCCCTAAACAGAGGGAAGATGTGATGAGTTTACTAACCCATTGGTTTAGGCTTAAGCTCATTATCCTATGACAAACTTCAAAAAAGCAATAAAAGACTGAAAACACAAAAAAACAAACAATAATCGTCTCCTTCGGGATTCTTTTCTCACCTCATTCACTCACAAACGAGAACTTGCTTCTTCCGTCTAATGCAAGACAGTTAGCACCTGAGCCAGACAGGTCTTACACTTGAGCATTGACAAGCAAGCAGTTCACAAGTCAATTCACCTTTCAGTCTCTTTGGGTCGAACTACGGTGTTCTGACTTCCTCATTGCACGAGAGGATACGTAGGCATAACTTAACAGTTATCGAACAAAAGTCTCTGTATATTCCCCCTCCTTCCAGCATTATTCTTTGAGCCTCATTATCATGAGCATCTTATTCTTGTCTTTACACTGACACTTTCATACTTCACACCACTTATACACTTTACATATTGCTTTCCAGCTCTTTATACACAGATTGCACTGACACTACCCCTTTAAAACACAAATCTTTTAAGCGTGGATCCCGTCGAGTACGACGGACAATCTGGGTGCTAATACCTTCCCAGGTTGTAACCAACCCCCTTTCTCTGTCTCTCTGGTTCGCAACCGTCTTATCCGTATCTTTCTAGGTTTATGCAGCATTGCCTTTCCTCCGGGATAAAAATGCCTAGCTGGCGACTCTATTCATTCTCCAGTGAGTTCACGGCTGTGTGTTCTCACTGTTCCCTTCGCCGACCGTTCGCGCTTGTACCAGGATGCAAATCTTTGGGAGCGACAGCTTGGCGACTCTGCTGGGGAACCTTATATTGCAACCAGGGCTTCTGGTTCTTTTTGTGGGTTCCTCCTAGCGCTTGTTTGATTTGTGTTTACTGGGGTGTTATGTGCTTGTTTGTGCTTGTATTTATTTTTGTTTATTGCTTTATGTACAGTTACTTTACTGCTTTCTTTACTGCATTTATATATCATATTGTCATTGTTGCTGGCTGGATCTGTTGTTTGCCTTGGTGGGTGGGTGATTCATTGAGAGTTAAGGTCCTATACCTGGGACCTGAGTGACACCTAGGCTAGAGTGAATCATATTCTTTCCCATTCCATTTCGGTCTGGTGCGGGAATATGAAACACGGTTCAGATATGGGTTTCTTCTTGAGAACTCTGTGTTGCAGATTTCCTGCAATGCTAGGGCTATCTGGGAAGCCTGCTAAGTCTGGATGACCTTTTAGTATTGACCTTCAGAAACTGAGGTGAATTAGAGGAGGAACTTTTATGGTTATTGTAAACACTGTACCTCCGGGTTAGAAGTGTTTACACTTCTCATAACTGATCCAAGTCTGAGGATCCTTGTTTTAGACCACCTGTGAGGGGGTTGGGCTGTTTACAGGTTTGCAGGTACCTTGACCTCAGAATACCCTGTTACTTTGACTTTGTTAAGAGTACTCCATGTTGGACAGTTCTTGTGATTCTAAAACCCTGGACATGTGACTCTTTATTTGAGTCCCCTACCTTGGTTACTGGATTTTTAGACCTCCATCTGGAATTCTTGAACACACATGGATCTATACCAAGGCAGTTAATCAGATCCAGCTCAGTCACAAACCCTTGCATTTCATTTGCATACATACCCATTGCATCATATTAACATTTGCTTATTTGTGTTTCAGGGTATCCATTTTCATCTGGTTTTGGTTTTGACCCCATCTGCAGTTTTGACCTATCTCCACCAGCACTTGCTTCAGCTTGTCAACCATATCCTTCAGTTACTAGCACCAGCCAATCAGTGGCTCATTCTTTCAGCATTGACATCAGCACTCTACTCAGTCTTCAGCATCATGGCTCCAAAGAAAAGCAACATCACCTATCATTTCTTCCAACCAGACTTATCAGACATCAGGAGGATTCAAACCCTGATCACTCCAGATCACATACCTTTGTTCAGGGAGCATTATGGGGATATACTTGACTTGGTCATGGATCTGGACCCATCTCAGAGAAGCCTGATCCACACCTGCATTCAATTTTATGATCCCCCATTGAGATGCTTCACCTTTCAAGACTTCCAGTTGGGGCCCTTATTAGAAGAATACTCATCTTTGATTGGTTTGCCTATCAAGAGAGAAATCCCTTTCAATCCTGAAATAGTTTCTCCCAGCAATGGAGAGATAGCAAAAGCTTTGCACCTGGAACCTTCTTTGATTGAGCAGCATATGACCTCCAAAGCCGGGATCCCTGGTTTCCATCTTGACTTCCTGATTTCTCAAGCTAGTCTGAAGGCCTCCCTGGGGGAGTGGAAAGCTGTTTGTGCTCTGTTGGCCTTAAGTGTATATGGAATTGTGTTGTTTGCAGATGAGCCTCGATTCATCAGCAAGAATGCAATCCATTTGTTCATCCTGAAGAACCCAGTGCCAACCTTATTGGGTGATCTCTATTACTCAGTACATCAGAAGAATGAGAAGCAGAGGGGGAGGTTAGTGAGGTGTTGTGCTCCATTATTTCATGCTTGGCTTCTCAGGCATCTACCCAGGACAGATGCATTTCTAAATCCTCATCAGCAAAGCAACTGGGCTAAGAGGCTCACTACTCTCACTTCAGCAGACATCAGATGGTGTACTCAGAGCACCAAGGGCAGAGATATAATCACCAGCTGTGGGCACTTTCCCAATGTGCCCTTAATAGGAGTTAAGGGAAGTATCAATTACAACCCTCTGCTGTTCAGAAGGCAATTAGGCTATGCACTGGTTCATACTCCTAGGGAACAAGACTTGGTTGAGACCCTCTACTGTGAGAACAAGGTTAGTCTGGCAACTGTTAGGCAGGCTGCTTGGGCCTGGGATCATGTTCAAACCAAGGGAGTCACCATTCTGGGGAAGTGCAATAATGTGGCATCAGTCCAATGTTATGAGTGGTCCCATGCTAGGGCCCAATTCTCTGGAATGCCCTTTACCATAGAAGACATGCCTGAGTCATCTTCAGCACCACCCCCTGCCACCATCGGTTTGGAGGAGTTTGAGAGCTTGAAGGAAAGAAATGGGAAGCTAACCCAGGCTTTGCAGAAGACCCTCCGGGAGAGGAGTGAAGGTGTGAGGGAGATTGAGAGATTGGAGAAATTGAAAGTGGAACACTTGACTAAGATCGAGAAGTCTGGAGATTATATCAACAAGTCTAAAGCTGGTGAACAGATTCTGAAGAATGCTTGTAAAGAAGCCCAGTTCCAGAGAGCAAGGACAGACTTGTATTTGAAAGAGAGTCAGGCCAGGTGGGTCCGGATCACTGAGGCCCGTACTCTAGAAGACAAGAGAGTTCAGGACAAGATGGAGCAGATGGAAAAAGCCCTGGCAGCAGCCCAGGAGGAAATATCAGAGCTGAAAATCAGAGCTGGAGTGAAGAGGTCTAAGGACCAAAGTCAGAACAGGAAATTGACTGCAGCTGTTGCAACAAGAAACCTTCTCATCGGAAATCTTACGGAGCATCCCGCTGATCCTGTGACCGAAGCACTTCTCAAGGAAGTTCGTGAGGATGAGTTTGGCCTTGGAGTTTGATCATTTGCTTGTTGTTGTTCCTTTTCCATGTACTTTTGTTTTTTTTGTGATGTATTTTGACCCCTTAGGGAGCTGGTGTTGTAAAATGAACAAGTTATATTATTTCATCTTATGTAATATATTTGTGTTGGTTTCCATCCGGGTTCACATCAAAAGCAACTTCAACAACAGCATCTTCAAGGTTCTGGAAGGGTCAAAACTGAAGGCCAAACAGGATACCTTGAGAGCAAATAAGCATAACTGCATTGCATGCTAACCCTTTTGTTTGTTTTGTAGGGTTTTGTTTTGTTGTCACTAACCTCTGTTGTGAATCTCAGGAATTATTGCTCGCCGCCGGGTATTTCCTCTCAACAGGCCACACAGGTACCCAACTAGAAACAACCTTCCGGGAATCCAGATGGACCAGATGCAACAAGACCTTACGGAGGTCAGAAACCAGATGGCCAACGAAAGGCTGGAGATGAGAACCCAGATAACACAGTTCATGGAAGTGATGAACAACTTAGCTCAAAGCCAGGAGAGGCTCAGAACTTTGGTAGAAGGGAGGAATCAAGAGGAGCCCCATGTGGGGACTGCTGGCACAAGTAACAATGAACGGGTGCAACCACATGTTAACCCCCCTGTGTTTGGCCCACATCTACATCCTGAGATTAATATTCCTGCAAACATTCAAGGAACAGCCACCGCAGCCAGAGTACTTCAAGAAGATCCTCAGGAGGACCAATTTACAGTAATGGGTGCTGGAGAGGAAACCTATGATAGACGATTGGAAGAGATAGCTGAGAAGTTGAGGTCCTTAGAATCTCAAAATTCTTTGGGTTTCGACGTCATGGACATGGGGCTGGTAGACGGGGTCAGGATCCCCCATAAGTTCAAGCCTCCTTGCTTCGAAAAGTATAATGGGACTTCATGCCCTCGGACTCATTTGCAATCATTTCTGGGAAGGCTGAAGGCCTATACAATGGATGAGAAACTTTGGATGTTTTACTTCGAAGATAGCTTGACTGGAGCTTCTAGGGAATGGTATTCCCATCTGACAAGAGCAACTGTAAGATGCTGGAAAGACCTGGCAGAAGCCTTCATCAGACAGTATCAGTATAATCTAGACATGGCACCCAACAGGACTCTCCTAATGGGAATGTCACAGTCGTCAAGGGAAAGTTTCCGGGAATATGCCCAGAGATGGAGGCAATTGGCTGCTGCCGTTCAACCCCTTATGTCTGAAAGGGAAATGGCAGACATGTTTATGAATACTCTTCAGGGAACGTATATTGACAGGTTGGCTGCTTTCTCTTCCACCAGCTTTGCAGATGTTGTCATAGCCGGGGAGAGAATTGAAAGCTTGTTAAAAATGGGAAAGATCTCAGACAACGGTGCAAGCTCGTCCAGTATTACAAGAAAGCCTTTTGCAGGCCCGAGAAGAACTGGCGAGACCAATGCCATCCACACCAACAGGGGTAGGCCCCAATATGCTCAGAGGTCCATAGCAGCAGTCACCATCCCTGCTCCAGCTCATCCACAGCCAGTCTATCAACCTCCTCAACAAAACTTCCAACAACAACCTCAGTATCATCAGAATCAGTACCCTCCAAGGAACTTCAACAACAACAACACCAACAACAACAATCAACAGAGGCCATTTCAACAGAGGCCCTCTCAAGCTAACCGAGTGATCGACCCGATCCCAATGCCGTATGCTGCCTTGCTGCCACAGCTTCTGAAACTCAACCTAGTTGAGCTAAGAACGTTGGCACCTCCGGATCCCAACAGTCTACCAAGAAACTATGACTCCAATGCTAGGTGTGCTTTTCATTCAAACGCACCTGGTCACAGTACAGAAAAATGCAGGGCTCTGCATATGAAGGTACAAGACTTGGTAGACTCCAAGGCTCTGAACTTTGCACCTCCGCCCAATGTCAATAAAAACCCTATGCCAAACCATGGTGGTCCCCGAATTAATGCTATTGAAGAAGACCAACCGTCTTATTTAATAACAAGTGTGGATCAGATCCGGACGCCATTGGTGGAAATCAAAGCTCAACTCCGTGAAAACCAAATATTTCCGGGATGTGAACTAGGGTGTCCCTATTGCAATATTTCATGGAATGGGTGCGAGGACCTGAGGAATGGCATTGACAGCCTTATTCAGAGTGGCCTGCTACAGATCACTACATCATTCCCAACAAATCCGGCAACTTCATCAACAACGGTTTCAGACCCTCCTACAAATGCAGCAACTATTGTTCCCGACAACTCACCAGCACCATCAACAAGTACTTCACCTGTCCTTCCAAATGATCAGTTTTCAACAGTTTCTCCTGCTACAACTTCAGCTTCATTCCATTTCGAATCTCCATCAACAACAACAACAGTCCTTCCAGCAATACCAGCAATCAATCATGAAGATGTCTCCATTGTTACCATATTCTACGATCCCGAAAATAATTCCGCCTACCATTCAGAAGGTGCTGCTCCCGCCAGAGCACCGGTTACAATCTTTTATGATCCACAAACAATAACAGTCCCTTCAGCAGCAGCAATCAGTCCGGTCACTGTCACGGTGCCTGGACCAGTACCATGTGAAAGCAATAAGGCCATCCCTTGGCACTATGGCTCTGACGTGTACTGCGAAGGAAAAAGAATCACTCTTGAAACATCAGCACCTGCACCACAAGTGGATAATGTGGGGGGAGGCGGAGGCTTCACTCGAAGCGGACGTCTCTTCGCCTCACAAGTTCAAAGACCTACTGCCGAATCAGAAGCTGCTGCCAAGGCAAAAGGAAAGAGCCCGGTGCAGGAAGACCAAGTTGCCAAAGAAGCCCTGAAAACTCCATTTGATCAGGAAGTTGATGAGTTTATGCGAATCATCAAAAAGAGTGATTATAAAATTGTGGATCAGCTTCACCAGACGCCATCCAAAATCTCTATCCTCTCACTGCTTATGTGCTCCGAAGCCCATCGGAATGCACTGCTTAAAGTCTTGCACGCAGCTTACGTGCCTGAGGAGATTACTGTCAACCAATTGGAAACCGTGGTTGGAAATGTTACTGCTAGCAATGGGCTAGGGTTTACCAATTCTGACTTGACAGCGGATGGCCGCAACCACAACAAAGCCTTGCACATAACCATGGAATGCAAAGGAGCTGTCCTTTCTCATGTGCTGGTGGACACAGGTTCTTCCCTGAATGTCTTACCAAAGAAGGCTCTGGTAAAGTTAGAATATGATGGATTGGCATTGAGACCCAGCAACCTGGTGGTAAGAGCCTTTGATGGTTCGAAGAGATCGGTTCTGGGAGAGATTGAGCTGCCTGTGACAATTGGCCCACAGACCTTTAAAACTATCTTTTATGTGATGGACATTCAGCCCGCCTACAGCTGTTTGTTGGGTAGGCCCTGGATTCACGCCGCCGGCGCAATAACGTCTACCCTTCACCAAAAGTTAAAATTTGAGTGGGAAGGTCAAGTTGTCACAATCTGTGGGGAAGAGGATATTTTCGTTAGCCATCTGGCTACTTACAAATACATTGAGATGGATGGGGAGATCCATGAAACAATGAGCCAAGGTTTTGAAGCCTTGAACGTCAATGAAGCATCTGCTGTGTCAGGGATCTCCATGTCATCTTACCAACAAGCCCGGAAGGTTGTTGAAGAAGGAACTGCCCTAGGCTGGGGCAAGGTTTTAGCTGTGGAGGAGAAGAAGGACAAGTTTGGGTTGGGTTACAAACCAACTCAACATCAAGCAAAGGCTGCTGCAGAGCCTGGTTTTGTCAGTGGGGGAATGCTTACCCCCGATGCTATCAACTGTCTGGAAGACGAGCTGGAAGAGGAGCGCAATCTGGAGAATTGGATTCGTCCGAAGATCCCGGGGAGCAGTGTCTCGAACTGGTCTTCCCAGGAAATTATAAGAGTTACTCGTGCAGAGTAATTATTATTTCCTGCATTTTTATAAGCATGCATCCAAGTCTTGCATCTTGCCCAAGATGACAAGACTCATTTTGTGATCAGGGCCATCTGTACTTTTGTGCAAACAAGATTAAATTAATGAAATATCAGACATCTTTTTGCAAACGAGTCTTTTTCTTTTCTGCTCACTGTTTTTTTCCATTTTTCTTTTTGTACAAAAATAAATGGCGGTGTTTTCAAAATGATAACTTCATTTCACTTTTTTTCTAAAGCAAGATTAAAATCAATCACTAAAATGAACAAACTTAACCCTTGCAGAGAGTGCCTTCCTGACAGCACCGACAACAGCACGGCTATGACATCGTATGACTTTGACAATCCGATCAATCAAGCTGATGAAGGGGTTGATGAAGAATATGAGCTTCCTGAAGAGCTAGCCAGGTTGTTGAGACAAGAGGAAAAGGTTATTACTCCTCACCAGGAGGAGATTGAAGTGATTAATCTTGGTACGGAGGAAGACGTGAAAGAGGTTAAAATCGGGGCCTGCCTGCAAGACTCAGTGAAGAGACGACTGATAGATCTGCTTCAAGAGTATATTGATGTGTTTGCTTGGTCGTATCAGGATATGCCAGGGTTGGATACCGATATAGTTGTGCACAAGCTGCCTTTGAGGGAAGAATGCCCACCGGTCAAACAGAAGTTGCGCCGAACTCGCCCAGACATGGCTATGAAAATCAAGGAAGAGGTACAAAAGCAATGGGACGCCGGGTTCCTTGCTGTGACTAGCTATCCGCCGTGGGTTGCTAACACAGTACCTGTGCCTAAGAAAGACGGCAAAGTAAGAATGTGTGTTGACTACCGGGATCTGAATAGAGCCAGCCCGAAAGATGACTTCCCATTACCTCACATTGACGTATTGGTGGATAATACGGCTCAGTTCTCGGTATTCTCCTTCATGGATGGATTTTCAGGATATAATCAGATCAAGATGTCACCTGAAGACATGGAGAAGACAACATTCATTACACCTTGGGGCACGTTCTGTTACAAGGTGATGCCATTCGGACTGAAGAATGCTGGTGCAACATATCAACGGGCTATGGTGACGTTATTCCACGATATGATCCATAAGGAAATCGAATGTTACGTGGATGACATGATCGCCAAGTCCCTTACAGAGGAAGATCACTTGGTGAATCTACTGAAGTTGTTCAAACGTCTGAGGAGATACCAACTAAAGCTGAACCCCAACAAGTGTACATTCGGGGTGCGATCCGGTAAGCTGCTGGGCTTTATTGTAAGTGAGAAAGGGATTGAAGTTGACCCTGATAAAGTCAAAGCCATCCAAGAGATGCCTGCACCGAAAACTGAGAAAGAAGTTCGAGGGTTCTTAGGTCGATTGAACTACATCTCACGGTTCATATCTCACCTCACGGCGACCTGTGAACCTTTGTTCAAGCTGTTAAGAAAGGAACAAACGGTCAGGTGGAACGAAGATTGCCAGAAGGCTTTTGACAAGATCAAGGAATATCTGCAAGAACCTCCAATCCTTATGCCGCCAGTGGAAGGAAGACCTCTGATTATGTACTTGACAGTGCTAGAAGAGTCAATGGGGTGTGTGCTGGGCCAGCATGACGAGTCTGGTCGAAAAGAGTATGCAATATACTACCTAAGCAAAAAGTTTACCGACTGTGAACAACGTTATTCGCTGCTCGAGAAAACTTGCTGTGCTTTAGCGTGGGCTGCTCGCCGACTGAGACAGTATATGCTGACCCACACCACCTTATTAATCTCAAAAATGGATCCAGTTAAGTACATTTTCGAGAAGCCAGCTCTTACCGGACGGGTTGCAAGATGGCAGATGATTCTCACAGAATACGACATACGGTACACCTCTCAGAAAGCCATCAAGGGCAGTGTACTATCTGAATATCTTGCTGAGCAACCCATTGATGACTACCAGCCTATGAGGTTTGACTTCCCTGATGAGGACATCATGTTCATTAAAGCAAAAGATCACGAGGAGCCTATTCACACCGAAGGGCCTGACCCGGAGGAAGAATGGACTATGATGTTTGATGGGGCTATTAACATGAATGGCCGTGGTGTTGGTGCAGTACTCATTACACCAAAAGGAGTTCACATGCCTTTCTCGGCAAAACTCACTTTCAACTGCACTAACAACGAAGCTGAATACGAAGCTTGCATTATGGGTCTTGAGGAAGCCATTGACCTCAGGATCAAGACATTGACTGTATTCGGAGATTCAGCTTTGGTAGTCAATCAGACCAACGGAAAATGGTATACACACCAAGATCATTTGATACCTTACAGGGATTATACAAGGAGGTTACTGACTTTCTTCACAACAGTCAAGCTTGAGTATATCCCTCGGGACGAGAATCAGTTTGCAGATGCTCTTGCTACCATTTCATCCATGATCAAAGTTCAAACGACTAACTTTGTACCCCAGATTTCAGTGTCCAGACTCAACAGACCAGCATATGTATTTGCAGCGGATGTTGTAAAAGATGATAAGCCTTGGTTCCATGACATTAAGTGCTTCTTGGAGGATCAGACATACCCACCTGGGGCATCTTCCAATGATAAGAAGACTTTGAGAAGGCTTGCTGGAAGTTTCTTTCTGAACACTGATGGATCTTTATACAAAAGGAACTTTGACATGGTACTCCTCAGATGTGTTGACAGGATGGAAGCAAATTTGTTGATGCATGAAGTGCACGAAGGATCTTTTGGTACCCATGCCGGAGGGCATGCCATGGCTAAAAAGCTATTAAGATCAGGATATTACTGGATCACAATGGATGCAGACTGTTGTGCTTACGCCAGAAAATGCCACAAATGCCAGATCTACGCAGACAAGGTGCATGTGCCTCCCAATCCTTTGAACATCATGTCTTCACCATGGCCCTTTGCTATGTGGGGCATTGATATGATTGGCAAGATTGAGCCAACTGCTTCGAATGGCCACAGATTCATCTTGGTCGCCATTGATTATTTCACCAAGTGGGTCGAAGCAGCTTCCTATGCAAATGTCACAAGACAGGTGGTAGCCAGATTCCTGAAGAGAGATATCATCTGTCGGTATGGAGTGCCCGAACGAATCATTACTGATAATGGTTCCAACCTAAACAACAAAATGATGGCTGAGCTATGCCGGGACTTCAAGATCCAACATCACAATTCTTCTCCTTACAGGCCAAAGATGAATGGCGCTGTTGAGGCAGCTAACAAGAATATCAAGAAGATTGTGCAGAAGATGGTAATCACCTACAAAGACTGGCATGAAATGCTACCGTTTGCCTTGCATGGGTACCACACATCAATCAGAACATCCACTGGGGCAACACCGTATCAGCTTGTATACGGTATGGAGGCAGTCCTACCTGTTGAAGTTGAACTACCCTCGTTACGGGTATTGATGGATGTTAAACTGAGTGAAGCAGAATGGATTAGGTCCCGATTCGAACAACTGAGTCTGATCGAAGAGAAGAGATTGGCTGCAATCTGCCACGGGCAGTTATATCAAAAGAGAATGAAGAAGGCCTTCGACCAGAAAGTCAGGCACCGAGAGTACCAAGTAGGGGATCTTGTTTTGAAAAGAATCCTCCCTCCTCATACAGACCACAGGGGCAAATGGACTCCAAACTATGAAGGACCATTTGTTGTAAAGAAAGTTTTCTCTGGCGGAGCGCTGATGCTCAGCACCATGGATGGTGAAGATTTCCCGTCCCCTGTGAATTCAGATGCAGTTAAAAAATACTTCGCATAAAATGACCCGCTGGACATAAAAATAGAATGTAAGTCCAGGCAAAAATAGGGCATCCCGGCGAGTCAAAAACAGAATAAAAGACTCGGGCAAAAATAAGGGAAATAAACAAAAAAATGTACACCCGCTGAGTTGAAAAGCCGCGTTGGACAGCTCAGGCAAAAATGGGTATCCCGATGGATTGAAAACCCGAAAGGGCGATCCATGCAAAATAAGGGAATAAGCGAACAACTGCATTCTGAATTCGTCTGTATCACCTATAACTTGGTAAGCTACGAAGGATCAGACTTCAATCAGAATCAACTCTCTCCAGAAAGCAAGACGAGAAGAACGTCATTGTCATACGAGTCATAGCAGAAGAGGAAGCTCCTTGAAAGCGTCGTCAGCATCGCCGACATTTTGTTTCTCAATTTGTAACAATCTCTTCATTTCAGGAGATATGTTTCCTTGACTGTATCTTGCCAATTCAGGGCACATGAATTAATAAAATCAGATTTTCGGTCATGTTTCGTTTTTACATTTACGTTTTGCAAAGAGTTGTCTGATATCTCTAAAAATACAATTGCATAAGTACAGATGCCTTTCTCTAAAAATAAAAACACATGCTTACAGGGAATGTGATTATTCTCGAAAGTACTTAACTCCTATGACGGAATCCAGTAAGGGATACCTCGGGACCTTTTGTACGTTTCCTTACCTTTGCAGGATTGCAGGTATCCAGAACGCAACCTGGGGCATGCAAGTCACGTCTTAGCAAGATGGCGAATCATTACCAACTCGGTCTATCTTCCACGTGGCACTGAAAGGTGCCCACTTCCCCAGCAAAGTTGCCAAATAAACATACACTCAATCTCAACATCTGAAATGCTCTATCCCCAGCTGAGTTGCCGCTTGTTGCTCTCCCCAGCTGAGTTGCCTCTCACAATTCCCCAGCCGAGTTGCCATGTCTTCCTCAGCTGAATACAAAAGTCAGGGAGCCATCTCCCCACAGAGTTCCAGCCTCTATCCAGAAGAGCAACGCTTGAAGAGATCACAACAGAGTGAAGAAAGCTTCTACAAACCCCAGCTGGGTCCCATATTATAAGGATATGTCAATCAGTGACCTGTATCCCCAGGCAGATACATCCTTAGATCTACCAATGATCTCATCCCCAGCTGGGATGTTCACTTCAAGCAGATCAACCAGAGATCTTCGCAGCAGCAGGATCCGAATTCCGGATCGGTGCCTCTTTGCATAATCATAGCATTCGCATCATATTATACCCTCAGAGCGTAGCATTCCGTCTAATACGGAGCATTACGGCAAAAATCAAATGCATAGCATAATCATAAGTCATGTTGCGAATCGAATACTTGTGAATAATGACAACCTGTCGGCATACAGAATATATACAGAAAAAATCCCACCAGGGTCCCAGCAAAAGCAGTTGCCTCACAAATCACAAACACCAGTATATACACCTTTTGGCACCCGTCCGTGTCATCACTCCCCAGTAAAGTCGCCTGAACACTCTTTACAAACAAGACCCCCGTATTTCAGATACTACCTGACACCCGTCCGTGTCAAAACACCAGCAGAAAGCCAAAGACATCCTCTTTGCACTCACATATACTTGTATATACACTTCTCTTGACACCCGTTCGTGTCATATCCCCAGCGCAGTCGCTTACACTTTTATCAACCCATATACTTGTCAATATCATACTTTTCTCTCTTGACACTCGTCCGTGTCACTCTCCCCAGCAGATAAACACTTATACAATACATACTCCCTACTCATTGGTACACTTATACAGATACTCGTCCGTATCTTGTATACATCATCACTCATATCCCCACAGATTCGACAATAGTCCTTGTTCTTTGTTAACCAGTTGGTACTCGTCCGTACCATCATCTCAGAACATTGCGTCTAGTGTTTGTTTCTACATGATACTCGTCCGTATCATAGTCTTAAGGATGCTCGTCCGCATCTTTAATCCATACACCGTGTCAAACACTTATGTCTTCTTGAATATGGATACTCGTCTGTGTCTATTATTCTCCAGAAGGATTCTTTCAGATGCAACACTCGTCTGTGTTCTCTGTTAACCAGTTGATACTCGTCCGTATCATCATCTCTGAACACGTGTCAGTATTTGTTTCTACATGATACTCGTCCGTATCATAGTCTAAGGATGCTCGTCCGCATCTTTAATCTATACACAATACCAAACACTCATACTTTCCTTTCTTGGTTGTGAACGCTCGTCCGTGTTTACATTATCCCCAGTAGATCACCAACAAATTTTCTTTTTATCTAACACTCGTCCTGTGTTATGATACCTTTGAGAGCAGCCGTACCCTGCTGAGTGGTCGTCCTCCACTTCTTGATGGTCGTCCTCCATCATGCTCATCCAATGGCCGTCCCCATCGTTGATTTTAGCAGCCGTCCCCTGCTAGGTGGTCGTCCTCCACCTTTTGATGATCGTCCTTCATCACTTTATCCAATGGCCGTCCCCATTGTTGATTTTGGTTATCTGGCATTCGTCCTATGTCATGAGAAACCTCGAGAGCAGCCGTACCCTGCTGAGTGGTCGTCCTCCACTTCTTGATGGTCGTCCTCCATCATGCTCGTCCGATGGCCGTCCCCATCGTTGACCTTTTCTATCCGATGGCCGTCCCCATCGTTGATATTTTCGGCAGCCGTACCCTGCCAGGTGGTCGTCCTCCACCTTTGATGTCCGTCCCCATCATATTCCTTTTATCCCCAACAGAGCAGCCGTCCCCTGCTAGGTGATCGTCCTTCACCTTTGATGGCCGTACCCCATCATCTGTTTATTTCATTTATTCTTTAACCCGATGGCCGTCCCCGTCGTGGTCCCTTTTCTTTTAGCCCGATGGCCGTCCCCATCGTTGGTTACCTTTATGAGCTTGATGGCCGTCCCCGTCATGTTTCATTGATCCCCAGAGAATTTTACAGCTTTATCTTGATGGCCGTCCCCATCATGATATTTTATTTTTCCCAGCTAGTCGGCCGTCCCCGTCTTAGCTCTACCTTTTATCCCCAGCATGTCGGCCGTCCCCGTCATCGTTTTACTTCACATTTATCCCAGCATGTCGGCCGTCCCCGTCATTGCTTTATTTTCCTGCACTTTTCCCAGCTAGTCGGCCGTCCCCGTCTTGGCTTTACCTTTTACCCCCAGCATGTCGGCCGTCCCCGTCATTGCTTTATTTTCCTGCACCTTTCCCAGCATGTCGGCCGTCCCCGTCATTGCTATTTACCCAGCAGTCGTCCTCTGCTCGACGGTCGTCCTCCGTCGCCCACACTTTACAATACACTTTAATTTTCTTTTACAATCTATATCCCTTTTCTTCTTCATCCTGTGAGTGCAAATTTTGGACTGTCTTTGATATTCAACCACAAGTTATCTTGTTTGCCTGTTAAGCCGTCGCTTACATCCTGCACAGCTAACTCATGTTTGAATAGGGGCAGCTGTAAACACCCCAAATTTGCCCTCACCCATTCACACCATGGCTTGTGACCATCCTCATATGCATAAACACAAACATATCATCTCATATCTCACTTTTGTTTCACTGCATAGTTTCTAAGGCATCTGCACCTAGGGTTTGTGATCTGAGCAACCTCAAGGCTTCTTGAGCCATTTCAAAGGCTACCAATCAACTCAAAGGGGTCCATGTGTGTTCTTATATCATATTTCACCTCCTCAAAGTCAAAAATGCAGAGGAATCACAAGAACTAGGGTTTGAGTGGATGCAGAGCCAGGTTTGACTGCACAGTTGACTGAAAATTAGGGTTTTGGTTTCAGAGGCCATAACTCCAAATTTTTTGGTCATTCTTGTTTCCATTGGTCTCTATATGGTATAGGGAGTATGCATATCAATTTTCATGAAGAAATTCCATGGGGAAGTCATCTGATCAAGAGTTGACTTTTCAGACAAGTCAGTGCAAAATCAGGGCATCTGAGGCCCCCAATGACCCAACCAATGGGTGATCTTCATCATTTTGAGTGTATATGATCTTTATTTGATCATGGAAGAAGGTTGAAGTTCATAGAAATCAAGAATTTAGGGTTGTTGCAAATGTTGACTTTTTGGGCATAGTTGACTTTTCAAGAATGCATCATTTTAGGTCATTTTTCAAGCCATGATTCTTGATCCAAAAATGCTTCAAATGGAAAAACTTTGGTCATGAAAGTTGTAGATCTCATCTTTCCCTTTTCAAAAAGTACAAGAACATGATCAAACTCTTCTTGGATCAAAAGTTATGGCATTGCAAAGTTGGCAAAAATCACTTATTTTCAAGATATGCACCAAGTGTGAAAATTGCAAAATCATGTGCTAAGTCAAATTGCAACTTCTAATTGGTATCAAACCAGCACATAAACATTCTCTAAGTCCCAAAATCAGATTTGAACCAAAGGAATCACATGTTTGTATGGCCTTTGGAGCAAAATCTTTCCATGAGAACCAAAGGAAGCCAAGTTGCAAAAACTCATGATCACTTCCATCCACTTGCTGCCTAGCCTGCTGACCACTCCTAGCCTTTCTCCCTCACCTTGCTGCGCAGCCCACACCTCTTGTACTTGGCTGAAACATGACCCATGCCTCTCTTACAAGAAGTTGACATTTTGGCAAAAGTAGCCACACCTATCACAGCAGGCCAAGTCACATCAACTGACCAATAGGCTTTGTTTATGTGGATCAAATGCTGGCCATAACACACTTCAAGCAAGGCTGAAGCTCACACATTCACAACATTCACAAAAACACTCCCATTTGCATAAGCCTTCGAATTTCTCTCCACAGCATACAAACACAAAAACCATCTTCACCAATCATCTCACCACACTCCATAGACCACCCAGCACCAAGAACACAAGCCTGAAACAGCCTGAACATCTCACTGCCATTTCTCACTTCATTTTGCAGTTTCAATCGAATCTCCTTCCACAAACCACAAACACACCAACAAACACTCCAGACCTTCTCCATTCATCCTCAGGATCACAAACCATCATTCACAATGGCCTGAAACCTCCAGAAACTCCATTGCCATTTCTGACCAAGCTTGAGCAGGAGCTTTCGAATCTCACTATCCAGCCAGCTCAAACTTCTTTTGAGCATTCAAACATCTTCTGGGGATCAAGTGGAGTGGTTTGCACTGAAAGAAGTGGCCTGAAAGTCCTCAAGTTGAAAGCTCCAAATCTCAGGTAGCTCGAAAATTATTTTTCCAGAAATCATTTCTCTTGTTACAAACTTGTTCTATGTGATTCACTGATCATCCTGATGTTCTTAGTTTTTGAAATGGCTTTGTTTTGAGTATTTAATTTGTCTCTGAAGCTTGCGTGCCCTAGAACTTGTTCTCTTCGATTCAGCTTGTTTAGGAAGAATAAATTTGTTTTGAGAGAGGGGTTTGATTCGTGAGAGGTTGGAGATCATTTCCCAATTCATAGATTTTGTTTTTGTTACGTTTTGAGGGAGTTGGTGAGTTTCCCGGTGAGGTGCTGGCCGGAGAAGACGACCGGAAGTCTTCTCCGGCCACCTGAGTCATTAAACCCTAATCTCAGGTCATTAACTCTAGTTTGAATTTGAGCCATGGATGTGCGTTGACCTGTTGACTTCCCTCTCTTTTGGATGGCCCAGATCATCTCATTTGCCCTAATCTCTCTCATTAGCTTTAATTAATTCGTAATTAAACTAATTAAGTCAGATGCAATCTCCACCCTTCATTTGCGCGCTGGTCAACAGATTCAAACCCTGGGCGCATCTCATCCCTCCATTCTGATTACTTTCAGTTTTATTTAATTTTTATTCATTTTTATTTCATTTAACTTGCATATTTATTTTAAAATAGCAAAAAATACATAAAAATTATGAAACTTTTTCCTCTGAGTTTTATTAATTTTTATGACACAAAAATATTTTTATTTTATTTTTCATCATTAAAAAAGTATTTTTAAATATTTAAAAGATTATTTTTAATTGATTAATGGAAATTAATTAATTAAAAATACTTTTAGGTATTTAAAAATTACAAAAAAATTCATGAAATGTTCTAAGACATTTAGAAACATTGTCCAACCTTCAAACCAAATTTCTTTTTTGATCTTGATGCATTTTAAGAATTTTTCATTGAATTAAATCATATTTTGTGCATTATTTTGATCATGGATTCAAAAATTCATTTCTGCCTATTGGAGAAGGTTGAGACATTGATTCTTCTTGCATTGTTTTGTGTTTAGCATGTAGTTTCTAGGGTAAAATGGCCATGATTTGATCTTGCATTTTCTTTTTGTTTGGCATTTCTTTTGTTTAGAACCCTAAAAAACCCTAAAAACTTGTAAAATTCATAACTTGAGTTTGGTTGAGAGTTGAGAGCTCCCCTTTGGGCAGTGGTTCATTATAGGTTTAGGGTTTCTTTGGGTAGCATTTCCCATTTTTATCTTAGGGTTTGCTTCTGTTTTGGGTTTTTGTTTGATGTTTGATTCATGAACCCTAATTTGGGCTTTCTCTTGCATCCTTCTTGCATTTCCTTGCATAACATGACTTGTCTTTGCATTTTGTGCATTCTTGTGATTCATTTGACATCTTAAGACATATAGAAAGCATGTTTGATCATTGCATTGCATATTTGCCATGTCATTTGTCTTGTATGCTTCATAACTTTCCATGCTTGTTCATGCTCCTTAACTTGCATCATTTGCATCCATGATCTTGTATGAACATCCCCATGTCTTGCCTCATGTTTACAGCACCTCATAACATCATAATCACCATCAACATGCTTCTGGTTTTGCTTAGCATCATACCATTTCATCTCATCTTGCATTGCATTGCATTTCTTTCTAACATTTCAGGTGGTAAGTAAACTTGAGAGGTGGATTTGCCTTCACTTCTCATAACTTTTCTTTTCATCTCTCTTGCATCCATTGATGCATTTTTATGTGTGTTTGAGTTTGAGCTTGCTCATTCTTGTCCTCCCACTTTCTTTCTTCAAGTGACTTGACTTCTTGAATGAAGCAAGTTGCTTTGCTTCTCTTGATCTTGTTCATCTGCTTCCTGGTGGCTCCTCTGAAGATTGTTCTTGAAAACCTCACAAACCTTAGGAACAACCAAGCATGACAATGATTAGGGTTTTGATTAGTCCCCCCATAGTTTTACCTTTGTGTCTCTCTTTGAGTCCTCTCTTCTCATCTCATAATCAGGGACTAAACCCTAAAGGCTTTAAGGCTTTGTGGTTAGGGTTATGCCTGCATCCTTCTCTTAGGATGGAGTGTATAACTTTAATCCTAAGTATTAAACCCTTAAGGTGTTTAAATCTCTTAATCAATTCACTTAATAAGTATCAAGACATCACACTTGTAACTTGGGCCTTGCATTAGGGTTCTAATTCTTCCTTTATTGGTTAAGAAGGACTAACCCTAGTGTTAATGGACAAGTCCCCCTCAAGTTGTCTTACAAACCATAAAATTCACTTCATCATCAAATCATTAAATAAAATTCACTTAATCAAAGGCTTGTTTTGTCATAAGTTTAATCCCTAATCATGGATTAAGTTGAGGAGCTTTCCTCAGCTTAAACATCCTCATCTATTATCCTTCTTTTAGGATAGTGTAATGGGTCTGTTTAATCCTTGATTATGGCTTAACCTCATTACTCAACACTAAACAAAAACCCCAAAAACATCTAAATAATCAACAAGTAGGTTAATGATCTTAATCCTACATCAAAAGGTGATTAAGTGTGAGAATCTGACTTCACACTTAAGGTATTCTCATTACCCCTAAACAGAGGGAAGATGTGATGAGTTTACTAACCCATTGGTTTAGGCTTAAGCTCATTATCCTATGACAAACTTCAAAAAAGCAATAAAAGACTGAAAACACAAAAAAACAAACAATAATCGTCTCCTTCGGGATTCTTTTCTCACCTCATTCACTCACAAACGAGAACTTGCTTCTTCCGTCTAATGCAAGACAGTTAGCACCTGAGCCAGACAGGTCTTACACTTGAGCATTGACAAGCAAGCAGTTCACAAGTCAATTCACCTTTCAGTCTCTTTGGGTCGAACTACGGTGTTCTGACTTCCTCATTGCACGAGAGGATACGTAGGCATAACTTAACAGTTATCGAACAAAAGTCTCTGTATATTCCCCCTCCTTCCAGCATTATTCTTTGAGCCTCATTATCATGAGCATCTTATTCTTGTCTTTACACTGACACTTTCATACTTCACACCACTTATACACTTTACATATTGCTTTCCAGCTCTTTATACACAGATTGCACTGACACTACCCCTTTAAAACACAAATCTTTTAAGCGTGGATCCCGTCGAGTACGACGGACAATCTGGGTGCTAATACCTTCCCAGGTTGTAACCAACCCCCTTTCTCAGTCTCTCTGGTTCGCAACCGTCTTATCCGTATCTTTCTAGGTTTATGCAGCATTGCCTTTCCTCCGGGATAAAAATGCCTAGCTGGCGACTCTATTCATTCTCCAGTGAGTTCACGGCTGTGTGTTCTCACTGTTCCCTTCGCCGACCGTTCGCGCTTGTACCAGGATGCAAATCTTTGGGAGCGACAACCATGTTGGCCTGGATTGACACAAGTTGAAAGTTGAAGGCTTATGCTTTGATGCCTCGTTAAATTGGCAATTTTAAGTTGAGAGTTTTACTCTGAATGGTACCACATGCATAACATAGTCGAGTCGCATTAAAGTTCTAATCTTCAAGTTGTTATTGATTGTTGTTTTTTGTTGATGTAAGGTTGTGATAATTGTATGATTCATATCTATGTATTATTTATCATACTTCGTTTATAATATTCGATATCCCACCCCTTCTGTTTGAATGTTGACAACGTGCAGGTAATCAAGAGGAATAGCGATACGTAGCACTCGGGGGATGAACGCTTAATTGCTTAATTGTTGGATTTATCATGTTGTGTCAATTTGTTCTATTAAAACATGTTATTAAGTTGTCTAAGTTGAATAAGATATTATACTATGTTTAGTCGAATAATTGTGTATCCGCTGCTTAATTATGAAAGTTATTTTATTTCAAAGTATAAAAAATATTGTTACTGTTTCATCTAAATAAAAGTATTATGTATCAATGTTTTATGAAATGAAAATGAATATGTTTTAAAGTTGAAATGTGACATCCTATTTGTTTGATTAAGTTGAATTTTTATTACTCTGATTTTATCGATAATTACCGGATAGAAATGGAGTGTTACATCATCCATCTATGTCCTCTTCATTACTTCTGCTCAGCACCATGGGGAAGTCACCCAGAAACAACCCCGGATTGCTCTTGCCCGACATCAACCCTGCTCGGTGCAAGCCTCTTATTCGAGCAGGTCTGTCTATTCCAACGGCTAATTTCTGACAGTCACCTATTTTCGGAGATCCATGATTCAGATCCAAAATATGGACCAATGGTCAAACGCTAGGGGCATTATATAAATCACCTCACATGAAAGGGACATGTTTCAAATACTGTGTGCGTGCGTGCGGGATCAAATTTCATTGAGTGGTCTTTGGATGATCTACTCAATGAAAAGGTAGGAGGGAAAAAATCTAGCTTCTCTCAGCCTGATTAATTAAACAAACAGGCATACTACAACACACACAGAACACTTGGCACTTCTGTTTCTCCTCAAACTCATCACATCCAAGCAAGGTGAATAACAGAAGCCATGGCCAATCAACTCATAGCATATATCAACATGGCTTTATTGAAATGAAATCTAATCCAAAGACCACTCAATGAAATTTGATCCCATGCAACACATGCTTATAGACAAGGTAGATCATGCAACACATTAACATACCCAAAGACTACAGATCTTCAGTCTTACGCTAATAAGCAATAAAGAATGTTAATTGCCATCCAAATATGTTTCCACACAGATCTATCGGCAAGAGATCAAGCTTATTAAAAGGAATTCAAAAAGAACTAGCTATCCTTCTAAACAGTAAACTTCCATCATGTGTTCACTAAAGACATTGATTACTTCATGTAATCATGCTCTTTAAACATAATTTCCTCATGATGCATTGAGCTAATCCTTCTATCCTTTTTTCCTTCCATTAATCGATAATCGCCCAACATAAGTTTCTTCTATCCGTGCTATATTGTTAGAACTAAAAGCAATAACTCAATACACATAAATCACCAATTTGCAGCTATAAAACCAACAGAATTATCAAAACAACATAACAACAATAGGTTATTACTGACACACTATCAATTTGTACCACTCGTTGCTGCTCGATATGAAGAAATATATCCGTCAAAATGCAGATTTGGGAACTTAAGAGAGGCAATGCAATCATATATCTAACATAAATAATGAGTTTTAAGATGCCCATCAAAGTGATTTATTAGTAATTGTTTCACTAATTACTGAGTGAAAAAATAAGTTGTACATTCTATAATATCATCACACGCAGTTTAGCTCTGCATCTACATCAAAAAGCAAGACAATAATAGTAAAATTAAACCTTGTTTCAAATTCATCAACGGACCGAATCAAACTCCCTTAGCCTATCACAGTGAGGCGTTTCCCTGATATATCCCCACTGGCGTCTCTGGATCTCAAACTGACAATTCTGACGAAGAATACCAAAGTATTCTCTCTCAGCTCTTTCCTCAATTGTAAGCCGTTCGCGGCTTCCCAAGGGATAATCTTGTTCAAACTTTGTGGACTTAACATAGTAGTTAACACCCTTAGGCGTAATAAGCCGGTGTTCATAGGGATAGTTTTGCGAAAGAGTGTACACAGGATCCGATGAAGGCAAAAAGTTGATAAGCAAAATGAGAAGCACAGGAAGCACCTGAATCAAAGCTCGGACATTGAATCCTCCAGACCCATTATCAGCAGCAGGCTGTCTATGAGCCATCCCTGGCCCTCCAAAACTAAACCCGCCGAAATTAGCAGCAGGAGCCATTCCTCCAAAGAAGAAATTCCTAAATATCTCCTCAGCATCAACATCAGCATCATAGTAACCATTAAAACCTCTAGCAGAAGCCGGTCTAGCAGCGCGTCTTTCGTAAACCACTTCATCTTCTCCAGAAACATCATACTTTCTCTTACTCTCCTCATTTCCAAGACACTGAAAAGCCTTGGACACCAACTTAAACGCGTCCTCCGCTCCAGGAGCCTTGTTCTTATCAGGATGAACCTTCAAAGAGAGCTTCCTATAAGATTTCCTGACATCATCCACAGTGCAACTCTTCTCCAACCCTAAAATATCATAATAATTCTTCTTCCTCTTAATTTCTCTTATAATTGAAATTTGTTCCTGACTATATGATACTGTGGAAGACGACGACGAAGGCCCTGTCGCCGGAGTGGAAGACCTTCGACGTAACGAAGGTTGATCAGGAGCCGGCTCGGCAGCTACTGGAGGAGGATGATCCCCTTCATCTGTTTGTAAGGTGGACAATAGATCGTCGACGGGAAGGGCGGGATCGAGGCGGCGAGCTTTGTTAAGAAACTTCAAAGCGCGATTCCGATCGCCGTTTTGCAAAGCTTCTTTACCGATTTTGAAGGATTTCAATGCATCGTCTTTGTTTCCATCCATTCTACAAAAACGGATCTGTAACTGTGTACCTGGTGAAACAGAACGTGATTCTGGATTTGATAAATTAAGCGATTATATAAAAAATTGAAATTGAAATTGAATTGGGTAGATTAGATCGAAGCGAATTGAACTTACAGATGGAGACAGAAGACGGGGTTGGGAAATTAGGTAGTTGCAGATCGAGAACGGAGTGAGTTAGGGTTTCAAGTGGAGATACGATAGGAAATTGTTTTTCATGTTGTTGTTGGTTGTACTTTGATGTAACCTTTTTTACTACTTGCTTTCTAGTTTATACATAAATAAAGTCCTCTCGTATCATTCGCAACGCGTATTTTCATCTACAGCCTAGCCTATAACAAACTATCATCGTTTTCATTTTTATTTAACATAAATATTTTAACAAACTACACATTTTTATTTCATTCATTCTTTAATAATTTTTTTTCTTATTAAAAATTTGGTCTCGTATCTATGACTCGGAGTTCATTTGGCATCTTTTTTTTAAGGGTTAAATGTTGTTTCCCACTGTCATATGAGCGAGATTCGGTTTATCCCCTTAAGATTTTTTTTTATCTCCCCTCAATTTACTCAGATTCCCTTTTGAGTCATCCTTATTTGCATATGTGGACCAGTTGGGTTGATTTGTCACGCTGACTATGTCACACTTATGCCACGCAGGAAATGCGTTAGTTAAAATAGTATCAGCCGCAAAAGTCTTCTTCATATCACCCCTAACAAATTTAGGGTTCATTGAAATCCAAAATAGGAACATCCATCAGCGATGAAGAAGAAGACGCAGAGGTAGTCGAAGAAGAAGAAGGGAAACACGACGAAAAGAAAGACGAATGAATGAAGCTACTTCCTCAATGCAAAGTAAGAAACCGAATAAGCAAGTGGAAGAAGAATCAACACGCAATGCTGAAGCGAAAAAGGTTTGTGTGCTTTCATTTCTTATGTGATAATGGCACCTGAATGTTAGGTTAAAATTTGTTTTTGATTTATTTTAGAACTTGCAAATGTTTAATGTTGTTTTTCATCATGGGGGATTTGTTGTGTTAAGTGATGGGGATACCATTTACAGGGGTGGTGTATCGACACTTGTTTCTGGGCTCCACATTGATAAGTTTACAATGGGTAGTGTTCATAGTTTAGTGACTTCTTAGGGGCACTTGCGAGGGACGTATAGAAAGTGGACTAAGATCATAGAAATTGATGAAATTTTTTTCCAAATCAAAAGGGATGATGATTGTTACGACTTTGTTGCATATGTTTGTGCCACCCAAGTCGGAGGGATGATGTTTGTGGAGCATAATGTGATTGATATTGGAGAGTCAATTAGGACACCTAGGTGTGTAAATGACGATATTGAGTTGGAGGTTTGTGAGGATGATGGTGTAAAAGTATTGAATGATAGTGAAGATGAGCGTGCAACTTCAATGGTTGATGGTTTTGAAGATATAGATGTCATTGTTCCTATAAGACAGACACCTATTTTGAGTGGTTTTTTAAGTGGAGGAAAAAAGAAAGATTTGGAAGATGATGAGTATTTGAGTGATGAGCTTTTGTCTTCAGATCTTGATAATTTTGATTATGAGAAAGGTCCTAAATTTGAAAAGTTTATAAAAGAATATTTGAATAAGAATTTTAAGTTTGTGTGGGGTATGGAGTTCAATTCCCTAGATGACTTTAGGGAAGCAATACGTGAGTGGTTTATTTTGAATGGTAGGGAAATTAATTTTGTTACAAATGAGTCTTATATAGTAAGGGTTGAATGTAGGGCCAAGTGTGGGTTTTTAATGCTTTGCTCTAAAGTGGGACACAAGCACACTTATGCTATAAAAATCCATACAAGACCAACACACATGTGCTAGGGTTTTGGATAACAAGTAAACTCAATGTGGGTGGCTAAGATTGTACTAAAGAAGATGCAAACACCTCAGAATGTCAGGCTATGTGACATCATACAGGATCTGAGACAAAAAAATTCTATGGGAATCACTGTGGTTAGGGCATGGAAGGAAAAATTAATTGCAAAGAAGATATTGGAAGGAGATGCAGAGAACAATATTCAAATCTAAGGAGATATATAGCAGAATTACATAGAGTTAGTCTTGGTAATACTTTGTCTATAACTTTTGATAGATCAAATCCTTCAATCCAACCTAGATTTAGTGCTTTTTACTTTTGCTTTGAAGGTTGCCAGAAGGGGTTCATAAATGGTTGCAGACCCTTTATTGGAGTAGATGTATGCCATTTGAAAACAAAATATGGAGGTCAGTTATTAATTGTTGTGGGGAGGGACCCCAATGATCAATACTTTCCATTAGCTTTTGGAGTGGTTGATAATGAAACTAAAGAAAGTTGGAAGTGGTTTCTTGAGTTGTTGAGGAGTGATATTGGACAAGACAAGAACTTTGTATTCTTCTGATCAACAAAAGGTGTGTTTTTTTATTGTATTTTATAGTGTCCATATCATCTTTCAAGAGTATTTATCTATGTCAGTATATATGTTGTAGGGATTGGTAGTTGCTTTTGAGGAAATGTATGAAAGTATAGAACATAGGTTGTATCTTAGACACCTATATGCAAATTTCAAGAAAAGGTTTGGCGGTGGCTCTTTGATTATATATTTGATGATGGGTGCTGCTAAAGTTACATACAACAAGGATGGTTGCATAATATGAATGAATTGAAACAAGTTGATCAAAGGGCATGAGCTTTGCTAATGGGTGTTCCAACAAAAACTTGGTGTAAGCATGCCAACTGATGTACCACCACCAACTGATGAAACAACACAAGCAACAGATGAAACAATTCAACAAGCAGAAGAAACAACACAAGCACCTGAAGAAGCAACGCAAGCAAGTCAAGTTCTACAACAAGAAGCAACACCAGCACAACCAAGTGTTATTCCACACCAAACATCTGATTACTTTGGAGACATTACCGATGAACTCGTATTCAACCTTCATGATGTTGCTGCAACTGAAGCTGAGGTTAAGCCAGTCAAAAAGAGAAAAGAGGTCAAGCCAGTCAAGAAGAGGTCAAATGAGAGAATCAAGTTGGAGTGGTTTCAAAAACTAGTAATTGGGTCGGGTTCAAACGCTGGCTAACCAATACTTATGCCAGAAGAAGATGAAGGAGTTTTAACACAAGAAGGATCTACCTCAACTCGTGCCAAGAAGAAAATGAAGAAATAGTTTAATTGTTGTGATATTTATATGTTGTTATGTATTAGTTTGGAACCTTTAGTTATTGACTTATGTCAATGTACTGATAATTTTGTCTTTATTATGACTTATGCCAATGTTTGATGACAACTGTGTTTTGTGGTTGATGCCATTGATTAATGATATTGTCAATTATGTTTGATGGCAAATGTGTCAATTATGTTTAATGTCATTGTATGTGTGATGATCTATAATTAATGACATCAGAGTTTCAACAAATTGGATCAAATCATATTTCACGATCCTTTAACAATTACATTACAATTTCATGTTCCAACCACTAAAACAAATAAATCTAACTTAGACCAAAAATATTGAGTTTAAATCAAGTGTTAGACGATGGCATGGATCTAGAATGGGTTGAATAGATCCCTTTTTAAATTTAAATTTTCAAAAATAATTTGAAAAATATCTTGCGGAAGTTCCCCGGAAAACATGTCTAAAAACAAAATTAAGTCATCGGTGATCGGGTATGCATTTGAAACCGAATGGGAAATAAGAGATGATGAGAAGAATTAACCAATGCATATGATATCACTTAAATTCAGCATACTTGATTAATCACTACCAACGATGTTTATGGAAGAAAAATAAGCACAAAAAGATAGAAATTGTGTATTTTGAATTTTTCTCAAACACTTGGTGTGCACTCACACAAAGTATAGTTTGATAATTTGTGTAGTGCATAATTTTTATCAAGTTGCTATCCAAAAATTAGTAGCAAAAATTCTACAAACAGTTGGTGTGCACACACTAAGTCAAGACAGAAATTTGCAAGCAACACAATTTCAATTATGCAGAAAATATAAAGAATGTAAAAGGACTAAGGACACAAGAGATTTATTTAGGAAGTTCCTCCACCATCCTCGCTAGGAGTACTTTGCCCCCAATTTACAAACTGAATTGGGATCTTTTATTAGTATTTCAATGTTAATACAAGAAGAAAATTGGAACAGCAAACCAATCCAAATTGCGATTGTTGTAATAACTCTTCTTGCCCCTTGATTCGAGATGAACCAAGTCCTTCACGCGCATCAAGAAAACCTCCGATTAATTGAACCTTCAACGATCTTCGCAATCCTCCGGTTACCGTGATATGAATGAACGATCACCTTGATCTTCACTCCTCCTCACTCGGCTGAATCTACGAACAAACAATGCGTACAAAACCCCCAAATCTCTAAGATCTTGGAGGATAAAACCTTCAAGGTTTTTCCAAAAAAAAAACACAATGTCTCTACCCAAACTGAAATATTTATCTCACGATTGGACGTTATCACCTTGATTTGCACCTTGATCAACAAAAATTGTTGTGTGTAATTGTTGATGAATGCAAAGAAGGAGAAGATGAAGAGAGCACTTGTGTATCTATTTCACTTTTCTTATTAACCATTCATAAATACATATATCAGCTATTTATATGGGTTATAAATAATAAGAATAAAATTTAAGTTTAAGAAAGTGAGGGAGAAACAGAAAATATCGCACAAAACAATAATGAGTCGACCTCCCAGATTAAATGAGTCGACCTGTATTCATTCCAGGAATGCATCAACCTGTGTCCGCTTTTGAGTCGACCTGTGATATGATTTGAGTCGACAAAAAAACCTTCCTTTGTCATCCTGTTGGGACCCGAGAGTTTTAAAGAAGAATTCTCTTCAAATGAGTCGACCTGTTGCAGTTGATGAGTTGACTCAAATCTGACTAACAGGATGAGTTTGCATGTTTGGAGTCTTGAGTCGACTCATGCAGTTAAAAAACAAAAGGACACTTTTATTTATGATACCATTATTTTTCCTTGTATTCCCAACCACCATTTCTTAGTACCTAGTTTTTGACATCATTCAAAATATCCTTTATGTCACATAAACTCCCCCTTTTTAATGATGGCAAAAACTTGTTGAAACGACAAGAGTATCATGGATAATATCATGATCCCCCTGAATGTGTGCCATTAATATGTGTAAACACCCCAAATTTGCCCTCACTAAATTCACACCATGGCTTGTGATCTTTACATTTGCATCAGTTCAATCATAGCATCTCATATTGCATTTTTGCTTCACTGCATTGGTTCTAAGTCATTTGCATCTATGGTTTGTGATTTGAGCAATCCATGGGCTATCTGAGCCACTCCAAAGGTCTTCAATCATCTCAAGATGGCCTATGTATGTTCAAACATCATATTATATCCTCCCAAGATCAAGGAAGTTAGAAAATCACAAGAACTGAGAAAGGCATGGAAGTAGAGTCAGGTTTAACTACACAGATGACCTAAAATTAGGGTTTTGGTTTCAGAGGCCATAACTCCAAATTTTTTTGGTCATTCTTGTTTCTATTGGTCTCTATATGTTATAAGGATCCTACACACCAATTTTCATGAAGAAATTCAATGAGGAAGGCATCTGATCAATATATGACTTCTTGAGCAAGTCAGTGCAAGATCAGGGCATCTGAGGCCCCCAATCATCCAACCAAAGGGTCTTCTCCATCATTTTGGGTGTATATGATCTTTATTTGATCTTAGAAGAAGTTATAAGCTCACAAAATTGAAGAATTTCAAGCCATTTGCAAAGTTGCCATTTTGGGAAAGTGACTTGTGTAACACCCCAAAATTTGCCCTCTCATTTCCATGCCATTTAGCATATCCTTTCATACATTGCATTGCATTTAGATCACAATTGCATCATAAACATACATGAACATACATCTACATTTGAGCTTTCACAGGTTGCGACTGGCCTTTATTTCTTCATGCGGCACGTGCACAATAATCTCAGAAGAAGCCAAAAGTTCTCGGTTGATTCAGAGGAGTTTAAGCTGAATATCAGTTTTATGGTGCAGTTTGCAAAAGTTGTAACTTATGCTCGGAAACTCATTTTGGCTTGAAACTAAATAGTTTAGACCGTTTCATTATTCTCTACAACTTTTGTGTTCGGCTCGGAGGCCAATTCATCAAGGAAAATGGCGGGAATTATTTGTTTTTGAAATTTCGGTTTCGCCGATTAACTGTGCTAGCGGTATTCAAGAGTTCGTAACTTCTGATTGGGTCAACATGTCTGAGAGATTCATATGCCAAAAGTTCCGTCTTGATATCCTTTCTAACTTTTGGGTTTTGGCCGAGAACTAATTCTTTGAAGAAGATCTCAGAATGTGCGAGTCTTTAGAGTCGACATAGTGAAAAACAGTGCTGAACCGGTGAGTTTTGAACACTAAAAAATTCATAACTCTTGGCTCGTTCATCGAATTGATGTCGTTTCGGTGCCTAAAATTCCGTTTAGATGTTATCTTCATTATGTAAATTCATTTTTGGTTCGGTCCAAGCGGAAGGATCTCGAAAATGCGAATTACCAATAAGGTTCTTTGATGCACTGCATTGTCTGTCAGATTTTGTAAAATTCATAACTCGGTCAATTTTCATCGGATTGCACCCGTTCTTGAAGCGTTGGTTCAAAAATTTTATCCTCTTCAAGTTCAAAGACAAATGCGAGTTTGAACGGTGCTCCAAAGATTATCGTTTTGGTTTATTTCACAAAACTGAAGTGCTGAACCGAAGAAAAAGGCTGAAAGTGGTTTCACGAGAAAATTCATATCTCCCTCGTCGTTTGTCCGGTTGAGCTTAGATTTTAACACCAGGTCACTGACTCATAGATCTACAACTTTGCTGACAAAGTCGAGTCGAGATTATGCTCCGAAGAGGTTGACCTCGTCACATTTTCGAGTAGCGGACACCAAATAAGCCGAAAAAACAACTTATTCAGTGACATCTTGCAGCTTAAACGTATCGATCGCACTCGATTTTGATCGTATGACGTTCGTTATTTTTGCATTTCAACCGTGATTCAGAGGCGGACGATGTTGTGGAAGGTTCAGAGTCGAAATTTCTTGCCGAAGATATTGTTATTTTCACTTAAGCCGAAATTCTACCTTTTGTCTTTCATTTTACACTCCACTATATATTCTTTTGACCCACAATTTGTCTCATAACTTCAATCATAATTTACAAACACCAAAAAACTCTCACAAACTCTCTCTAAAGGATCAAAGTTCATTCTCTCAATTCTTTCTCAAGAACACAACAACAACTTCATCAAGAACTCAAGAACACAACAATTCCGATCAAGCTTCCGGTAGCCGAGCCGCCACGAACCACCACCTCCGGTCAACTTCACCACCGTAAGACCACCATCTTCCGCCACCGGCAGCCGCGCGGCCTCTCCTCCTCTCCTCCGTTCATGATCGCGTCTCACTTCCTTCGGATTCGCAATTTCTTCGTCGATTCTTCATTCGGTAAGCTTCTTAAACTTTAATTCATGAATAATTGTTGAATTGTTTCTTGAATTGAATTTTGAAGTTGAATTAATCTTGTGGAGATTATGTGCATTGATTCATGATTTGATTATTGATTGATTCTTGATTATTTTATCCTAATAATTGTTGTGGTGCATGATTGAAAAGGCTTGGTAAAGTTGACATAGAATAATCGGTGAATGTTAGGTGTTTGACAAAATTCCTAAGAGAGCTAATTATTATGACTTGATATTGATTGAAGTGCTTGACTTTTGAATTCATGTTTGTTTCATTGTGTAAATTCGGAATAAGATAGGTTGAAGCTTAATTGTTGATGTTGTTCATGTGTCGCGTGTCGATAAGTGCGTTTCAGTCATAACTTCCTAACCGTAGCGTGTTTTTGCGAATGTGAATAGTGTAAATTGACTTTGTTGATTATTCCGGAGCCATTGGTAAACTTTTTAGTCGATTTCGGACAATTTTTTCCGGCTATTTTGCTACTGCCAGCCGATAAAATCGGCCAAAAAGTACCACTTCCAAGTGGAATTTTCAAAATCCGATTGCATATTTGAATCCGTTGGCACGTTTGCAAGTTACCATGCGATTTTCGTTCAATTCTGAGTCGGTGATTTTTGACGCGTTTTTTCGTTTTAAGGCTTTTTAAGTTCGGTTTGGTGCGATTTTGATGCATTGATCTTGTTTTGACTTGTATATATGTTTGTTGATCATTTTCCATTCATTTCATGTAAATTTGTTCGATTCCGGTTTGAGTTTGCATGTCGTTTATGTTAGAGCATAAGTGCTGCCCCGTTTTGAAACGTAAATTTTAATGCATGTCCATGACTCGTACATTCATCTTTCTATTTGATTTTGAGTTGTGAGACATAGGTGCAACTTCCGGTTGCATCTCTTTTTGGTTTCTAATGCGTTTGTTGAGTTCATGCAAGGTTCTCGCAAAGATCTTAACGACGGTCGTTTGGTTGGTATTCCACTTTATTTGTGGGATACCTTTGGATTCAAATGATATTTTGTGCCGTTGTTTTTGTTTCGATTATAGGGAATCTTCACAAAGTAATTATGGAAGATGAGCATTTATTTTGCTCATAGGAGACTACAAGACCTTGCTTGGAGATTTTTTCGGATTTCTTTTATGTGAAGAATCGGCACTTCGATCAAGTAAGTAATTCCGACTTTCCACTTTAATGCATTCATTCTAGTTGTATGCGACTTAGGATCATATAACTTAAGGTGCATACTGAGCCCTCCCACCTGAGGCATTGAATTTATTTGTGATATATATTGATATGTGTCGATTTCGGAGTTTAGGAATTAGGTTACGGATTAGAGAATTCGATTCCTTTCACTTTCCCTTAAAATATCGTTTTTGCCCGTTTCGTCGCAATTATTAAAAATAGTTTTATGTGTGATAAAATTCTGGAAAAATTCATGAGTGATCCTCATCCTCTTAATTAATTTATCATATTTTTTGATTCAAGATTTAGGTGGTTTTAATAATTAATTTGGATTTTAGATCATAAGCTGTCCCAAAAAGGAAGGTTTTGGCATAAGGGACCGAAAACGATTTTTCCCCATAGGTGTGAAACCTATTTTTTGTGTGTGATTAATCACTGTAATTTGTGACATTTTTATGCCCTTAGGCATTATTTTTCATAATTTTAGTTGCCCTTTTTGATCCACTTTGTGGAGTTGTTTTTCGGCGATCATGTCTTGCTACCTTGCTAATCAAGGAATTGTTTTGGCACTTTGGTGAATAATTTTGTATAATCCTTTTGTACCATGTAAGATAATCACTATATCATTCCAGGGATTTAATTTCATAATTTTTAAAGGCTTTTTGCTATTTTTCCATGTCACCTAGATCCTAGGTTGATTCATGTGTTTATGTGTCGCATAACCTAAGTGTTAAGAAGACATTCATGCCATTTGATTGATGAAATTTTTGGTAGCTTTTAGGAGTTGATTATAGGTTATTTTTATGTCTTTAATTCCAGTCATAGGTCATTTTTTTGAACCATACTCATTTGGTTTGTTTTGGTGTTTTAAAGTCCATACTTATGTGAATTAACTTTAACCTAAACTAGTTTCTCTTCTCCTCTAAATAATAACTTGAATTATGTGGAAATCATTGATGCCTATCCATGCATTCTAATTGCATCTCATACCTTTTATGCTACTGACCCATAATCATTTCATGCATATTCACATGCCATTCATCTTTAACTTTCATCATGTGTGATCTTATGCGATTTTTGTTCGTTTCTTCTCATATCTTCTTCTCATTGCTCCATATGCATAATCCATTGCATCCATGATTGTATATTCATTCATCCATCTTCATAAGTATTCACTACTGACTTTTATGTTCATTTCATGTATTAATTCATGCTTGTAAGCCATACGCATTCATACTTCATCCATAAACCCTAACTTGCATTTAGGTGAACCTAGGTGAACTTTTTGTACATAGTTTGACATAGTTTGATCTTGTGAGGTATCCTAACATACTTAGGGACCTATAGCATGTAGCTACTGAATTTAGAAGTCATGTAACCTTTAGGTACCTTCACCTTTAGACTTAGGTCTTATTTTGAACCCTAGTTCCATTCTAGGACGTTTATGGTACTTAATCGTTTTCATGCTTTGATTTTACTTTCAATATGCATTGTCATGCTAACTTTTGTTTTGTAGAGGGGAAGATTGATGTAAGCATTACTTAATTCCTATCTCTTATACATTTTAATTGTGTTTGCCTTAGCACCTTGTGCTTTGCTTTTAGGCTTTCCCTTTCTTTAGAGACAACTTAACTTCCTTAGGAAGTAAGTTAGTTTCTAACTCTTTTTTCTTCTTTTCCTTTTCTTCCTTAGGATTAGAAAACTTCACAAACCATTAGGATCTCCCTTTTGTATATGATAACTAACTTAGGGTTGTGTCTTAGTCCCCTTATTTTGTCCTTTTTGCAACTTGAGTCTTTCTTTCTCATATCAAAAAGAAAAGCAATAAAACACTTAATAAAAACCGAACAATCTTGTACGACACGAGACTTTGTTGCGGAGTGTTTATACGCGTCCTGTTTCGGGGCGAGGTGTAAATACTCAACGCGATGGATAGGTCTTAGTATGAGAATGTTCACAAACAAATTCAAAATACTTCTCTTAAAAGACCAAAAACAAATAACAAGCGACTATCCTGCGGGAACTTCTCTTCTCATCTCATTCACTCACAACGCGAACTCGCGACGACTTGTCTTTCATGCAAGACGGTAAACGCACTCGTACCAGACGAGCCTGCGACACCTGAGCATAGACATATGTAGTTCCAGCTGTAAAAAAACACAAACAAATAGTTCCCGCCTTAGTTAGGCGAACTACGTCGACTCTGATCCTCATTATCCCGATGAGGTACGTAGGCAGCGGGGTAGGGCCCGTTCGAGCACATTCTTTATTTTCCCTACATTTCCCCCTTTTTTCCATTCTCTTTTTCCAGTTCCTTTCTCATTTCTCATTCCAGTTCCAGTAGCAGTTTTATTCAGCAGCATCTTATTTCTCACCCTTTGAAACAAACAAGCAAGCGTGGATCCCGTCGGGTACGACGGACGATCTGGGGTGCTAATACCTTCCCAGGTCGTAACCGACTCCCGAACCCAGATCTTTGGTTCGCAGGACCTTGTCCTTTCCTTCTCCCTCAGGTTTGTGCAACATTACCTTTCCCATTCCTTTGGGATAAAAATGTCTGGCTGGCGACTCTAACCTTTCCGCGCCACTTTCGCGTTTGTACTAGGATGAAAATCCCGGGAGCGACAACTGACGACTCTGTTGGGGATGTAACCTGATTCTTCCGGTTTCCCTTGTAGAGTCAATCCTAGCGCCTGTTTGGTTTTGTTTCTTTGGGTGTTTATATGTTTGTTGTTGTGTGCTTTAGTTTAGCTTTACTGTTTTTATTTACAGTTCTTTACAGCTTTACTTTACCGCATTTATTTACCGCTTTCATTATTTATTTTCCATGCATCATATTATACTGGACTGTCTGGCTATGCTGGTTTTCATTTTTTTCTGTGGGATGGGAGTTACTGTGAGATAAGCCAACTACCCGGCTTGAGTGCACCATAGGATTAGCGTGGACATGTTGTACTCGCATGGTTACATGATGAGTGGCGATGTGTTCCACACCCAGGTTGCGACCTTCTTGGAACTATCTTGTGTGGGAGTTTTTCCCCACTTCGGGATACAACCTTGATGGTTATGTGCAGCTGGGGACCGATCATTGAGAACCTTAGTGGAAACAACCCTCTCCAGTGATGACAGTGGCAGACCACATTTGTTGGCAAACCCACTCGCATCCGAGGGCCCACTAGGAACTCACATAGGATGGCCTGGTTCTCTCATAGGAATCTAGTCAAGGCAAACTGTTCGTATGACGATAGTATTGTACCCTTCGGGATGAATGTACTATTGTTTCTCGATTCAGTGCTTGAAGCTGAGGACTTATGAGGGATGCTTGTTTCCTTGGACTCAGCTGAGGCCTCCCTGAGTAGTACATAATGCCAAACCGATTCCCTGATTTGGTCATGAGCCATTTCTCGGAAGTGGTGAACGTATTATTGCTATTCGGCTTTGAGAGTCCATGATGTTGACCCGAGTAGCACACCCGTGAGATTGGGAGGGGTTTACAGGTTTGCAGGAACCCTAAACTTCAACATACCCACTTTGCCAGTATTGTTCAGTGTTCTATGGTTCTTCGATTCTGAGATCCGGGATTTCTATTCAGAGAAATTGCTACTGTGATTACCATTGTGACCTTGATATTGTGACGGTTAATATGACTCTCCACAGACACTTGGCTCTTTGTTCAGCTTCAACACCATCAGTGACTGTTCAATTATGTGACCCAGTTCTACAGTTATTGGGTTCTCAGTTATGGGGTTCTATACAGAGATGGTGCTACTATTATGGTTCTATTCAGACACTTGACTCATTGCTCGACACCGGTACCAGCATCAGATCATTGATCACACGCCTGTTGCATACATGACATCATAGCATTTCTGCACACATGTTCAGTTATTTCCGAGGATCACATATCTGAATCATGCCATTGGACTTTTTCTGTGTCAAAACTTGAATCAAAGTAGATAGATTCCTCAGAAATAATTGAACATGGTATTTGTATACATCCTTGCATTCTTGACAGGTGTTCAGAGACAGATTATTATCCTGACTTGGTTTCCCTTCACAATGGACAACTTGAATCACATTCGTCAAGGTATATATTTGAAGCAACTTCGGGCGAAGGTTATGAGACGAAGACCCAGCTGAGGCCATTCAGGGCAGAGGTATAAGCTTTATTTCAGAACCAGAAACTGTTGAAAGAGGAAGTCAACCAGATGAAGACTCGGATAAGCCGGTTATGGAAATCCTGAATGTGGTGTCAAGGAAATGAAGCTATTTTCATCCCTATTGAGGGGAACTACGCTGCTCTGATTCTCCATTGGTTAATGGAGATACGTAGGCAGGAGATCGTGCAAGATCTTTCCGAGCAACTTTATTTATCAACTTCATTTATCAACCTCTTCCCTCCAGACGTCATTTGTCGGCATCCAATTTCAGCTTCCCAAGAGAGTCCAGCGGGCAGAGCATAAGGGTAAAGGCCAAAACCACTTGAGAAGAAGTTTGATCATATTCTGATGACGTACGTGCAATAAGTTTCCTCATTTACGCAAATTTGGAGTGGTTGAGCTAACTGCATCAGGATCGTCTCCGACAAAGCTTCCTTTGGGGTTTCAATGCCAAGTATGATTACCATTCTGGGGCACCTGGCCTTTTAATTGAAGATTGCAAGTCTTTCAGAGGCAAAGGTAAAAACAAGGTCGCGAATTTGATTGAGTAAACATCCAGACTACTGACTGCTGAAAGTCTCCGAGAGCAATAAGTCCAGACGGAGTCAAACCTCCTCAATAATGACCACCATGATGTGAAGGCTAGATGCAAGTATCACTCAGGGGCATTTAGGCATACAATTGACAAATGTGATGTGTTCAAGTACAAGATGCAAAATTTGGCCGACTCAAAGGTCATCATGCCAGAAGGTCTGCTCACATATTGAAATCTCCTTATCAAATTGGCATCCTAGTTTGCAAGGGCATCTTCAGAAGCAATAAGTCCAGACGGAGTCAAGTCTCCTCAATGATGGCAATGTTCAGCTTCTTTACTGCATTTTCATTTGCAGTTTATATTGTTTGTTTAAACATTTGTATGCATGCATGAAACTTATTTGTTTTTGAATGATAACCATAATAAAATGCACATGTTTCTCTTGAAGTAATCCATTCGTATTCACTCATGATTTTGTGTATGTGCATTGCAATATCAACTGTTGTGATTAAACTTTATCAGGGAGGACGACGAAATGAAAACGCAAAAATCTCTAACTGTGTGCTTTTGAGAAAGACCCTGTTGACGATGTACAGGCATTGTTTCAAGTCCTAAACACCAGAGATATAAGGGAGATAGACCCTCGCCAACCCATTTGAGCCTTGAAGTAGGAGTTTATTTTTGCATGAAAAAACCCTTGCATTTAACCCAGGGGCAGGGTAGGTGTCAGCTAGCTGGACCGATCGTTCAAATTTTGAAAAGGAGTGCAAATCTGAGGATCCATTACCTTTCGTTGTACCAAATTAATAGGTCTAATGACCAGGAACCACAATGGTTATCCCAATCAAGAGGTCCAAAGACCGGAGACCACAATGGTTATCCCTCAACAACCAAGAAGTGGGACAGTCACGACCCTTTCAAAGCAATCAAGACAAACAGTGTCACATGATTTGTTCAAAAAAAAGAGGAATTGAAAAAAAAATGAATGAGAAAGCCCGCTAAGTCGAAACTTGAAAACAAGCGACTTAGGCAAAAATTAGGGCATCCCGCTGGACTTCACAATCAAAGATTCACAAGAATCAGTCCAGGCAAAAGTTAGGGATAATCAAATAATGCAAAAGCGAAAGACGAAAAGGATTACACCAGAAAGATCCTTGAACAAGTACAGAGTCATGTGGCACAGACACCAAAGATAAGAGGGGTGACAAATGACAACCTAATTGGTGCTTAAACCGTTAGTGTAATTGGTTCCTCAACCATCACAAAACCCTTTTTGAGAAGTGAGCGCTTGTGAAAGCTAGCTGAAAATAAGAATGGAGAACATCACGAAGAGGGGTGGGCACAAATAAACTTCGAGCCTATATCCTTTGTTTCTATAACCGTGAACTAGGCCGCGATACAACCCTCAAAAGTCCTAACTGAAACAGGGTTATTTTTGAGAGCATACTACCAAGAGACCGCGTTCCTGACTCCTATAAGTGGTGTTGAGAGATCTTTGTTGGTGTTGCATGTGCATGCTTTCTATTATTCAAAAAATTTAATGTCGTATCTTAACCAGTGATTTGCTCACGAAGGTTTGCGACATCTTTTTCAGTAAAACTTCAAGATTGACATGTGTGTTGCATTAGAATTTTCATTCTTAGAATAAACATTTTCTGCTTGCATACATTTGTTTGACATCATAAGAGTTCACGTATGGAATCTCAGTCCAGAAGCTTAATCTTGCCAAGTTGAGAAGTCTGAAACTTCCGAAGGACGATCATATCGAGGTGCACTTTTCAAGAAAACTCCATTGAGTAGGGACTTTCCCAGCAGTCGTGGTAAGAGCCAACTAATCTGGGGCAATCACGTCGAACATTCATTAACAATTCCGCCAAACTGGGGCAATCACTTCGAGATTCAAATCTCTCAAAGAGCCATTAATCTGAGGCATGCATTCAAATTTCAGCTAAACTGGGGCAATTACTTCGAGATCCAATCTCTCAAAGAACAGTTGATCTGGGTGTTTTCTTTAAAGCAGTCATTCAGAGGTGATCACTTCAAGACTTGTACTGGGGCAGGCCACCCCAAGAGCACTGGAAGTTACTTTCTCCTGAAGACGGTTAATCAGAAGCACCTACCCAAGGTTCAAAATACTAGGACACACTATCTCACAGTGATATGAGGTTTTTCATGAATCCTCACGAGGAAAATTCTTGCACAGACTATGCAGTCTGGGGCAGTTATTTCGAGATCCAACGAATCTCTCCAAGAGTTTGAAGACACTGAGGCATTTCATATGCCATGTTTTCTGTAAAATCCTCTTGAGACATTTACTTCTGACGGACCTTAATCTGAGGCGAGTTGAAAATTGCAAAGAACCATTGTTCACTCATGATTAGTTGACAACCTATCAACCCGGGGCTAGGGTCAAAGCCATTGTCAGCACAAATCTTCAAGAGTTATTTCATCAGCAAGCTTCATTGATCAAAATTCCTTAGCAAGTCTCATTAGACAATCCCTTCTCTAGTAGTGCGGCAAATTGAAGGTTGCTTCTTGAGCAGAAGGATATCATCATCTCTCATCCCCAGCATGAGACGCCTTCCATCTCTCATTCCCAACATGAGAGGATTTATATCTTATCCCCAGCAAGTGGCAACATGAGCTTTTGTCTTCAGCGGGAAGCTTTATCATTGACATCATCTGTCATCCCCAACAGAGTTTAATGGGTAGCGTACCTAGCAAGAAGAGTCCATCTCCAGCAGGGTCCTGGCACTCCAATCTCAAAGTCCAATTTATTTTTGGCAATGGCGGTTGTTCAGAGCCGGTGAATTATTAATAGCTTTCCCCGCAGAGTTGTTTCCTCCTTATCAGGGTGGGTCAGATCAGGGCAGTGATCATCAGTTTCTCTCCCCAGTCAGGCTATCTGGGATACCTGCAGTCTCCTTATCAGGAGATCTCTTTGCATTTGCATACGCATAATCATCATTACATTTGCATCTTCCAAAGCGTAGCATTTCCATCCTCATGAAGCATTACGCCATAAATGCAAACATATGCATACCAGCATGGGCCAGTTTTGAGGTATATTACATAAGACCTGTTACATCTCCAATCAGATTGAAGTATTCCCCACAGAAGGCAACTTTGTTTCCCAGGGTGTTTACTTCTACCACGTCTTGTTGTTATCCCCGGTTGAGTCTTGTTTCAGTACACAGTCTCATTTTTTCGCGCCTCTGTTTCAGTACAACGGTCGCGTCTTGGGCTCTCGTTTAAGTACAACGATCCCGTTCCTTTCGAGTCTCCATTTAAGTACAATGGTCTCGTCTTTGAGTCTTGTTTCAGTACAACAGTCTCATTTTTTTTTGCGTCTCCGTTTCAGTACAACGGTCGCGTCTTGGGCTCTCGTTTAAGTACAACGATCCCGTTCCTTTCGAGTCTCCATTTAAGTACAATGGTCTCGTCTTTGAGTCTTGTTTCAGTATAACAGTCTCATTTTTTTTCGCGTCTCCGTTTCAGTACAACGGTTGCGTCTTGGGCTCTCGTTTAAGTACAACGATCCCGTTCCTTTCGAGTCTCCATTTAAGTACAATGGTCTCGTCTGTGAGTCTTGTTTCAGTACAACAGTCTCATTTTTTCGCGTCTCCATTTCAGTACAACGGTCGCGTCTTGGGCTCTCGTTTAAGTACAACGATCCCGTTCCTTTCGAGTCTCCATTTAAGTACAATGGTCTCGTCTCAGTGCGAAGATAATGGATCGGTTGATACCATTTCCGTGTTAGATCGGTTGATCTTATGTGAGTTATGAATCGGTTGATATCATTTCTCTTCGAGTTGTAAATCGGATGATATTACATTCTCGCGTTTCTTGGTAATGGATCGGTTGATACCATTTTCGTGTTAGATCGGTTGATCTTATGTGAGTTATGAATCGGTTGATATCATTTCTCTTCGAGTTGTAAATCGGATGATATTACATTCTCGCGTTTCTTGGTTATGGATCGGTTGATACCATCTCCATGTTAGATCGGTTGATCTTATTTGAGTCATGAATCGGTCGATATCATTTCTCTTCGAGTTGTAAATCGGTTGATGTTGCGTCAAGTCCTGTTTCGCCAACAGGTACCCTCGTTGTGACTTTGATTCGCTCAGTAATCGCAGTGATTGCATTGATTCTATTCCACCTGGTTCTATCCCCGTTACCTATTCAGAGGTCAAATCAAAAAATATATAAATAAATAAAGGGGCAGATGGCATTTCCATTACCCTCAGTGTGCAAATTTTCATGTTTTATTCAAGTATTCAATCACTCCATACCTTGAACGTCTAAAAGCTGTTGCAATTATTCATTCAGGTCTGCAGATGATTGAATAGGGGCAGCTGTAACACCCCAAAATTTGCCCTCTCATTTCCATGCCATTTAGCATATCCTTTCATACATTGCATTGCATTTAGATCACAATTGCATCATATGAAGGAAAATTGCGATCTAAACGCAGCGGAAAACAAAAATTTTCCTTTAGTGATCCTTACGAATGAGCATGGTCAGTGATAGAATCGTTACCTCTTTGTGGCGATTCAGATCTTTGATGCAGCGATCACAAGCGTTGATGAAGTGCAACGCCTCTACTCAGTCCACACGAACAGCTTCCGGTCACAGTGCTAGCTGCTTACGAACGGAATTATTTGAGTGAGAATCAAAAACGAAATTGCATCAAGTAAAAGCTTCATCACAAGGGTTCCTTTTATAGACTCTCTTGTGGGCTGCGGGCTAAAAGCCCAATTCACATGATCCATAATAATATTATATATTATTATAATAACTATTATTATAATAAATATATTTATTTTATTATTATTTTATAACCATTATAAAATAACAATAATTATTATTATATTATCCGAATTTCTATTTTTCACTTAAGTGCACCGTACCTTACGGTGTTCCTTTGATTTCTCTATCTCTCATCAAACTGTCCTTATGTGTGTGACCCTGTAGGATTTCGTAACGTTGGTAATTATATTAAATTATATATTTAACATAATAAACAGTGAGCGGTATCTAGCAACACATCACTGCTACCCAAGTCACGAAAATGTCATGTGATCTGACAAAACCTTTTTCGTGATAATATATGTTTGTACAATTACCCTTTTGCCCCTATGTCTATATTGAACACAAGGCATACACTGTGTCATCCTTGTCCAGTTCAATATTGGGCCCTTAGACATTTCTCCTGTTATGCAGGATTGGCAAATTCCATCTAGGACACTCATGTCCCTCAGCATGCTTCGTGGAGTGCCCATCAACTGTCTTTATGATCATCCAGTTACGGATAATGTTTGATCAGCAATAAAGCACCCGACTCTACATCTAGGGTCCATAGTGGTTTCAGGTCGAAGGGTGGTAATACACCATTATCACCATGAGAATAACTTATGACACTTTGCATAACATACTATGTAGTATTCTCATAGCGGGTTAATCCGGTATAAATATTACTCCTAATATTTATACCTATGTCAAGACTTGATAACCCTTTATCCATGATCCATGAGATGTGATCATCAGTCTATCTTCATAATAGTCTCAATGCTTTAATGTTATCCCACTTTGCAATAAAGCTTGACTACAGATATTTTAAGAATAATGTCTTTATGTTTAATGGGATCTCATGATTAAGTCACACTTAACATTTCATTAAACAGACTAACTATTCTAGGGACTTTATTATTCTGAAAGACAAACATAATAAAGAAATGCCTTTTATTATTAAACGAATAATCCGATACAAGTACCAAAAAGTATTGGCCTCTAGGGCTTACACCAACAATCTCCCACTAGCACTAGAGCCAATTAGGCATACCCTTAATACCCATAGATCTAGTATGACCATCATGCTTCTGTTGCGCAAGAGGCTTTGTTAATGGGTCAGCGATATTGTCAAGTGTAGGTACTCTGCATATCTTCACATCTCCCCGATCGATTATCTCTCGAATGAGGTGATAACGCCTAAGTATGTGTTTGGATCGTTGGTGAGATCTAGGCTCCTTAGCTTGTGCGATAGCACCATTGTTATCACAATATAAACCAATGGGATCCACAATGCTAGGGACTATGCCAAGTTCACTAATGAACTTCTTGATCCAAACAGCTTCCTTTGCTGCATTTGAGGCAGCAATATACTCGGCCTCAGTTGTAGAATCAGCAACTGTTTCCTGCTTTGAACTTTTCCAGCTCACAGCGCCACCATTGAGACAGAACACATAACCAGATTGTGATCTAAAATCATCCTTATCTGTCTGGAAGCTAGCATCAGTGTAACCAATTACATCAAGCTCTTCCTGACCTCCATATATCAAGAATGAATCCTTAGTCCTTCTCAAGTACTTAAGGATATTCTTGACAGCTACCCAGTGAGCATCACCGGGATCAGATTGGTACCTACTCGTTGCACTTAATGCATACGAGACATCTGGTCGAGTACATAACATGGCATACATGATAGATCCTATTGCAGATGCATATGGAATCTTATTCATGCGATCCCTTTCTTCCTTAGTTGAAGGGGATTGTGTTTTTGATAAACACAGACCATGTTGCATAGGTATGAATCCTTTCTTGGAATCATGCATATTAAAGCGTCTCAACACTTTATCTATGTATGTACTCTGACTTAGGCCAAGCAGTTTTTGTGATCTATCTCTATAGATCCTAATTCCTAATATATAGGCTGCTTCACCTAGGTCTTTCATAGAAAAACAATTCCCTAACCAAGTCTTCACTTGTTGCAAGGTAGGGACATCGTTTCCAATGAGTAATATGTCATCTACATATAATACCAGAAACACGATCATGCTCCCACTAACCTTCTTGTAGACACAAGGTTCATCTTCATTTTTGATGAATCCATATTGTTTTACGGTTTCATCAAAACGAAGATTCCAGCTTCTGGAAGCTTGCTTTAATCCATAGATTGATCGCTGTAACTTGCATATCTTTTGGGCATCTTGTGGTATGTCAAATCCTTCAGGTTGTGTCATGTACACATCCTCAAGAAGATTCCCATTAAGGAAAGCAGTTTTGACATCCATCTGCCATATTTCATAATCATGATATGCAGCGATGGCAAGTAAAATCCGAACAGATTTAAGCATTGCAACTGGTGAAAAGGTTTCATCATAGTCAACCCCATGAATTTGTTTATAGCCTTTTGCAACCAGTCTTGCTTTATAGGTATGTACCTTACCATCCATGTCAGTCTTCTTCTTGAAGACCCACTTGCATCCTATAGGGTTAACTCCTATAGGAGGTTCTACCAAGGTCCAAACCTGGTTTGTGTACATGGAATCCATTTCAGATTTCATGGCTTCTAGCCACTTCTCAGACTCAGGACCAGTTATGGCCTCTTTGTAGGTCACAGGCTCATCTTGATCCATGAGTAATACATCACCCTGATCACTTATGAGATATCCATATCTCTCAGGTTGGTGACGTGTCCTGCTTGACCTACGCTGGTCTTGTTCTACTTGAGCAGGTTGCTCTTCCACAACTACTTGTGTTTCCTGCTCTAGTTCCTCCATAGGTGTTTCAATGTTTTGTGATTCTTGAATTTCTTCAAGCTCTATTTTCCTCCCACTGTTTCCTTTGGAAATAAAATCCCTTTCCAGAAAGACTCCAGTTCGAGCGACAAACACTTTGCCCTCAGAAGGATTGTAGAAGTAATATCCTCTTGTTTCTTTAGGATATCCCACAAATAAGCATTTGTCAGATTTGGGCTCAAGCTTGGTTGAAATTTGTCGTTTGACGTAAACTTCGCAACCCCAAATCTTCATGTAAGACATATGTGGTTTCTTACCACTCCATATCTCATATGGTGTCTTATCAACCTTTTTGGATGGAACACGGTTAAGTGTGTAAGCTGCTGTTAATAATGCATGTCCCCAAAAGGAGTTTGGAAGATCGGCGTGACTCATCATGGATCGGACCATGTCTAACAAGGTTCGATTTCTTCTCTCAGATACACCATTCCATTGTGGTGTTCCAGGAGGAGTAAGTTGGGATAGAATCCCATACTCTTTTAGATGGTCATCAAATTCTAGGCTTAAATATTCACCGCCTCGATCTGATCGAAGAACTTTAATATTCTTCCCTAGTTGGTTTTGTACTTCATTCTTGAATTCCTTGAACTTTTCAAAGGACTCAGATTTGTGTTTCATCAAATACACATATCCGTATCTACTGAAGTCATCAGTGAAAGTGATGAAGTACTGAAAACCTCCTCTGGCTGGTATGTTCAGTGGTCCACATACATCAGTATGTATGAGTGCCAAAAGATCATTAGCCCTTTCACCTTTTCCTGTGAATGGGGACTTTGTCATCTTTCCAATTAAACAAGATCTGCATGTGTCATATGATTCATAATCAAAAGAGTCCAAGAGTCCATCTTTATGGAGTTTGGAAATGCGTTTCTCATTTATGTGGCCTAATCGACAGTGCCAAAGGTAAGTTGGATTCAACTCATTAGGTTTCAACCTTTTAGTATTAATGTTATAAATTGGCATTTCAAGATCAAGGACATATAGTCCATTATTCATTTTTGCAGTAGCATAGAATATATCATTCAAATAAATGGAGCAACAATTGTTCTTTATTATGAATGAAAAACCAAACTTGTCCAAACAAGAAACGGAAATAATATTCCTGCTAATTGCAGGTACATAATAACAGTTCTCTAACTGAATTATTAAACCACTAGGTAAAGTTAAAACATAAGTTCCTACAGCTAAAGCAGCAACCTTTGCTCCATTGCCAACTCGTAGGTCAACTTCACCTTTTGCCAAATCTCTACTCCCTTTTAGCCCCTGCACATTAGTACAAATGTGAGAACCGCATCCAGTATCTAATACCCATGATGCAGAAGTAGATAAATTAATTTCAATAACAAAAATACCTGAATTTGAAGTCTCTACTCCATTTTTCTTATCTTCCAGGTACTTTGGGCAATTTCTCTTCCAATGTCCGGTCTTACCGCAATGGAAGCAAGTGCCCTCCTTTGCTATTCCTCCACTAGGCTTCAAAACAGGAGGAGTGGGTTTGGGTTTGGCAACTTCCTTGCCTTTCCCTCTACCACCCTGTTTGATGGGCCTCTTGTTCTGTTTCTTTCCATTAGTGACCATCAGAATAGATTTCCCTTTTGTCTTCATATTCTGCTCAGCAGTTCTCAACATGCCTAGCAGTTCTGGAAGGCTTTTGTCCAAGTCATTCATATTGAAATTCAGGACAAACTGACTGAAGCTCTCTGGCAACGATTGCAAGATCAGATCAATCGCAAGTTCTTTTCCAAGGGGAAACCCTAATCTGTCAAGGTTCTCCACATACCCAATCATCTTGAGTACATGGGGACTTACAGGGGCTCCCTCAGCTAACTTGCTGTTAAAAAGGGACTTTGAAACCTGAAACCTCTCATTTCTTGCTTGCTCTTGATAAAGCATTTTCAGATGTCCGATCATATCGAACGCAGACATGTTCTCGTGTTGCTTTTGCAACTCAGAGTTCATGGTAGCAAGCATGAGGCAAGCGGTTTCATTGGCATCATCGAAATGCTTCTTATAAGCATCTCTTTCTGCCTTTTATGCAGAACTAGGAGGTTCCTCCTCAGGAACTGGTGTCTCCAAGACATACAGCTTCTTATCGTGCTTGAGGACAATCCTCAGATTACGGTGCCAATCCAGGAAATTTGTCCCAGACAATTTTTCCTTATCTAGGATGGATCGCAAAATATTGTTCGATGTGTTTGTTGTCATGGTAATCTACAAGAGAAATATGAAAATATAAGTATCATTAAAACAACATATTTAATTAGGCCTTTAATCAAATATGCTCCCACTATTTTATTCAAAACAAATGACCCTCATCATTTGATTCGGAAAATCCCGTTGGAAGACTTTCTAGTGGGTCGAGATCCATGTTTCACTTTGTTTTAAGTCAGCGTTAGGCTGATTACACAAAACTAAGTTATTTAGGTAGGAACTCCTTCCAATTGTATCTCATACAACTCTCGAATATTTTCAATTGGGTGAATAACTCCTTATTCTGATCCATCACATGAATCATTCCCAATTCTTGCTTCTAAACATGTATAATCTTATTATAATTTGTTTAGTTAAGTTTGACCCATTGTTTTAGCAATTGGATATTACAATTATCCCATCACACCTTACTAATATAGAACATGCACCTCGCGTAGGCGAAACCTACAATGCTCGATACTAGTCTTGATGAGTGCTAAAAATTGGAAAGCATAAACTTAATATTTAATTTTGAGGGAATTTGTTATTAGTTTGATCTCACCGGCTTAACATGCAAAACGTCTCTCACATGCATCAACATACAATTACATGCATCAACATACATATAAAAAGATACAATTATGGCCCCTAACGCAATTGTTCTCTCAAGCCAATGAGAGAACCTAAGCTAACCTAATAACGATCTAAGCTTCTCCAAGCATGATCTCCAAGGTTATCCTCCTTTAATATTGAATACTTCCTTTTTCTTCATAACATAATATTACATTACATATAAGAATACTCGTTTTACATACGAGGGAGTGAGATGAGAAAAGAAGTTACATAAAGAGATTGAGAGAGAGGCACGACTCGCAGGCCGTATTTAAAAATCCCAAAACAATAATAAAGGATAAACTAAGGCCATAACTGATCACCACAAATAAATAATAATAAACACACTTTTATTATTAGTTTAAAAATTCCGATAATTAAATAAACTAAATTAAATTTCGGCTGATTGATCACACTTTGCAGACTTAGCCGGGGGTTCCGCTGACCGTTCAGCGGACGGGGGTCAAGGGGGCAGCGCCTCCTTGCGGGGTTGTCAGGGGCAGCGCCCCGGCGAAAAATTTTATGAACACTTCATTGTATTTCACGTCGTTTCCTGCACAACTTTTGTGCATTTACAACCCCAACCGGAAAAGTCTGCGGCAATACAACACTTGTACTGCCATTAATCCTAATGCAACAATTTCATGCCGTCAAACACAACTCGATTGATAACTCAATATGATAGATCAACATGTCATTGCTTCACCATACTAACGTCGGATTCCGAAGCGAATGAAAATGATGATCTTTCAAAAGAATTACAATCCTTATGTGATTGAATGGATGAAATCAAAACAGTATATCCCATATACCATCTTTGCATCAGAATTTCTTATATCTTATATAAAAGTGATCGATCTAATTGTGTAACCTATGGATGATCAATGTATCGCACAACTTCACCATACTAATGTCGGATTCCGAAGCATAATCAACATCAATCATCCAAATCGTACACAACAGATGCCAAATTTAATTAATCGTTTATTGTTAAATTCGTTCTGTGTTTTAATCGAATCAAATACAGAAAAAAAAAACGGAAATTTAACAGCTATCAGATCCATGGTTTTGTAAGTGGCTCTGATACCACTGAAGGAAAATTGCGATCTAAACGCAGCGGAAAACAAAAATTTTCCTTTAGTGATCCTTACGAATGAGCATGGCCAGTGATAGAATCGTTACCTCTTTGTGGCGATTCAGATCTTTGATGCAGCGATCACAAGCGTTGATGAAGTGCAACGCCTCTACTCAGTCCACACGAACAGCTTCCGGTCACAGTGCTAGCTGCTTACGAACGGAATTATTTGAGTGAGAATCAAAAACGAAATTGCATCAAGTAAAAGCTTCATCACAAGGGTTCCTTTTATAGACTCTCTTGTGGGCTGCGGGCTAAAAGCCCAATTCACATGATCCATAATAATATTATATATTATTATAATAACTATTATTATAATAAATATATTTATTTTATTATTATTTTATAACCATTATAAAATAACAATAATTATTATTATATTATCCGAATTTCTATTTTTCACTTAAGTGCACCGTACCTTACGGTGTTCCTTTGATTTCTCTATCTCTCATCAAACTGTCCTTATGTGTGTGACCCTGTAGGATTTCGTAACGTTGGTAATTATATTAAATTATATATTTAACATAATAAACAGTGAGCGGTATCTAGCAACACATCACTGCTACCCAAGTCACGAAAATGTCATGTGATCTGACAAAACCTTTTTCGTGATAATATATGTTTGTACAATTACCCTTTTGCCCCTATGTCTATATTGAACACAAGGCATACACTGTGTCATCCTTGTCCAGTTCAATATTGGGCCCTTAGACATTTCTCCTGTTATGCAGGATTGGCAAATTCCATCTAGGACACTCATGTCCCTCAGCATGCTTCGTGGAGTGCCCATCAACTGTCTTTATGATCATCCAGTTACGGATAATGTTTGATCAGCAATAAAGCACCCGACTCTACATCTAGGGTCCATAGTGGTTTCAGGTCGAAGGGTGGTAATACACCATTATCACCATGAGAATAACTTATGACACTTTGCATAACATACTATGTAGTATTCTCATAGCGGGTCAATCCGGTATAAATATTACTCCTAATATTTATACCTATGTCAAGACTTGATAACCCTTTATCCATGATCCATGAGATGTGATCATCAGTCTATCTTCATAATAGTCTCAATGCTTTAATGTTATCCCACTTTGCAATAAAGCTTGACTACAGATATTTTAAGAATAATGTCTTTATGTTTAATGGGATCTCATGATTAAGTCACACTTAACATTTCATTAAACAGACTAACTATTCTAGGGACTTTATTATTCTGAAAGACAAACATAATAAAGAAATGCCTTTTATTATTAAACGAATAATCCGATACAAGTACCAAAAAGTATTGGCCTCTAGGGCTTACACCAACATCATAAACATACATGAACATACATCTACATTTGAGCTTTCACAGGTTGCGACTGGCCTTTATTTCTTCATGCGGCACGTGCACAATAATCTCAGAAGAAGCCAAAAGTTCTCGGTTGATTCAGAGGAGTTTAAGCTGAATATCAGTTTTATGGTGCAGTTTGCAAAAGTTGTAACTTATGCTCGGAAACTCATTTTGGCTTGAAACTAAATAGTTTAGACCGTTTCATTATTCTCTACAACTTTTGTGTTCGGCTCGGAGGCCAATTCATCAAGGAAAATGGCGGGAATTATTTGTTTTTGAAATTTCGGTTTCGCCGATTAACTGTGCTAGCGGTATTCAAGAGTTCGTAACTTCTGATTGGGTCAACATGTCTGAGAGATTCATATTCCAAAAGTTCCGTCTTGATATCCTTTCTAACTTTTGGGTTTTGGCCGAGAACTAATTCTTTGAAGAAGATCTCAGAATGTGCGAGTCTTTAGAGTCGACATAGTGAAAAACAGTGCTGAACCGGTGAGTTTTGAACACTAAAAAATTCATAACTCTTGGCTCGTTCATCGAATTGATGTCGTTTCGGTGCCTAAAATTCCGTTTAGATGTTATCTTCATTATATAAATTCAGTTTTGGTTCGGTCCAAGCGGAAGGATCTCGAAAATGCGAATTACCAATAAGGTTCTTTGATGCACTGCATTGTCTGTCAGATTTTGTAAAATTCATAACTCGGTCAATTTTCATCAGATTGCACCCGTTCTTGAAGCGTTGGTTTAAAAATTTTATCTTCTTCAAGTTCAAAGACAAATGCGAGTTTGAACGGTGCTCCAAAGATTATCGTTTTGGTTTATTTCACAAAACTGAAGTGCTGAACCGAAGAAAAAGGCTGAAAGTGGTTTCACGAGAAAATTCATATCTCCCTCGTCGTTTGTTCGGTTGAGCTTAGATTTTAACACCAGGTCACTGACTCATAGATCTATAACTTTTCTGACAAAGTCGAGTCGAGATTATGCTCCGAAGAGGTTGACCTCGTCACATTTTCGAGTAGCGGACACCAAATAAGCCGAAAAAACAACTTATTCAGTGACATCTTGCAGCTTAAACGTATCGATCGCACTCGATTTTGATCGTATGACGTTCGTTATTTTTGCATTTCAACCGTGATTCAGAGGCGGACGATGTTGTGGAAGGTTCAGAGTCGAAATTTCTTGCCGAAGATATTGTTATTTTCACTTAAGCCGAAATTCTACCTTTTGCCTTTCATTTTACACTCCACTATATATTCTTTTGACCCACAATTTGTCTCATAACTTCAATCATAATTTACAAACACCAAAAAACTCTCACAAACTCTCTCTAAAGGATCAAAGTTCATTCTCTCAATTCTTTCTCAAGAACACAACAACAACTTCATCGAGAACTCAAGAACACAACAATTCCGATCAAGCTTCCGGTAGCCGAGCCGCCACGAACCACCACCTCCGGTCAACTTCACCACCGTAAGACCACCATCTTCCGCCACCGGCAGCCGCGCGGCCTCTCCTTCTCTCCTCCGTTCATGATCGCGTCTCACTTCCTTCGGATTCGCAATTTCTTCGTCGATTCTTCATTCGGTAAGCTTCTTAAACTTTAATTCATGAATAATTGTTGAATTGTTTCTTGAATTGAATTTTGAAGTTGAATTAATCTTGTGGAGATTATGTGCATTGATTCATGATTTGATTATTGATTGATTCTTGATTATTTTATCCTAATAATTGTTGTGGTGCATGATTGAAAAGGCTTGGTAAAGTTGACATAGAATAATCGGTGAATGTTAGGTGTTTGACAAAATTCCTAAGAGAGCTAATTATTATGACTTGATATTGATTGAAGTGCTTGACTTTTGAATTCATGTTTGTTTCATTGTGTAAATTCGGAATAAGATAGGTTGAAGCTTAATTGTTGATGTTGTTCATGTGTCGCGTGTCGATAAGTGCGTTTCGGTCATAACTTCCTAACCGTAGCGTGTTTTTGCGAATGTGAATAGTGTAAATTGACTTTGTTGATTATTCCGGAGCCATTGGTAAACTTTTTAGTCGATTTCGGACAATTTTTTTCGGCTATTTCGCTACTGCCAGCCGATAAAATCGGCCAAAAAGTACCATTTCCAAGTGGAATTTTCAAAATCCGATTGCATATTTGAATCCGTTGGCACGTTTGCAAGTTACCATGCGATTTTCATTCAATTCTGAGTCGGTGATTTTTGACGCGTTTTTTCGTTTTAAGGCTTTTTAAGTTCGGTTTGGTGCGATTTTGATGCATTGATCTTGTTTTGACTTGTATATATGTTTGTTGATCATTTGCCATTCATTTCATGTAAATTTGTTCGATTCCAGTTTGAGTTTGCATGTCGTTTATGTTAGAGCATAAGTGCTGCCCCGTTTTGAAACGTAAATTTCAATGCATGTCCATGACTCGTACATTCATCTTTCTATTTGATTTTGAGTTGTGAGACATAGGTGCAACTTCCGGTTGCATCTCTTTTTGGTTTCTAATGCGTTTGTTGAGTTCATACAAGGTTCTCGCAAAGATCTTAACGACGGTCGTTTGGTTGGTATTCCACTTTATTTGTGGGATACCTTTGGATTCAAATGATATTTTGTGCCGTTGTTTTTGTTTCGATTATGGGGAATCTTCACAAAGTGATTATGGAAGATGAGCATTTATTTTGCTCATAGGAGACTACAAGAACTTGCTTGGAGATTTTTTCGGATTTCTTTTATGTGAAGAATCGGCACTTCGATCAAGTAAGTAATTTCGACTTTCCACTTTAATACATCATTCTAGTTGTATGCGACTTAGGATCATATAACTTAAGGTGCATACTGAGCCCTCCCACCTGAGGCATTGGATTTATTTGTGATATATATTGATATGTGTCGATTTCGGAGTTTAGGGATTAGGTTACGGATTAGAGAATTCGATTCCTTTCACTTTCCCTTAAAATATCGTTTTTGCCCGTTTCGTCGCAATTATTAAAAATAGTTTTATGTGTGATAAAATTCTGGAAAAATTCATGAGTGATCCTCATCCTCTTAATTAATTTATCATATTTTTCGATTCAAGATTTAGGTGGTTTTAATAATTAATTTGGATTTTAGATCATAAGCTGTCCCAAAAAGGAAGGTTTTTGCATAAGGGACCGAAAACGATTTTTCCCCATAGGTGTGAAACCTATTTTTTGTGTGTGATTAATCACTGTAATTTGTGACATTTTTATGCCCTTAGGCATTATTTTTCATAATTTTAGTTTCCCTTTTTGATCCACTTTGTGGAGTTGTTTTTCGGCGATCATGCCTTGCTACCTTGCTAATCAAGGAATTGTTTTGGAACTTTGGTGCATAATTTTGTATAATCCTTTTGTACCATGTAAGATAATCACTATATCATTCCAGGGATTTAATTTCATAATTTTTAAAGGCTTTTTGCTATTTTTCCATGTCACCTAGATCCTAGGTTGATTCATGTGTTTATGTGTCGCATAACCTAAGTGTTAAGAAGACATTCATGCCATTTGATTGATGAAATTTTTGGTAGCTTTTAGGAGTTGATTATAGGTTATTTTTATGTCTTTAATTCCAGTCATAGGTAATTTTTTTGAACCATACTCATTTGGTTTGTTTTGGTGTTTTAAAGTCCATACTTATGTGAATTAACTTTAACCTAAACTAGTTTCTCTTCTCCTCTAAATAATAACTTGAATTATGTGGAAATCATTGATGCCTATCCATGCATTCTAATTGCATCTCATACCTTTTATGCTACTGACCCATAATCATTTCATGCATATTCACATGCCATTCATCTTTAACTTTCATCATGTGTGATCTTATGCGATTTTTGTTCGTTTCTTCTCATATCTTCTTCTCATTGCTCCATATGAATAATCCATTGCATCCATGATTGTATATTCATTCATCCATCTTCATAAGTATTCACTACTGACTTTTATGTTCATTTCATGTATTAATTCATGCTTGTAAGCCATACGCATTCATACTTCATCCATAAACCCTAACTTGCATTTAGGTGAACCTAGGTGAACTTTTTGTACATAGTTTGACATAGTTTGATCTTGTGAGGTATCCTAACATACTTAGGGACCTATAGCATGTAGCTACTGAATTTAGAAGTCATGTAACCTTTAGGTACCTTCACCTTTAGACTTAGGTCTTATTTTGAACCCTAGTTCCATTCTAGGACGTTTATGGTACTTAATCGTTTTCATGCTTTGATTTTACTTTCAATATGCATTGTCATGCTAACTTTTGTTTTGTAGGGGGGAAGATTGATGTAAGCATTACTTCATTCCTATCTCTTATACATTTTAATTGTGTTTGCCTTAGCACCTTGTGCTTTGCTTTTAGGCTTTCCCTTTCTTTAGAGACAACTTAACTTCCTTAGGAAGTAAGTTAGTTTCTAACTCTTTTTTCTTCTTTTCCTTTTCTTCCTTAGGATTAGAAAACTTCACAAACCATTAGGATCTCCCTTTTGTATATGATAACTAACTTAGGGTTGTGTCTTAGTCCCCTTATTTTGTCCTTTTTGCAACTTGAGTCTTTCTTTCTCATATCAAAAAGAAAAGCAATAAAACACTTAATAAAAACCGAACAATCTTGTACGACACGAGACTTTATTGCGGAGTGTTTATACACGTCCTGTTTCGGGGCGAGGTGTAAATACTCACCGCGATGGATAGGTCTTAGTATGAGAATGTTCACAAACAAATTCAAAATACTTCTCTTAAAAGACCAAAAACAAATAACAAGCGACTATCCTGCGGGAACTTCTCTTCTCATCTCATTCACTCACAACGCGAACTCGCGACGACTTGTCTTTCATGCAAGACGGTAAACGCACTCGTACCAGACGAGCCTGCGACACCTGAGCATAGACATACGCAGTTCCAGCTGTAAAAAAACACAAACAAATAGTTCCCGCCTTAGTTAGGCGAACTACGTCGACTCTGATCCTCATTATCCCGATGAGGTACGTAGGCAGCGGGGTAGGGCCCGTTCGAGCACATTCTTTATTTTCCCTACATTTCCCCTTTTTTCCATTCTCTTTTTCCAGTTCCTTTCTCATTTCTCATTCCAGTTCCAGTAGCAGTTTTATTCAGCAGCATCTTATTTCTCACCCTTTGAAACAAACAAGCAAGCGTGGATCCCGTCGGGTACGACGGACGATCTGGGGTGCTAATACCTTCCCAGGTCGTAACCGACTCCCAAACCCAGATCTTTGGTTCGCAGGACCTTGTCCTTTCCTTCTTCCTCAGGTTTGTGCAACATTACCTTTCCCATTCCTTTGGGATAAAAATGTCTGGCTGGCGACTCTAACCTTTCCGCGCCACTTTCGCGTTTGTACTAGGATGAAAATCCCGGGAGCGACAACTTATAATTCAAACTTGCCATTTTGGGAAAGTTTTTCAACCTCCTCTTTTTGATTCAAAAATGCTTCAAATGAAAAATTCTTGGTCATGAAAGTTGTATATTGGATCATTCACTTTTCAAAAAGTATAAGAACTTTACCTAATTCATTTTAGAACTCAAGTTATGGTTTGTCAAAGTTGGGAAAAATCACTTAAATTTCACTTTTGTACCAAAGAGGGAAGTTTGCAAATTCTTATACCAAGCCCATTTGGGACCTCTAATGCATCTCTACACATCATACCATCCTAGTGCAACTCATTTGGATCAGATTTGTGCCTTGAATCACAAGCTTTCATGCCTTGAACTTCACAAATTTCAAAAGGGGCCAAACTTCCCCAAAATTGCAAAATGGATCAAAACCCTTCATCCACTTGCCACAGCTCATCAAATCTGATTTCATTGCATTCCTTGATCCTTGTTGCGCACAACCATGCCTCTATCCCATCCTGCCACATGCCCATACCTCAAGTACACCAACTCTTGACTTTATGCATTTTGCCCCATACCAATCAGCATAGCCCACAACAACTACACTGACCTATCCCAGCATGTTATGTGGCAAAGAAGCAAGCCATTTCACACAACATTGCAGCCTAACACTTGAGAATCCTCAGCATACACAAAATCCCTAAAATTTGCAAAAGCCTTCGAATTTCATAACCCAGCCAACAAACTCCCAAACTTTTTCCACCATTCAACTCCACAATCATCACTGATCATTCCCCACCCTTCATTTTGCCTTGAAACACCCTGAATCAAAAACACGATTTTCACATTTCTTGAACTAAGTTTCAGACAACTCCACATAGAGGCTATATAAACCCCATCCAAGCATTGCAAACTCTTCAGAAGGATCAGTGGAGGTGATTTGAAGCAAAGAACTGGCCAGAAAGTACCAAAGGTGAAAGCTCAAGTTCAGGTGAGCTCAAGAACTTTTTTCCAGAACCTTCATTTTAAGTTCTTAATTGATTCTATGTGCTCTCCTGATGATCATGATGTCTTTACTTTTGAAAATGATTGAGAAACAAGCGTGTATGAAGCTTCTGAAACTTTTGATATGTTTTCCGTTTTGCTTCGATTCATGTTCTTGATGGTAAATAAATGAATTTTGTTGTTTGATTCTTGCTTGGAGTGATGTGAGGATCATTTCTGGAAAGTTAGAGAGCTTAAGGTTGCGTATTAAGTGAGATAGCATGTTTGGCTAGCCGGAGAAGATGACCGGAACACTATTCTGGTCACCTGAAAGTAATTAGGGTTCAGATTAGGGCTTTAATCATAATTAGCGTAGTTTGAAATTTGGCCCTTGGATTACGCGCGAAGTCAATTCCCTCCAATCTGACTTTAAACCTGGGCCTTAGGATCAGTTGACTTTCCCTTTTTCTCATTTTATTTAATATTTATTTCATTTGTTTTCCATTTTATTTGAACGAATTTTTAAAAATAGCAAATGATATCAAAAAATTCTGAAAATTTTTATCCAAGCTTTTATTTATTTTCAGAAACCAAAAATATTTTTATTTTTATTTTTTGCATTAAAAATTATTTTTAAATAATTTAAATGATTATTTTTAATTAGTTAATGAGAATTAATTAATTAAAAATACATTTAGGTATTTAAAAATTCCAAAAAAATTCAGAGAGCTTTTTAAAACATTTACAAACATTTACAAACTCACAATACAAATTTCTTTTTGGGTTTGATCACACTTTGACATTTTTCATTTAAATTAGGGTTCTTTAATTTGAATATTTTCAACCCTAACTTCAAAAATTCATAACTTTTGATCCAAGTTGAGTTTGTGAATGGTTCTTGTTGCATTGTGTTCTATATACTTTCAAGCTTCTAAAAACATTTTTGTTTCATTTTTATCTTGCATTTTCAATTTGTTTGGCATTTTCCCTTTAGGATTACCCTTTAAACCCTAGAAATTTAGGAAAATCATAAATCCTTTAGGGTTTAGTTTTTGACCTTCCCCTTTGGGCAGTGAACTTGTATAGGTTTAGGGTACCTTTGATCCCATTTTCAATTTTTTATCTTGTCATTTGCTTCTGATTTTGAATTTTGCATTGCATCTTGTACATGAACCCTAATTTTTGCTTTCATTTGCATTCATCCTTCATATGCTTGCATACATGAGCTTACCATGACATTTTGTGCATCCACATGACTTATAAGACATCTTAGGACACATTAGAATCATGCTTGATCATTTATTCATCCATTCACCATGTTATGCATCCATTGCATTTCATAATTCTTTATGAACTTTCATACCTCCTTTCATGTTTCATTTGCATCTTCATTGCTTGTGTGATCATCCACATCTCATGACAATCATTTGTATCATCTCTTAGCACCATTTACATCTTAATCTTGCTTCTGACTTTGGCTTTTATCATGGCATTTCATCTCATTTTCATCTCATTTCATTTCTTGTTGCTAACTTTGTAGGTGGTAAGTGCTTGAGAAGTGAATTTTCCTTCACCTCTCATGATCTCTTCTCATCTCTTTTATGCATTCATTGCTGCATTTTTACTTGTGTATTAGAGTGAGCTTGCTCATTCATGCTCCTTCTCCTCTTTCTTTCTTCAAGCAACTTATCTTCTTAAGTGAAGTAAGTTCTCTTGCTTCTTGCTGCTTCTCCTCCTTTCACCTGTTTCTTCCTTGGTGGCTTTTCTTGAAGACCTCTTGCAAGCCTCATAAACCCTAGGAACACCCAAGCATGATCACAATTAAGGTTTGATTAGTCCCCCCATTAGTTTTACCTTTGTGTCATCTTTGAGTCTTCTCTTCCCATCTCTTAATCAAGGACTAAACCTTAAAGGTTTTAAGACTTTGTGATTAGGGTTATGCTTGTATCCTTCTATTAGGATGGAGTGTATAACTTTAATCCTAAGTGTTAAATCCTTAATGTGTTTAAATCCTTCAATCAATCCATCTAATAATTACTAAGACATCAAGCTTGTAACTTGGGCCTTGCATTAAGGTTCTAATTCTTCCTTAATTGGTTAAGAAGGACTAACCTTAGTGTTAATGGACAAGTCCCCCTCAATTTGTCTTACAAACCATAAAATTCACTTCTTAATCTTACCATTAACTAAAATCCACTTCAATAAAGACTTTGTTTTGTCATGAGGTTAATCCCTAATCATGGATTAAGTTGAGGAGCCTTCCTCAGCTTAAATGTTCTCATCTATTATCCTTCTATTAGGATGGTGTAATGGGTCCATTAAATCCTTGATTATGGCTTAAACTCATTACTTAACACCAAACAAAACCTCCAAAAAACATCTAAATAATTACAAGTAGGTTAATGATCTTAATCCTACATCACGGTGATTAAGGGTGAGGTGTTTACTTCATGCTTAAGGTATTCTCATTACCCCTAATCAGAGGGAGGATGTGATGAGCTTACTAACCCTTGGTTTAGGCTTAAGCTCATTTTCTTATGAAAAACTCCAAAAGCAATAAAAGGTTGAAAACATCAGAAACAAACAATAATCGTCTCCTCCGGGATTCTTTTCTCACCTCATTCACTCACAAACAAGAACTCGCTTCTTCCGCTTAATGCAAGACAGTTTGAACCTGAGCCAGACAGGTCATACACTTGAGCATAGACAAGTAAGCAGTCCATCAGTCAATTTATCTTTCAGTCTCTTTGAGTCGAACTACGGTGTTCTGACTTCCTCATTGCACAAGAGGATACGTAGGCGTAACTTAACTATTATCGAACAAAAGTCTCTGTATATTCCCCCTCTTCCAGCATTATCCTTTAAGCCTCATAGTCTTGAGCTTTGCACTCTTTCCTTACATTGACACTTCTTTTATTTCACTTCACATTTCTTTTACATTGACACTTGCATTCTTTTCCTGCTTTTGCGCACAAAATAGCACAGACACTACCCCTTTTAAACACAAATCTTTTAAGCGTGGATCCCGTCGAGTACGGCGGACAATCTGGGTGCTAATACCTTCCCAGGTTGTAACCAACCCCCTTTCTCAGTTTCTCTGGTTCGCGATCATCTTATCCATATCTTTTCTTAGGTTTATGTAGCATTACCTTTCCTTCGGGATAAAAATGCCTAGCTGGCGACTCTATTCATTCCTTCTCTTTCGCCGACCGTTCGCGTCTGTACCCCTCTTGGCCCGGCGTCATCAGGTGGGAGCGACAGCTTGGCGACTCTGCTGGGGACCCTTATACTGCAACCAGGGCTTCTGGTTCTTTTTGTGGGTTCCTCCTAGCGCTTGTTGATTTGTGTTTACTGGGGTGTTATGTGCTATGTGTGTTTATTTATTTTGCTTTATTTACTGCTTTATGTACAACTTTGCTTATTGCTTTCTATTCAGTTTTATATGCATCATACTGTCATTGCTGGATCTGGTTTTCTTTGGTGGGTGGGGCTCCATTGAGAGATTAAGGTCCTATACCTGGGACCTGAGTGACACCTAGTGATGGGCTAAAGACGTAATCTAATATGTGTCTAGCGGTATCTTAACTGCAAGCGCACAACCTATCGAAGTAATATTTAAGATTATCGATCCCACAGGGACTTTATGATTACTTAGTGCTAGAGGGTTGGCTAGTTTAGCTAAGGTGAATGGTTGTCACGATTTTTTGGTTGTTTTTAAGGATTAAAGACGGGAATTAAATTTTAGTTTAATAAAATAATAATAAGGCGGTCGGTATGTAATTATGTTAACCTAGGCGGGTTAATCTAACCTAGGCTTATAAGGATGGTTCACTTAATTTATTCTGTAGAGGTTATCAGTTTAAATATCCTTAACTCACACTCTCGTGGTCTTATCTCAGATCTTACTCCTAAAGCCCTATGCCTGCTCTCGCTAGCCCATAAGTGTTTAGAAATAATTTTTGGAAACTTAATAAGTCTAATTCATTTTAAAGTGCTCTCGCTGTGTTTAAATTAAATGCCTAACTTTAGCTATCTGGTTAAAATCTCACACTCTCGTGGTCTCGACCTAAACTATTACACTTTCCTTACTCTCGTAACAAAAAGATTGATTTTATTATAAAAAGTTACAGCCAGAATTTTAAGTTCTTAATTATTTTAAGCCTAGAATTGATTTTTCCGATTTAGTGTATTTTAATTACATACCGCCCTAAAGTGTTTAGCTACTCATAATTGTTGTACCAGACAGATGCAGAAACAGAGGAACACAAATTAAAATATGCATTATACAATAATAATAAAAATAAATTCTTAACATTAATATAAATGCGAATTAATTAAAAACCTGAATAATAAAAATAATGTCAAACTCCTTCTTCCACAATCTGGCAAGCTCGGAGTGCGGACGGAATCGGAAATAAAATTACAAAACGAAATGCTGAAGGCTTGAAAAAAAATTAAATAATAACAATTTCCTAATGTTGGAAATTGTTATTTGATTTGGTTGGGATATAGAAAATAAAACAAGAACAGAAACAATTGCTGGAAAAATTAATGAAATAGGGTGCAATGGAAATACGGCAGAGCTTCCGCAAGAAAAATTAAAATAAAACTCTGTACTTTCTACTTTGAAACAAAGCTATTTATAGAGAACATAATTTGGGCTTGGCAGTTGGAATAATGCGTGGGCTTCGTAGTTGCTGAGAGAATCCAGGGAGAACTTGTGTTACTGGGTCTGCGGAAGAATAGGAAAAGTTATGACTTCACGTAGCACGTTTGTAACACGGTGGGAGAACTGACTTTAGTTATGTTGCGGATAGCAAGAGTCGCCACCGACTTTTATTTTATCCAAAGGAAAGACATAAAAGAACAGGAAAGACCTTTTTAAAAGATTTTTGGGTCCGGGGGTAGGTTATGTAAAGGGAAGGTGTTAGCACCCTTTACATCCATGGTTATCCATGGGCTCTTAGTTACTTAGCTCACTTTAAATTGTTTTTGAAAATGTGAAGTGTGTGAATAGAAATTTTCATAAGAGTTTGATAATGATCCATGTACGGATGCGTAAAAAACTTGTGTTTGAAAATTGTTTGAAATTGTGAAATGTTTGAGAAATTTTTAAGTAGTGAGCAAGTAACTATGAGGAACCTACCCTAAAGTTTAAGTCTTTCTGTTCTTTAATCCTTTAAATGGTAAGACTATCCCTATTATTACGGAATAGGTAGTCATTACCTTGGATGTGAGGGACATGTGAAGGGACATCTGTTTAATGAAGGCAACTGTAGGGTGTATTAAGCATTTTGGAGGGACTGTCATCATTATTCGAAAGGGACAGGATCATTATGAAGGCAACCATTTAAGGGACTTGATCTTTTATTGTTAAGGGACTAGATGACTTTATTTTTAAGGGACTTTGCTTTATACACCCTACTTGACCTTTTTTATTAGGCAACATGAGAGGTATCCCTAAGGAAGTGAGATGGCGATCAAAGATCGACTTACGTGTGTGAGTGTTCAATTTAAAATATTTATCTTTTGAATTAAGTGATCTAAATTAATTTTAAATAACATACATGTTTACACTCCCTATTTTTACTAACCATGACATAAAAATAAATAATTTAAATATTACAAAATATTACATCCAGGAGCAATTACAATAATAATAATAAAGCAAGTTAAATAAATAGCAAAATAAATAAATGATTATAATTGGGTTAGTGAAAATAATAATAATAAAAATAATATCAAATTTAATGGGGTTAGTAATAATAATAATAATAAATCACAATATATCTAAATGGGGTTAGTAATAATAAAATAGATATGAAAATAAATAGCATTAATGATAAAATAAATAAGAATATTAGCATAATAATTAAAAGATCAAATTTTTATGAACAATTATTATTTAAGATTAAGAAGAAAATATAAACAATTAATTATCATAAAGTCTTAAATGCTATAAAAATTAAGTTAATTATAAACATATTATGAAAATAAATTATATTAAATTAACAAGTTTTAATTTTTTTTTTAAACATGTATTGAAAATTATTTATATACAAGAATTAAATAATAATTATAAACAAATTATAAGATACATACTTAGTACAAAGATAAGGTTAATTATAATTAAATAATCATATTATTATATTTTTAGAATCTTATTGTTTTAAACATGATTTAAAATTATTTACATTATTTAGATAAGATTACATATAATGATAATATAAATAAATGATAATAATAAAAATAGAGAAACATAATTAACATTTATATGAAAATAATTAGGGTTTAAGAAGTATTATTAGGGTTTATATAAAAAATAGGTTTTTTACATATAAAATTTTTAGGGTTAATTAATTAATTTATTTATACAAAATATATAATATTAATAATTTACAATAGAATAAATATTAAATATAATAAATATTAAATAATTTTAGTGATAAAGTTTAATTTTGAAAAAAAAAATGAATTTTGAATTATAGAAAAGAAAAGAATATGAACAATTTTTTTTTTTTTTATCATTTTTATAATTTATTAAACTAATTATAATATAAACAAAATTAAATAGAATAAGAAAAAGTGACAAAAATACTTACCTGGGGCTAGTATCGAACCCATGTCCTGAGCTTTGCCACCCTTAGACGTACAGAGTTACCACTGGGCTGCCTGCGCGTTGTGAACATGATCCCAACAACAATCCTTTTATTATATGCCCTGCAAAAATCATTAAAAACAAAATAACACAAAAAATGGCCTAATGGGAATCGAACCCAGGCCAGAGAGCTTTTACACGCACACATTCACCATCTGAGCTACGCATGCGTTGTGAAACAAACTTCAAACAATTACATAAAATATTAAAACAAATTTTCAAATTAGAAATTGGCGCCTCTGGACTTCATCTTCTCCAAATTACCTGCGAATTTACTTATAATTTTTCCTGCGAAATTACATACGATTTTTGTTTTACAGGTTTTCCTAGGTTCTTCCCAACGATCACCAAACCTGCAATGATTCATCAAATTGGAAACACCATTGTATTCCCCATAACAAAACAAACTTATTTGCGTGTTCAGAAATTATTTATATGGCTTATTGCACGAAACCCCAATTTTAGAGGATGAACCCTAACAATGGCATCTCACGGATTCCTCCATGAAAACTTCCTGTTTTTGTCCAGAAACACTCTATGGTCCATCACAAACATCATCAAACAGTCAAAAACGAATTAGAACAAGCAATTCAATGAAATATAAAAAAAAAATAAACTTGAAGAACATGATTCGGTTTATGCCATTCATGGAGTTTTGGATGATGATAAGTGTTGCTATGCATTCAGTGAACATCAAGGAACATGTTGAAACCTTTGGTTTGTCTTGAAAAGGGCTCTAAGTGCCAAACCAAATTGGAGTTTTTTGTGTGAATTTTGGAACTTTGCTCTTACCTTTGGAGGCTCAAATTTTTTTTTCCTTTTGATTGCTAAATGTTCTATATATATGAATGAATGAATTAGGTCAAAAACATTGCTTAAGACTTTGGATTTTTTGGTAGTTTGAGATTGAAAAAGATTGGCCTTTAAAATTTGAATATTCTTGATACAAGCTTGCTATTTTGGGATGATTTTCATAACTCTTGTATCAATTAGATCAAAATATCATTTGTGACATTCTAGAAGCAAAATAATTTTAAATCTTCACTATTTTATATTTTATTTGAATTTAAAATGATTTTTAATATAAAAAATCATAATAAATAAAAATAAAATAAATAAAATAATGAAAATATTAAGTTAATTTCGTGCAAGATGTCTTGGTGTGGATTGGGTCATCATATGGCAAGCCCATTTAGAAAAAATTAGTTTTAAACCTCCATTTTCTTCATAAACCAACCAAAAATTTCCCAACTTTGCAAGGGCACACATCCTTCAATTTTAATGCTATGAGGGTGTTCTTGGACATTTTGTAAAGCTTGAAGAGTCCTATAACCAACCCCACTGGTTTCATGTCCATATCATTTACCAATCTCAAGTTATGCCCTTTTGAAGTTGTTGACTTTTTGTTGACTTTCAAAAGGACCTATAATGTCTTAGCTCATACCTTCCAAATGAAGCATTTTTGGGCTTGGCTTGTGAGACACAAAGTTGTAGAGAATTAAATTTCCTTCAAAATGAGATTTGGATGGAGACTTGGTGATGAAGCATGTGAAAGTTATGGCTGGTCAAAGTTCAGTTGACTTTTACTGAGAAAACCCTAATTTAGAAACTCCTGATTCTTGATGATCTGAAATCTCCTTGATGAATCATGATAAACCCTTGATCATATGATGAATTTTACTTCATATACTTGATGTTGGCAAAAAATCATGAAGTTTGACTTTGGTTTGACCACAGTTGACCTCAGTTTGACTTTTTAACTGCTTTGACTGATTTTGACTTACCTGATCATCTGACTGAGCAAAACTTTGGGAAAAGTCTTGAAATTTGTCATAGGGATTCTTAAACACATATAAGATGTTATGAAGCCCACTTGAAGCCTTGGAAATTCATTTAGCCTGATTAAAGTCAAAACCCTAGTTTTGGATGCACTACTTAGGAGGTGCATTGTCTGAGGGAGTTGTCAAATCTTCTGACTATTTGTGGACTTTGTGAACCTTGTGAACCATCATAAGATGTCTTGTGAACCTTATGAACCTCATGGGAGGTCTTGTTAACCTTGTGAACCTCATAAAGTGACTTGTAGACTTCATGAACCTCATGAAAGGTTTTGTAAGCATTGTGAATCTTGTGAACCTTGTGAACCTCATAAAGTGACTTGTAAACTTCATGAACCTCATGAAAGGTCTTGTAAGTGTTGTGAATCTTGTGAACCTTGTGAACCTTATTAGTACACAAAGTCTTGTATTGTGAGGGCAAATTTTGGGGTGCAACAGCTGCCCCTGTTCAATTTTCTGAAACCTGAGGGGTTAGATTGGTATATGTGCCAGTCGTGACCGGGAAGGTTGAAGGGGATTGAACACAAAAGCCCAAAAATTTGCACTCACCGGTGCGTAAACTGATACAGAGGGTTGGTTGTATATGCTTGAGTGGGCTTAAAGATGCCACTTGGAAGAACTGGAGATGGGCTTAGAGATGCCATCTAAAGAACTGGATGTGATGATAGCTTTGTGTTGATACTGGATCTCAGTACTAGGTCTTCGTATAGGCCGTCTCTGAATCGTTTATAATTTGAATTTGTTGAATAGACCAGTAGAAATAAATCTTCGTGACGATTATCTCTTCTGGAAATATCTTGGATTAGGGAATAGATCTTTTTACAGACCGTTTACCTACTCTCCAAGGTCAAAAGAACGTCAGGATTTGTTCTTCTGAAAAATATCTTGAACCAGGGAATGGATCTTTGTATAGACCGTTTTCCTGCTATTCAAGGTCAAAAGAACGTCAGGATTAGTTCTTCTGAAAAATATCTTGAACCAGGGAATGGATCTTTGTATAGACCGTTTTCCTGCTATTCAAGGTCAAAAGAACGTCAGGATTAGTTCTTCTGAAAAATATCTTGAACCAGGGAATGGATCTTTTTACAGATCGTTTGCCTGCTATTCAAGGGCAGATAGATGAAATCTTCTGGAAATATCCTGGATTAGGGAATGGATCTTCTTACAGACCGTTTGCCTACTCTCCGAGGAAATAGATTAAATCTTCTGAAAATATCTTGAACCAGGGAATGGATCTTTGTATAGACCGTTTTCCTGCTATTCAAGGTCAAAAGAACGTCAGGATTAGTTCTTCTGAAAAATATCTTGAACCAGGGAATGGATCTTTTTACAGATCGTTTGCCTGCTATTCAAGGGCAGATAGATGAAATCTTCTGGAAATATCCTGGATTAGGGAATGGATCTTTTTACAGACCGTTTGCCTACTCTCTGAGGACAAAAAAGTGTCAGGATTAACTCCTGAAAATATCCTGGATTAGGGAATGGATCTTCTTACAGACCGTTTGCCTACTCTCCGAGGAAATAGATTAAATCTTCTGAAAATATCTTGAACCAGGGAATGGATCTTTGTACAGATCGTTTGCCTGCTATTCAAGACCAGATAGATGAAATCTTCTGGAAATATCCTGGATTAGGGAATGGATCTTTTTACAGACCGTTTGCCTACTCTCCGAGGACAAAAAAGTGTCAGGATTAACTCCTGAAAATATCCTGGATTAGGGAATGGATCTTCTTACAGACCGTTTGCCTACTCTCCGAGGAAATAAATTAAATCTTCTGAAAATATCTTGAACCAGGGAATGGATCTTTGTACAGACCGTTTGCCTGCTATTCAAGACCAGATAGATGAAATCTTCTGGAAATATCCTGGATTAGGGAATGGATCTTTTTACAGACCGTTTGCCTACTCTCTGAGGACATCTTGAGTAATGTACGGATCATTTCTGACTTGTTGTGAATTGTTGATGTTGTTTTATCTGCATATAACTATCCTGCAAGGAGAATGTTAGTTTATGCAATATGTATGCATGCATAGTATGATGCACCTAAGTAAATGTATTATGCATTTATGGATATGTATGTTATGGTATGATATAAATGATGTATGTATGATATGATGCTGCCGGAAGAGTCTGGATGTCTTCGTATAACAACTGCTGGCCAGGGAAAATAAATCCCGATTCGTTGTTGAGGAATATGAGGATCTTGTTCCCGTCTTGTTTGATAATAAGGTATACATAACCTTCCGTATGCTGGGGATAACAAGGTATATATAACCTTCGTCTTCGTTTGATAGTAGGGTAGATATAACCTCCCGTCTTCGTTTGATAGTAGGATAGATATAACCTCCCGTCTTCGTTCGTCGTACTCTTATTGGAAAGTAAATTCCCGAATATCCATATGAGGATAAAAGAGATGGATATAAATTCCAAGGGAGACATGACTTTATGAAGATGGATTTGTCCTACTGAGAGTTTTGTAACTGTCTTGTAGAGATGAACCGGCGAAGCTTCGTTGAAATCCTTCCCTCGTTCGTCCTTAGTAAATACTATTACTGCATTTTCATGCATTTCTGGTAAACATCAATCATATTAAGCACACATGCATTCAAGCCCAACTAATGGACGTTTCGCTTATGTAAAATAGGGTAAAAGTAAATCTGGATTCAGAGGGAAAAGTAAAGCTGAACTTGAGAACAGAAACGTTTCAACTTCGAGAGTGTATAACCAATTGGAGTTGGAGCTCCTGAAATTTTTAACTTTCCTGAATACCTTCCCCGAAATCCTCATAGCTGGATCTGAAGACATGATACTGACACCATCTGATACTACTGGCGTAGACAATTAATTTCCATCATGGTTTCAGCTGAGAATCCAATATCAAGGTAATACAACGAGAGGAATGTGTCTTCAAATTGTGATGGACCATATGCGCTCCGGGTATTAGATTTGAAGAGAAAGCATTGCCCCTTGGTTGAGGATGAATTATACCATGATGGAAGTATCTGAATGTAGTTACCTCAAGAGAAATAAACAGAGTGCTCCACAATAATATGTTTCTGACATCATGAAACTCACATATATGAGGAGAGTTGCCTCTGGCTATTAAGCATTGTTGAATCTGGACCTGATTGCCCTGAATGAATTGAACAGTAACTTGGTATGCCCCCTTGATTAGGAAACAATGACCATGCCCCTGGCATTAGGAATTCTGTAATGTTACCCTTGGCACTTCAGATAGATGAGGAGATCTGCCTCTGGCTGTTTAAACATAGTTGAATCTTGTCCTGATTGCCCCAAATGAGTTAGGCAGTATCATGGCCTGCCCCCTTGATTGGGAGATAATGACTATGCCCCTTTGTATACATGGACTTTCATCCAGGAAGCAACTTTGTTTATCAGAAAGCCTTTGATTTATTGAACATTCATCCTGTAATTTTCTCTGTTTATCATACACTCAGGTATATGCAAACAAATATACGCAAAAATGCAATGCTTATGTCTGTCTTGAAGTTTTTGAAAAAGAGTTATTTTAGAAAAAACAATTTTTATGAAAACTGTGATATTAACTCAAGTTTTATAATAAGCCCTAAAGGAGTCAGGATACCTTTTTGTAGCAGTACGCTTTCAAACTAACCATGCTTCAGTTAGGACTTTTAAAGGGTTATAACGTGGCCTGGTTCACGGTTTAAGAAACAAAGGATAAAGGCTCAAATTTTATTTGTACCCAACCCATTCTCCATGATGTTCTTCAGTCCTATACTCAGTTAACTTATGCATTGAGGCTCAAATGAGTTTGGAATTGTAACACTGACATTTGTGATGGTTCAGAAACTCTAAATTTATTTGAACATTCAGTCATCTTTCTTTGTTGAGGATTCATAGTGACCTCTTTTTTTCTTTTGACTTTGTTATCCCTTCTTTTTGCCTGAACTGTTTATTTCAAAGTTACAGTCAGTGGGATGTCTTAATTTTTTTTACTAAGTCTCCTTCATAGGTTTTGACTTAGTGGGTTTTTCTTTTTGCTGGATATTGACTGTCAGGTTTCATGATTATAGAGAACCATCATTAGTTGTGTACAACACAAATAATTGGCATATTTGAGTTAACCGAGTAACTACCCTGCCCCGGGTTATGAATAAAGGTTTTGATTTGTGCGAGAATAAAAACTCCTACTTCATAGGCTCAAAAGGGTTGACTAGGGATTAACTTCCTTATATCTCCACTGTTTAGGAATTGAAACAATTCCTGTACATCGTCAGCATAGTCTGTTCAAAAGCATACTGCCTAATATTATGGTATTGTTTTCGTCATCCTCCCTCTACAGGCTTATAGCTTTATCAGGAGTTAAATATCACAAGATGGAAATAAGAAGCATAATTCAAAATATAGTGGAACGAATGGATTAATTCAAGACAAACATATGCAATGCATTAATGAAAACAAAAGTTTAACATAATAGTAAGTGTTCAAACAAACAAAAGAAATTACAAATGAAAATTCAAATGTTGTCCCATCCAGTTGGCTGAATGTCTTCAATTGCAATCTGTGAACTTTGAGGAGCAGTATACTTCACCATGAAATCAAATTTACCACTTGGATGTCCCAAGGTGCCCCATATCTCAACAGGAATAGGTAGGCTTCCTTTCTTGCTACACTGGGCAACTTGTCTTGCAGCTTCGGTGTTTGATGGGTGATAGTAGAATTCAACTTGACCTTCTGGAGTAACCTCTAGGATTCCTTCGTCAATCAGGTCTTGGATCTTTTTCTTCAATGTCCAACAACTATTAGTATCATGTCCAGGACAGTTAGAGTGATACCCACACCTTGCCTTGGGATTATAGCGAGGAGAGGAAGTTTTAGGATTTTGAGGAGAATTTTTCAAGGAAATTAGTTTCATCTCCAACAAGCATTGCAGAACTTGTGAAATTGGAGTGTTGAATTTGATAAACTGTCTTCTACATCCCTTGTGTTGAGGTGGATTAACTTTACCATGTCTTTTTTCTTTAACTGAAGAACAATCAGTGGTAACTGGTTTCTTACCTTCTTTTATCCTCATCTTCTTTTCAACCAAATCAGTTTGTTTTAACGGATGTTGATTGACAATTAGATTCCTGACTCCATTACTTTGAAGTCTTTGGACAAAGGTTCTCAGCTCTTCTTGCCCCTGAGCTAAACTTTGGATAAGAGCCCCCTGGCCGTTCATCTGGATCCTCATTTCTGTTATCTCAGCTTGCAATTGTTCCAACTGACCATCCTTGTTGTCCTCAGGACTCTTCTTCTTAGCCAGCAGTGTCTTCAATTCATCTTGCCCCTTGGACAAGTTCAGGATCAGCTCTTGGAACTGTGCATTTTGTGCCTGGAGATCCTTAACTGTTTGTTCAAGAGCCATTACTGAAATAAATAGCGAGAAGATAAGAAACTTGTGCACACTAAACCTGTGATGCAATGATATGATATGTGAATGTATATGCAATGTTTTCAAGGACCGCAGGATTTAAATTTGCTTAGACAAACAAGAAAGTAAACTTTTATTAGTAATAACTTTGTTTGCCCCTTGGGCTTACAATAAAAATGAGATGAAATAAATACAATAGATGGGGTTTTAAGTCTCCCATGGACGTTTCCTCTTGGTGTTGAGGTATGAATTGAGATTCCGCTCCTCGTGAAGTTGCTTCGTTAGTTCCAAGATTCTTTCTTGGCTTGCTTTGTAATGAGCCTCGAAAGTATCCCTTTGCTCCTTCAGTTGGATCCAGGATCTCTGTAAATCTTCCGTGTCAGTAGGCATGTCTGGGTGAAGGATGGTATAAGAAGTATCTCCTTCAGCAACAGGTTCCATGGTAACTGGCAGGATAGCAGGATATGGCATCATGAGAGTCTGAGCACGAGATCGCACCCATCTGAGATAAGCTTCCATAGGAATAGTGTACTTAGGCTCCAGTGTCTTGCTGTCAACCCTGTTTACTTTTCCCCATGCTCGTATGAATCTCTGACGGTAACCTTGAAGATCGTTGTCGTAGTCAAACACAATGCCCTGAATCAACATGTCATGTGGGCCATCACTCCGAGCGTAACCAAACTGTCGTAAAGCTAGAGAGGGGTTGTAGGTGATGCCTCCTCTTATGCCTAGAAGTGGCACATTAGGAAATTCCTCACAACGGTCAATGATAGTGATATTCTCCATAGATCTGGAGCACCAATGGATATCTGAGTGAGAAAGTGACATGATCCTCTTGGACCACCTGAATCCTTGCTCATTCTTCATTACTGAGCGAGGAAGGTGAGAAATAAACCACCTGGATAGCAAAGGTATGCAGCACATCAAAGCTCCTCTTGCCCTTGTAGTACGGGTATGAAGAGAATGTAGGATGTCTCCAAGCAATGTAGGTACTGGATTGTGACTCAGGAATATATTGATGGCATGAACGTCTATGAACTGATCTGGATTGGGGAACAATACTAAGCCATATATCAACAAGGCTAAGATATCCTCAAAAGCATCATAGCTCATGGCCCTCAAGAACAATTGAGCTTTATCCATTAACACCTTAGCAAGAATACCCTTGACTCCACTTCTTGTCTCTAGAACTATGTCAGACTTCTTCAGATGTAGAGCTGCAGCAATAACCTCTGGTTTAAGCTCTTTCTCCAAGCCTGTGAAGGGTCTTTGATCAAGAACAGGTATACCCAGAAGTTTAGAGAACTCTTCCATTGTGGGAACCAACTGATAGTCAGGGAATGTAAAGCAATGGTGCTTGGGGTCAAAGAACTGAAACAGAACACTCATCATGTCTTCATTGAACCCTGAAGTGACTAGATCCAATAGGTGACCATGTCTCTTGATAAACTGGGAATGATCAGACACTTGAGAAACCAACTCTTTAAGCTTAGCAGGTATGCCCACAAAGTTGATCCTGATGGTGTTTCTACGAGCAGAAGCCATGACCTGCAACAAAGAACAAAGATAAATCCTTTGGTCCTTGAAATGGTTAGAGAAAATGCTATGCTTATGATGCATGATGATGCTATGATGTTATGCTCAATCACAAACATGTGGCACACACAAACAAGTCACACCATAGCCCTAGGTTTAAAGGCTTGCATGAGGTTTAAAGGTAAGTACCCTCCCCTGAAGTTAGTTGGTTCATCCTGTCCTACAAAAGTAACCATGTTCTAAGGGATCTCAATATCATTGATCCTTCACAAGGGTGATTGTTCAGTAGGCAACTTACTTGCCAACCAAAACCCTCCAAGTTTAGAATCTCAATGAGCGTAGTATCGAGTATCAACCAACTTCAGTCTTCACCAAAGCCAGTTATCTCACTATTTTCTAAAGGCCAAGATGGGATAACTAGGGTTCTAAAAGTTAGTTAGTGCATTGACAACATATGGCAGCCTCATATTATCCTCAACTTGACTTAAGGAACATAAGCACCAACCAAGAAGTCACACTAACTATGGCCACCAGATCAACCATATCGGTATACGCCGTACAGTTTCCTTGGTCTATTGCCATTTACCTAAGGTACACTAGATCCGGGTTAGGATCTTTCACACATAAGAGCACCCAACAAGTAAAGTAAAGCAAACAAAGCAAACAAATTTAAAGTGATCTAATTCCTAAGGGTACCCCTCTTTTATTAAATCCCCAGCAGAGTCGCCAGTTCTGTAACACGGTGGGAGAACTGACTTTAGTTATGTTGCGGATAGCAAGAGTCGCCACCGACTTTTATTTTATCCAAAGGAAAGACATAAAAGAACAGGAAAGACCTTTTTAAAAGATTTTTGGGTCCGGGGGTAGGTTATGTAAAGGGAAGGTGTTAGCACCCTTTACATCCATGGTTATCCATGGGCTCTTAGTTACTTAGCTCACTTTAAATTGTTTTTGAAAATGTGAAGTGTGTGAATAGAAATTTTCATAAGAGTTTGATAATGATCCATGTACGGATGCGTAAAAAACTTGTGTTTGAAAATTGTTTGAAATTGTGAAATGTTTGAGAAATTTTTAAGTAGTGAGCAAGTAACTATGAGGAACCTACCCTAAAGTTTAAGTCTTTCTGTTCTTTAATCCTTTAAATGGTAAGACTATCCCTATTATTACGGAATAGGTAGTCATTACCTTGGATGTGAGGGACATGTGAAGGGACATCTGTTTAATGAAGGCAACTGTAGGGTGTATTAAGCATTTTGGAGGGACTGTCATCATTATTCGAAAGGGACAGGATCATTATGAAGGCAACCATTTAAGGGACTTGATCTTTTATTGTTAAGGGACTAGATGACTTTATTTTTAAGGGACTTTGCTTTATACACCCTACTTGACCTTTTTTATTAGGCAACATGAGAGGTATCCCTAAGGAAGTGAGATGGCGATCAAAGATCGACTTACGTGTGTGAGTGTTCAATTTAAAATATTTATCTTTTGAATTAAGTGATCTAAATTAATTTTAAATAACATACATGTTTACACTCCCTATTTTTACTAACCATGACATAAAAATAAATAATTTAAATATTACAAAATATTACATCCAGGAGCAATTACAATAATAATAATAAAGCAAGTTAAATAAATAGCAAAATAAATAAATGATTATAATTGGGTTAGTGAAAATAATAATAATAAAAATAATATCAAATTTAATGGGGTTAGTAATAATAATAATAATAAATCACAATATATCTAAATGGGGTTAGTAATAATAAAATAGATATGAAAATAAATAGCATTAATGATAAAATAAATAAGAATATTAGCATAATAATTAAAAGATCAAATTTTTATGAACAATTATTATTTAAGATTAAGAAGAAAATATAAACAATTAATTATCATAAAGTCTTAAATGCTATAAAAATTAAGTTAATTATAAACATATTATGAAAATAAATTATATTAAATTAACAAGTTTTAATTATTTTTTTAAACATGTATTGAAAATTATTTATATACAAGAATTAAATAATAATTATAAACAAATTATAAGATACATACATAGTACAAAGATAAGGTTAATTATAATTAAATAATCATATTATTATATTTTTAGAATCTTATTGTTTTAAACATGATTTAAAATTATTTACATTATTTAGATAAGATTACATATAATGATAATATAAATAAATGATAATAATAAAAATAGAGAAACATAATTAACATTTATATGAAAATAATTAGGGTTTAAGAAGTATTATTAGGGTTTATATAAAAAATAGGTTTTTTACATATAAAATTTTTAGGGTTAATTAATTAATTTATTTATACAAAATATATAATATTAATAATTTACAATAGAATAAATATTAAATATAATAAATATTAAATAATTTTAGTGATAAAGTTTAATTTTGAAAAAAAAAATGAATTTTGAATTATAGAAAAGAAAAGAATATGAACAATTTATTATTTTTTTTTATCATTTTTATAATTTATTAAACTAATTATAATATAAACAAAATTAAATAGAATAAGAAAAAGTGACAAAAATACTTACCTGGGGCTGGTATCGAACCCATGTCCTGAGCTTTGCCACCCTTAGACGTACAGAGTTACCACTGGGCTGCCTGCGCGTTGTGAACATGATCCCAACAACAATCCTTTTATTATATGCCCTGCAAAAATCATAAAAAACAAAATAACACAAAAAATGGCCTAATGGGAATCGAACCCAGGCCAGAGAGCTTTTACACGCACAAATTCACCATCTGAGCTACGCATGCGTTGTGAAACAAACTTCAAACAATTACATAAAATATTAAAACAAATTTTCAAATTAGAAATTGGCGCCTCTGGACTTCATCTTCTCCAAATTACCTGCGAATTTACTTATAATTTTTCCTGCGAAATTACATACGATTTTTGTTTTACAGGTTTTCCTAGGTTCTTCCCAACGATCACCAAACCTGCAATGATTCATCAAATTGGAAACACCATTGTATTCCCCATAACAAAACAAACTTATTTGCGTGTTCAGAAATTATTTATATGGCTTATTGCACGAAACCCCAATTTTAGAGGATGAACCCTAACAATGGCATCTCACGGATTCCTCCATGAAAACTTCCTGTTTTTGTCCAGAAACACTCTATGGTCCATCACAAACATCACCAAACAGTCAAAAACGAATTAGAACAAGCAATTCAATGAAATATAAAAAAAAATAAACTTGAAGAACATGATTCGGTTTATGCCATTCATGGAGTTTTGGATGATGATAAGTGTTGCTATGCATTCAGTGAACATCAAGGAACATGTTGAAACCTTTGGTTTGTCTTGAAAAGGGCTCTAAGTGCCAAACCGAATTGGAGTTTTTTGTGTGAATTTTGGAACTTTGCTCTTACCTTTGGAGGCTCAAATTTTTTTTTTCCTTTTGATTGCTAAATGTTCTATATATATGAATGAATGAATTAGGTCAAAAACATTGCTTAAGACTTTGGATTTTTTGGTAGTTTGAGATTGAAAAAGATTGGCCTTTAAAATTTGAATATTCTTGATACAAGCTTGCTATTTTGGGATGATTTTCATAACTCTTGTATCAATTAGATCAAAATATCATTTATGACATTCTAGAAGCAAAATAATTTTAAATCTTCACTATTTTATATTTTATTTGAATTTAAAATGATTTTTAATATAAAAAATCATAATAAATAAAAATAAAATAAATAAAATAATGAAAATATTAAGTTAATTTCGTGCAAGATGTCTTGGTGTGGATTGGGTCATCATATGGCAAGCCCATTTAGAAAAAAATTAGTTTTAAACCTCCATTTTCTTCATAAACCAACCAAAAATTTCCCAAGTTTGCAAGGGAACACATCCTTCAATTTTAATGCTATGAGGGTGTTATTGGACATTTTGTAAAGCTTGAAGAGTCCTCTAACCAACCCCAATGGTTTCATGTCCATATCATTTACCAATCTCAAGTTATGCCCTTTTGAAGTTGTTGACTTTTTGTTGACTTTCAAAAGGACCTATAATGTCTTAGCTCATACCTTCCAAATGAAGCATTTTTGGGCTTGGCTTGTGAGACACAAAGTTGTAGAGAATTCAATTTCCTTCAAAATGAGCTTTGTATGGAGACTTGGTGATGAAGCATGTGAAAGTTATGGCTGGTCAAAGTTCAGTTGACTTTTACTAAGAAAACCCTAATTTAGAAACTCCTGATTCTTGATGATCTGAAATCTCCTTGATGAATCATGATAAACCCTTGATCATATGATGAATTTTACTTCATATACTTGATGTTGGCAAAAAATCATGAAGTTTGACTTTGGTTTGACCACAGTTGACCTCAGTTTGACTTTTTAACTACTTTGACTGATTTTGACTTACCTGATCATCTGACTGAGCAAAACTTTGGGAAAAGTCTTGAAATTTGTCATAGGGATTCTTAAACACATATAAGATGTTATGAAGCCCACTTGAAGCCTTGGAAATTCATTTAGCCTGATTAAAGTCAAAACCCTAGTTTTGGATGCACTACTTAGGAGGTGCATTGTCTGAGGGAGTTGTCAAATCTTCTGACTATTTGTGGACTTTGTGAACCTTGTGAACCATCATAAGATGTCTTGTGAACCTTATGAACCTCATGGGAGGTCTTGTGAACCTTGTGAACCTCATAAAGTGACTTGTAGACTTCATGAACCTCATGAAAGGTTTTGTAAGCATTGTGAATCTTGTGAACCTTGTGAACCTCATAAAGTGACTTGTAAACTTCATGAACCTCATGAAAGGTCTTGTAAGTGTTGTGAATCTTGTGAACCTTGTGAACCTTATTAGTACACAAAGTCTTGTATTGTGAGGGCAAATTTTGGGGTGCAACAACGTTCATGACCAATTCTCACCAAGTAAACCTAATTTCCCCGTGACAAGGGTGTCACGGGCGTCATCCTCATATTTAGCGCGTCACGGTCGTGAGGGATTGGTGACGATCGTGACTGCTACAATTAGCGTGTCACGGTCGTGACTTCATGGTGACGGTCGTGACAATTGCAAATTATGCAGATTATGCAGAATTCCTCTCTTCTTCTTCTTTTCATGGTTGTTTTTGCTCATTTCACTTTTGGCTTATGATTTAGCTCTATAATTGTTATACCTGCAAAATGACAAAGAAAACTCGAGGAATCGGGTGTTAATACGATAAATGTGCGATAAAACGGCATTGAAACATAGTAATAAAACGATACTTTTTCTCGTTATCAAACTTCCCCAAACTTAAACCTTTGCTTGTCCTCAAGCAAATAGTCGGTTGAAAAATGATCGGACAGGTTTCCATCGATGCATACACATAACAAACCATACGAGGAATCGTTTTTGCTAGATAAACCGGTACTAGAATAAAACACCAATGATACACTAATGACACAAGCAACAAGCTAATTCGTCGACTTCCCGTTAAACGAAACATTCGGTAATTGCGTTGCGATTCTACCTAGAGTCTTTCGTTCTTATTTCACCCGGTTTCATTCTAGCGCAATCACATTAAGCCCTTTGCCTTAGCACGCACGTAGTGGAGTAGCCGGTTAGTGACTTTGATCCTTTATAAGCACGGGGTCTGGTACACGAATGTGGCAACCCTATATATATTATCCGATTTGGAGGTTGTGGGGGATCGAGCCGTAGCACGCCCTACCAAGTTCAGAACCAGGTACCTCTGAACCAACCCGCAATGGACTCCTTCTCATATTTCTCGTTTCTTATATGCGACCGTGTACTTTGGTGCAATTTCTTTTTATTGGCATCGAGATATGAAGGATCATTATAGATTAGGCATCAAACACTTATGTTCATCGGCTCCCCACGTGGTTTGTGTTCAGATGGTGCTGACTGCTAGTATAAACTACTAGGGGTTACTTTTGAACTGAAACTTAAGGTGTAGTCGTAACAATTATCGGAACGGAATGCTTAAGTAGGAAGTCTAAGGTGTCAAGACTGTATTGATCTTGTTGAATCGTTCTCAGCTTCCTAACTACGATTTCATAGGTAAGTCGGGTAATGCGAAGATAAAAATATAAATTTTTTCGGTATGGCTAAATAAACGGGGAAAATTCGAAACTAAAGAAATAGCACAAATATTACTTTGTTTCATTAAAAGACGAAAAGGAAATACAACAGAATGGAAAGTGCGGAAAGGGAAATGCGGAAAAAGGAAAGGTATCTCTCCTACACTATATCAGACATTGTCCTCAATGTTGTGATATAATAGCGGGTAAAATACAATACAAACAACGGAAATGGAAAAACAAAAACATAAACAAAAACTAAGGCTGCTGACGACCACGGCCGCGGCTTCTTGTGCGGGAGCGTCTGGTCGGAGTCGCTTCAGGATCTGAACCGGTGCCGGTGAGAGCAGTGATATCAATACGCAAAGCCTCTAGCTCGCTAAAAATCTCTCCAAGCTTCTCATCTGTCGTCCTCTGGTTGGTGGCAACAGCTGAAAGTAGTGCATCATGTTGCTCTTTTTGCTTTCGCTCTAGTGCGGCATTCATCTGGTTTTGGTGATGAATCGTACGGAGGACGTCTTCAAGTGTGAATTCTTGCGCAGGTGGTTGTCGGGTGGAGGACTCAGAAATGTCATGTACAGGGTCAGCAACATCCATGGTATCTTGCATCTCGTCCACTGGTGGATCGGCCTGCTCATCAATAATGGGGACGTGGCCGGCAGCATCCGGTAAAGCAAATAGCCAGTTGGCTCGGTTGGACGGATCGATGCGGTCACGACACGACAAGGTGATGTGGTGATAAACGGTGCCTTGGATAACAGGGTTGAACCTGCCATCCTCTCTCTGAGAAATCAAGTGGGCGGACCTGCAATAGTTCTTTGTAAGCAACTCTGCGGCTCTGCGAGGCAAATGGATAATCAAGTCACTAAGCTCCAGCTGAATGGCGAGGGTGGTGACAATCCCGCCTATGTAGAAGGGGGTTGCGCCTCGTTGCGCTACAGACTGGATATGTGATAAAAGGAATGGGGCAGCATTGATGCGCTCGTCATTTAAGGCACAGTGCAAGAACAAGAGCTCATTGGAGTTCAGCTTGTGATTGCTCTCTCTTGCGAAAATAGTATTGCAGATGATGCGATGAAAATATCGGATCGCCGGGTTATGGATGTGGGTAGCATTCAGACTCTGAAAGGCAGTAGCACGGGTGTTGGTGATGTCGTGCCATAAGGTGAAAGTGGTTTCGCTGAAGTTGTCCGGCACGCGGAGATGAGCATCGTCGCCGTGATCGAAACCTAACAGTTCAGCGATCCTTGTTTGTGTAATTTCGAACTCTCGGCCGAGCATTCTGAACTTTGCAATGCCGGTGAGTTGACTTGATGAACCGGGAGGTGTAACATATTGAAACGAACTCAGAAATTCCAATGTAAGGAGTTCGAATGTCGGCTGTGGTTGACTGCACAAGTGCCACAAACCAACATGCCTAAGCAGGAGCTTCACGCCGTTGAGCAGTCCCAACTCCCTCAAACAGTCAATGTCGACATACCGAGTGGGTTGGACGCCACGGTTCTGAAACCTGATGAACTTTTGTCTTTGAGTTTCTCCATGTTCACCATCTCTAAATTGAATTTCTTCCATTGCATGCAAGTACGGGAATGAGAGATGAGAGGTTTTTGAGTTTTGTGAGAAAAATGAAAAATGTGAAGAATTTGGTTCTGATTATAGTGAAAGAAGTGAATGTGAGAGGTTTGGAATAAGTGGAGAGGTTAATGGAATTTATTTAGGGTAATGGGAGGTTACGGGATTGTGAGGAGATAATGGGGGGTTTCTAATTTTTGTGGAAGTGGAAAAGTGGTTTCTGCGAAGAAGAACGGTTCTGTTTCTCAGAATTCGTATAACAGAGGTTGTCACGGTCGTGATGGGTGAGTGACGGTCGTGACGCGCTAATTAGCTTGTCACGATCATGAGAGATGGATGACGACCGTGAGGGATTGAAACTTATAATATTTTCTTCACAGAATGCATTATCTCACACGTTCAATGCAATTTTTCTCTTTTTTATCACTTCTCATTTAATTACAACACAAACACTATATATAATATTGGATCAACATATATTAGCAGCAAATTTCATCACACGAGAAATAAAAATATTAATCAATTTAAATATAACAGTAACTAATGGAAATCATAGAAATTGATTAAATTGGAAAATGGTAAAACTAGAAGTGCTTTGCTTTTGATATAATTGAAAGAAAATTACATTAATAAAAATAAGGTACGAAAATGTTTGCAAAATGTTAAAACTAACTAGAAACAAAAACAAGAAGTAAAATAAGTTAAATCACTACAGCATTTTTCAAAGGTGCTTCTTCAAATCTTCAATTGCGGAGTTTAGGTGGTAGAATTGCTCACACGTTATGTCAGTTAAACCTATAACGTCCAATCGCATGCTTTTAATTTTATCCTTAACAGCATTGATATCGGCTTGGTAAACTTCAAGAGTATTCATAATTTTCTTCAAGTTGTCAGCATATTCTACTTGATTTACTTCAGGGGTTTCAATCACTTCATCAGTGTGATCAATGTCATGGTAACCAGGAGGTGTCTCAGGGTCACTTTCTACATCGGTCATTATATCATCCCTTATCTTGTAAGATTGTGGTGTTTCGGGAGTGGATGGATAGTCAGGAGGGGTAAGCTCATAAAGCCAATTATCTTTATTATGAACACTGACTCTAGCATGGTTTGGTAATGTGAACAGGGTTACTACTTCATTCCTGATTAGGTACTCGTAAGGTGGTTGTCCTAAATTTCTTATGATATGGCGGTTAAAGCAAAAGTTCAGATTCATAGGACGGATGGTACCTAAACGGTTACACCTGTGTAATTGGTATCTAAGTCCTAAGGCATCACCAATCATGGTGACAAGGCCTCCTACCAATATGGGTAGATCAGGTTCTTCTTGGATTCGGGTGAAGGTTTGCATCATGAAAGGCACACCATTAACTGGCTGTCCATTAGTCAGACATGACATAATGAATATCTCATCTTTAGATACTCTAGTAAGGTTTTCTTCTTTCCCAAAGAAGGTGTGGGCAAGGATCTTATGGAAATAGCGGATAGCAGGGTAATGTATCTCATCATTGTTCATGTTATTTGGCTCAGGATGGTAATTTCCGGTTAAGGTTCCCCAAAAGAAGTCCAGCTCAATGTCCATCAATTCTACCTGTGTGGTAGTAAAAGCAAAGGGTCCACTAGGGAATCCTAATAAGTCAGCTAGTTCTTTATGGTTAAAGTCATATTCTATTCCGAATAGTCGGAAACTGATAAATCCTTTCCTGAATCCAAAACCGCGCTCGGGTAAGTAAATTAAGGAGCTTAAGAACTCAAGGGTGAGCTCGCGGTAAGTCACAAACTTTTGTTTTATCAGTGCATTCTCCCATCCAAGTTGGTTAAACAAGTATAGGATGCTATCATGTATACCTAAGGTTTCCATAGTCAGATCATCCGGGTACAGAGTCAAATCCATTGGTCTCTATGATAACTCTTCAAATTTCATTCTTTGGTTCCTACCTCTAAATTTGGTTTCCATAATGTTTCTCGGTTGGTTAGCCATAGTTAGTGTAAATATGGAGGAAACAAATCAGGGGGAGAAGGAAAGTGGAAAAGACTTTAGAAAATCTGTAAAAGTGATTTAAAAATTAAAATAAGGAAAATAAGAAAATAAATGCATAAATAAAAGCAATAATAACAATAATGAAATAAAACAATAAAACAATAAAATGACAAAATGATAAAACAATAAAATGATAAATGATAAATGATAAATTATAAAATGATAAAATGGGTTGCCTCCCACTAAGCGCTGTTTTTATTGTCAAAAGCCTGACGTAATGCTTAGGGGTAGATTAATCAGGGAAATTAGTGGACAACTCTAAAAGCCTTAGACTATTTGCATAATCTCTATTTTCAACTTAATGGTAATGTTTTAAACGTTGTCTGTTTACTGTGAATGGTTCACTATTCCTACCCTTAATTTCTATTGCTCCGCTCGGGAACACTCTAGTTATTTCAAAGGGTCCTGACCATCTAGATTTTAGTTTTCCAGGAAAGAGCCTAAGTCTTGAATTAAAGAGGAGTACAACGTCTCCCACACTAAATTCTTTCCTAGATAGGCGTTTATCGTGCCATCGCTTAGTTCTTTCTTTATATATCTTAGCATTCTCATAAGCATCTAACCTTAACTCTTCTAATTCGTTAATATCGAGGATTCGCTTTTCTCCTGCAGCATTATAGTTTATATTGAGAGTTTTGATCGCCCAATATGCTTTGTGTTCTAGTTCTACCGGGAGATGACAAGATTTTTCATATACTAATTTGAAAGGTGTAGTTCCTATGGGTGTCTTGTAAGCTGTCCTATAAGCCCATAAAGCTTCATTAAGTTTAGATGACCAATCTTTCCGAGATATGGCGACAGTCTTTTCTAAGATTTGTTTAATTTCTCTATTCGAGACTTCGACCTGTCCACTTGTTTGTAGATGATATGGTGTTGCTACACGGTGTCTGACTCCATACTTAGATAGTAATTTGTCAAAGATTTTTGAAATGAAGTGCGAGCCACCGTCACTTATGACGAGTCTTGGCACACCAAATCTTGGAAAGATTATATTCTTGAAAAGCTTGATTACTACTCGTGTGTCATTTGTAGGAGAAGCTATAGCCTCAATCCATTTTGAAACGTAATCGACAGCTACGAGTATGTAATTATTACCGAAAGATGATGGGAATGGTCCCATGAAATCTATTCCCCAGACGTCAAAGACTTCTACTTCTAATATTCCTTTTTGAGGCATTTCATCTCTTCTTGAAATATTACCGGTGCGTTGACACCGATCGCAATTTATAACAGCGATGTGGACATCTTTCCATAAATTAGGCCAGAATAGGCCGGCTTGTAAGATTTTTGCACAAGTCTTGGAAGTGCTTGCATGTCCACCATAAGGAGATGAATGGCAATGAGCAATGACATCTTCTATTTCTTCTTCGGGAATACATCGACGAAAGATTCCGTCGGGTCCTCTTTTGAACAATAATGGTTCATCCCAATAGTAATGTTTGAGATTGTGAAAGCATTTCTTTTTCTGCTGATAGGTTAAGTCATGTGGAAGAGCTCCTGCAGCTAGGTAGTTGACAATGTCAGCGTACCATGGCAGTCCTACGGTTGTTTGGATTGTTTCCACGGGTTCTGGTTCATCTATGCCAAACTGAACTGGGTCGCTTCCTATTTGTGCTATCAGCTGTTCATACGGAAAATCATCGTTAATCGGCACTTGTTCGGGTTTAATACCTTCTATTCTAGACAAATGGTCCGCTACGACGTTTTCAGTACCTTTCTTATCTTTTATTTCAAGATCAAACTCTTGTAAGAGTAAAATCCATCTTAAGAGTCTTGGTTTAGCATCTTTCTTAGTTAATAGATATCTAATAGCAGCGTGGTCTGTGTAGACGATAATTTTTGCTCCCACTAGGTAGGAACGGAATTTGTCAAGCGCAAAGACAACTGCTAACAATTCTTTTTCAGTAGTGGCGTAGTTCATCTGAGCAGAATCTAAGGTTCTACTGGCATAGTAAATCGCATGAAGTTTCTTGTCCTTCCTCTATCCTAGAACTGCGCCTACAACATAGTCACTCGCATCGCACATGATTTCGAAAGATAATCTCCAGTCAGGGGGTTGCATGATTGGTGCGGTGATGAGGGCTGTTTTTAGAGTTTCGAATGCTTTAAGACAATCTTCATTGAATATGAACTCAGCGTCTTTCATTAATAAACCGGTAAGAGGTTTAGTGATTTTCGAGAAATCTTTGATGAATCGTCGGTAGAAACCGGCGTCTCCTAAAAAGCTTCGTATTTCTCGAACGGTCTTAGGGGGTTGAAGATCTTTTATGACTTCTATCTTAGCTTTATCAACTTCAATTCCCTTGTCAGATATAACGTGTCCTAGTACGATTCCTTCTCTGACCATAAAATGACATTTCTCCCAGTTAAGCACGAGATTTACTTTTATACATCTTTCTAACACCATTTCTAAATTTGATAGACATCCTTCAAAACTTTTCCCGCATACAGAGAAGTCGTCCATGAACACTTCCATGATGTTGTCTATGAAATCTGCGAAGATTGACATCATACATCTTTGAAAGGTTGCAGGAGCGTTGCATAATCCAAAGGGCATTCGTCTATAAGCGAACGTTCCATAAGGGCATGTGAATGTAGTCTTTTCTTGATCATCTGGGTGGATAGGGATTTGGAAAAATCCTGAGTAACCATCAAGATAACAGAAATATGAATGCTTGGCTAATCGTTCTAACATTTGATCTATAAAAGGTAGTGGGAAATGATCTTTTCGAGTGGCTTTATTTAGTTTACGATAATCGATGCACACTCTATGTCCTGTCACTACTCTTTGTAATATCGATTCGCCTTTAGCGTTTTTCACAACAGTGATACCTCCTTTTTTTGGTACTACATGTACTGGACTAACCCATTTACTATCAGAGATTGGATATATTATTCCAGCATCTAGTAATTTCTTAACTTCTTCCTTTACTACAGTGCTAAGGATTGGGTTAATTCTTCTTTGAGATTCTCTGGAGGTTTTGCAATCTTCTTCTAGCAGAATACGATGCATACAGATTGAATGGCATATTCCTTTGAGATCAAATATGTTATATCCTAATGCAGTTGGATATTTCTTTAAGACATCTAAAAGTTTCTTTGTTTCAATTGTTCCTAAACTGGAATTGATTATAACTGGTCTTGTACACTCGGCGTCTAAGAATTCGTATCTTAGGTTCTTAGGTAAAGTTTTTAACCCTAATGTAGGTTTATTCTTACTTGGCATGGGATCCGGTGTAAGTACTAAACTTTCGCTTAGACTATCATCCTGATATGGTTCACGCCAATTATCATCTTCGAAAATCGGAGGGATTTGAATTTTCATAATTTCAGAATAGGTAGTTTCTTTCATTTCCATTTCTCTTACACATTCGTCAATTACGTCCAATAGATAGCATGTATCCTCTATAGTTGGTGATTGTAAGAATTGTGTTAAAATAAATTCAACTTTCTCTTCACCTACTTCAAAGGTTAGCTTTCCTTTCTTTACGTCTATTATAGCTCCAGCGGTAGCTAAGAATGGTCTTCCTAGTATGATAGGTGTAGTGGAGTCTTCAGAGATGTCCATGATTATGAAATCAGTAGGAATATAGAATCGTCCTATACGTACTGGGACGTTTTCTAGTATGCCTACAGGATATTTAATAGAGCGATCGGCTAGTTGAACAGACATTTTAGTTGGTCTTAAGTCTCCCATGTCTAGCCTTTTGCAAATCGTTAAGGGCATAACACTGATACTGGCTCCTAAATCGCATAGAGCTTTGTCAATGACGAATTTTCCTATTACACAGGGTATAGAGAAACTTCCTGGATCTTTTAGCTTAGGAGGCATATTATTCTGAATTATTGCGCTACACTCAGCAGTAAGTGTAACGGTTCCGTTATCCTCTATCTTTTTCTTATTGGATAAGATTTCTTTTAGAAACTTAGCATACAAGGGAATTTGAGTGATAGCTTCTGTAAATGGAATAGTAATATTCAATTGTTTCAGAAGTTCAACAAATTTCTTAAACTGGCCCACCGTCTTGGAATTGGTTAATCTTTGAGGGTACGGAATTGGTGGTTTATAGGGTGGTGGAGGCACATAAGGCTTTTCTTTCTCCACTGCCTCTTGATTATTATCTTCCTTTTCTTCTGGTTCATTCACCATTTCAGTCGGTTTATCCGGTTTTTGGTACATGGCTGGATTGTCAAGTCTCGGATCGGTAGGTCCGTCAAGTTCCTTGCCACTTCTTAATATCACAGCATTGGCCTGTCCTTTCGGATTAGGTTGAGGTTGTCCAGGAAATACTCCAGCTGGTGCAGCGGTATGTGCTTGTTATTGAGCTACTTGTGAAATCTGAGTTTCAAGCATTTTGTTATGTGTAGCTAACGCATCTACCTTGCTCACTAATTGCTTAATCTGCTCACTAGTGTGTATGTTCTGGTTTAAGAAATCCTTGTTTGTTTGAGATTGGGTAGCTATGAAGTTTTCCATCATCAACTCAAGGTTCGATTTTCTAGGGACATCAGGAGCAGTCTTTTGATATCCTGGTGGTGTAGCTGGTGCTTGACTTAGTGCGTATAAAACATTGTTGTTCTTATAGGAGAAGTTCAGATGATTCTTCCAACCTGGGTTGTATGTGTTTGAGTACGGGTTTCCTTGAGCATAATTCACTTGATCTGTGGGAATTCCTGCTAATAGTTGACAATCAGGGACAGCATGTCCTGGAACTCCACATAACTCACAGTTAGGTGTTACCGCAGCCACGGTGGCTGTTGGTGTTATGGCCAAGTTGTCGATATTTTGGTTTAGTTGGTCAAACTTTGCATTGACTTGGTCCATACTACTCACTTCGTACATACCTCCTTTTGTTGGTTTCTCAGTTGCGACTCTCTCGCTTCCCCATTGGTAATGGTTTTGAGTCATACTCTCGATAAGCGCATAAGCATCGTTATATTCTTTGTCCATTAGTGCACCACCTGCGGCAGCGTCAATTGTCATTCTTGTATTGTACAAGAGTCCATTGTAGAAGGTATGGATGACCATCCATTCTACTAATCCGTGATGTGGACAAAGTCTCAGCATATCTTTATAGCGTTCCCAAGCTTCGAAAAGTGATTCGTTTTCCTTTTGCCTAAATCCGTTGATCTGAGCTCTTAGCATAGTTGTCTTGCTAGGTGGGAAATATCTTGTCAAGAAGACTCTCTTTAGTTCCTCCCACGTGGTTACTGAATTCAAGGGTAGATATTGAAGCCAGGCTCTCGCTCTGTCTCGAAGTGAAAAAGGAAAAAGACGTAGTCTAATAGCTTCTTGGGTAACTCCATTGGCTTTTACGGTATCTGCGTACTGCACAAATATCGAAAGATGAAGGTTTGGATCCTCAGTAGGATTTCCGACGAATTGATTTTGTTGCACGGCTGATATCAGCGAAGGTTTCAGTTCGAAATCGTTTCGGTTGATAGCCGGTGCGACAATGCTGGAATGCGGTTCAACTTGCGAAGGACTAGCGTAATATTTGAGTGGATGATTCGGTTCTTCAGCCATCTCTGCGTCCTTTGATGTTCCGACTGGTTTAGGTGGATCTATTTGAAGATCTGGAATGTTGTAATTTCGTTCGTAATCGAATATCCGTCTTCTTACGTGTAAGAAGCATTCCGATTCTGGGATTAGAGGTTGCAAGTCTTCGCCTTGAGAGCGAGTACTTGGCATACACTCGGGAAATTATATTAAGAAAAGAAAATAGTTGTTACCTTAGTCTAGACAATGCTACTCTAATGTGCACTAGTAACTAAATTAAGGTCCCCGGCAACGGCGCCAAAAACTTGATGGGCTAAAGACGTAATCTAATATGTGTCTAGCGGTATCTTAACTGCAAGCGCACAACCTATCGAAGTAATATTTAAGATTATCGATCCCACAGGGACTTTATGATTACTTAGTGCTAGAGGGTTGGCTAGTTTAGCTAAGGTGAATGGTTGTCACGATTTTTTGGTTGTTTTTAAGGATTAAAGACGGGAATTAAATTTTAGTTTAATAAAATAATAATAAGGCGGTCGATATGTAATTATGTTAACCTAGGCGGATCAATCTAACCTAGGCTTATAAGGATGGTTCACTTAATTTATTCTGTAGAGGTTATCAGTTTAAATATCCTTAACTCACACTCTCGTGGTCTTATCTCAGATCTTACTCCTAAAGCCATATGCCTGCTCTCGCTAGCCCATAAGTATTTAGAAATAATTTTTGGAAACTTAATAAGTCTAATTCATTTTAAAGTGCTCTCACTGTGTTTAAATTAAATGCCTAACTTTAGCTATCTGGTTAAAATCTCACACTCTCGTGGTCTCGACCTAACCTATTACACTTTCCTTACTCTCGTAACAAAAAGATTGATTTTATTATAAAAAGTTATAGCCAGAATTTTAAGTTCTTAATTATTTTAAGCCTAGAATTGATTTTTCCGATTTAGTGTATTTTAATTACATACCGCCCTAAAGTGTTTAGCTACTCATAATTGTTGTACCAGACAGATGCAGAAACAGAGGAACACAAATTAAAATATGCATTATACAATAATAATAAAAATAAATTCTTAACATTAATATAAATGCGAATTAATTAAAAACCTGAATAATAAAAATAATGTCAAACTCCTTCTTCCACAATCTGGTAAGCTCGGAGTGCGGACCGGAATCGGAAATAAAATTACAAAACGAAATGCTGAAGGCTTGAAAAAAAATTAAATAATAACAATTTCCTAATGTTGGAAATTATTATTTGATTTGGTTGGGATATAGAAAATAAAACAAGAACAGAAACAATTGCTGGAAAAATTAATGAAATAGGGTGCAATGGAAATACGACAGAGCTTTCGCAAGAAAAATTAAAATAAAACTTTGTACTTTCTACTTTGAAACAAAGCTATTTATAGAGAACATAATTTGGGCTTGGCAGTTGGAATAATGCGTGGGCTTCGTAGTTGCTGAGAGAATCCAGGGAGAACTTGTGTTACTGGGTCTGCGGAAGAATAGGAAAAGTTATGACTTCACGTAGCACATTCATGACCAATTCTCACCAAGTAAACCTAATTTCCCCTTGTCACGTTCGTGACAAGGGTGTCACGGGCGTCATCCTCATATTTAGCGTGTCACGGTCGTGAGGGATTGGTGACGATCGTGACTGCTACAATTAGCGTGTCACGGTCGTGACTTCATGGTGACGGTCGTGACAATTGCAAATTATGCAGATTATGCAGAATTCCTCTCTTCTTCTTCTTTTCATGGTTGTTTTTGCTCATTTCACTTTTGGCTTATGATTTAGCTCTATAATTGTTATACCTGCAAAATGACAAAGAAAACTCGAGGAATCGGGTGTTAATACGATAAATGTGCGATAAAACGGCATTGAAACATAGTAATAAAATGATACTTTTTCTCGTTATCACCTAGGCTAGAGTGGTTCATGTTCTTTCCCATTCCATTTCGGTCTGGTGCGGGAATATGAAACACGGTTCAGATGTGGGTTTCTTCTTGAGAACTCTATGCTACAGATTTCCTGTAGTACTAGGGCTATCTGGGAAGCCTGCTAAGTCTGGATGACCTTTATTATGACCTTCAGAAGCTGAGGTGAATTAGAGGAGGATCTTTTATGGTTATTGTAAACACTGTACCTCTGGGTTAGAAGTGTTTACACTTATCATAATTGATCCAAGTCTGAGGATCCTTGTTCTAGAACATTACCTGTGAGGGGGTTGGGCTGTTTACAGGTTTGCAGGAACCCTTGGCCACATCATACCCTGTTACTGTTTTGTTTAAGAGTACTCCACTTTGGACATGTGACTCTTTATTTGGGTCCCCCACCCTGGTTACTGGATTTTTAAGCCTCCATCTGGATCTTTGAACATACATGAGCCTTATGTCAAGACAGATAATCAGATACAGCTTGATCACAAACCCTTGCATATCATTTGCATATATCATCATTGCATCATTTAACATTTTTTTATTTGCTTTCCAGGGTATCCATTTCATTGTATCTTGGTTTTGGTTTTGACCCCTTCTTCTACATAGACCTCTGCTTCAGTTATCTCCACCCCTACCAGCATCAACCTGTCAGAGATTTACTTCCAGCTTCAGTCTTGATCTTCATCAGCACTTATATCCAGCTTCTTCAGCAGCACTCATGACTACTCCCAGGAAGAGAAACATATCCTATCACTTTTTTGAGCCTGTTCTGATTGGAATTAGGCAGGTCCAGTCACTTATCACACCTGACCATATTCCACTGTTCAAAGAACACTATGGAGGTATCTTGGATATGGTTATGGACCTTGACCCTTCTTAGAGGAGCATGATCCACACATGCTTGCAGTTCTATGACCCTCCATTGAGATGTTTCACATTTCCAGACTTTCAGTTAGGGCCTCTGCTGGAAGAGTTTTCTTTATTGGTTGGAGTACCTATCAGAGGTGGAATCCCTTTCAACCCAGAGATGACTGCTCCCAGGAATGAAGAGATAGCCAGGGCACTGTACTTGGAGCCTTCCCTGATTGAACAAAGCATGACAACAAAAGCTGGGATCCCTGGTTTACATTTGGACTTCTTGATTTCTCAGGCTATCCTGAAGGCTTCATTGGGAGAGTGGAGGGAAGTCTGTGCACTGTTAGCCCTCAGCATATATGGGACTATACTATTTGCATATGAGCCCAAGTTTGTCAGTAAGAATGCCATCCATTTGTTTCTTCTGAAGAACCCAGTGCCTACATTGCTAGGAGATTTTTACTATTCCATCCACCAGAGGAATGAGAAACAAAGGGGGAAGTTGGTAAGATGTTGTGCTCCTTTGTTCTACACCTGGATGCTCAGACACCTGCCTAAGTCAGATGCCTTCTTGAACCCACACCAGCAGAAGAATTGGGCCAAGAGGTTCATTGCCTTGACTTCAGATGATATTAGATGGTGCACCCAGAGCACCAAAGGCAAAGACATTATCACCAGCTGTGGACAATACCCAAATGTGCCTCTGATAGGAGTGAAGGGTTGCATCAACTATAATCCTTTACTATTTAAGAGACAATTGGGCTATACTTTAGTTCACCCTCCCAGAGGACAGGATTTAGCTGAGACCCTGTATTGTAAAGTGCAACCTAATTCAGCTGTTGTTAGACAGGCATCCTGGGCTTGGAACAGCATCCAGACAAAAGGGATAGCTATTCTTGGAAAATGTAACAATGTTGCTTCGGCTCAGTACTCAGACTGGTCCCGTACTAGAGCTCAGATTACCAGAATGCCTTTCACCTTGGAAGACATGCCTGGACCATCTACAATACAACCTGCAGCAACAGTGAGCCTGGAAGAATTTGAAAAGTTGAAGGAAAGGAATGAGCAACTGTCTCAAGCCTTGAAGAAGACTCTTTGGGAAAGAAGTGATGGTCGTCTGGATATTGAGAGATTGGAGAACCTTAGGGTGGAGCATCTTGCCAAAATTGAGAAGACAGAGGACTACATAAGGAAAGCAAGGGTTGGGGAACAGATATTGAAGAATGCCTGAAAGGAGGCCAAAATTCAGAAACCTAGGGCTGAACACTATCTGCAAGAGAGTCAGGCTAGGTGGGTCAGGATCACTGAAGCCCGTACACAAGAAGACCAGAAGACTCAGGCCAAGATTGAACAGCTGGAAGCCGATGAGAAGAAGCAGCAGGAAGCTTTGTTGGCAGCTCAGAAGGAGATATTAGAGTTGAAGCTTAGAGCAGGGTTGAAGAGATCAAAAGACCAGGACAAGCATAAGAAGCTGACTACTGCCATTGCTACCAGGAACCTCCTCATTAGGACCATTACAGAGCACCCAGCTGGTCCAGTGACTGAGGCACTCCTGAAGGAGGTCAGGGAGGATGATTACGGATTGGATGCCTAATTCCTTCTTGCTTGTTGTTCTTCCCTTTTGATGTACTTTTCCTTTTGTTGTATTTTGACCCTTCAAGGGCACGTATTGTAAAACAAACTATGTATTGTTCCTCTTTTGTAATATATTTTAGTTTGTTTTCATTTGGGCTTTTCTCTCAACAACATCAAGCATCTTCCTCGAGGTCTGGAAAGGTCAAAACCAAGAACCAAACCAGATACCTTGGAAAACAAATAAGCATACTGCATTGCATACTAACTTTGTTTTTGTTTTGTAGGTTTTGTAATTATTAGTGTTTCTAACTTTGTTGTGATCTCAGGAAATATTGCTCGTCGCCGAGTGTTCCCTGTCAACCGCACGCACCGGTACCCGACTCGTAACAACCTTCCTGGAATTCAAATGGAACAAGTACAACAGGATCTGACTGAGGTCAGAAATCAGATGGTCAATGAGAGAGTGGAAATGAGAAATCAGATGTCTCAGTTGATGGCAGTAATGACTGGCTTGGCCCAGAGTCAAGAAAGGTTAAGAGAGCTGGTGGAAAGACAAACTCCTGAGGAACCTCATCTTGGAACAGGAGGAACTAGCAACAATGAACGGGGTCAGCCTCATATTGACCCACAAGAGTATGGACCTCATCTGAATCCAGAGGTTAACATCCAAAGAAATGTTCAAGGTAATGCTACTGGGGGCCAAATCCTACAGGAAGACCCTCAAGGAGAACAGTTCACTGTCATTGGGGCTGGAGATGAGGTATATGACAGGAGATTGGACGAGATTGCTGAAAAGTTAAGGTCTTTGGAGTCTCATAATTCTTTGGGCTTCGATGTGATAGACATGGGCCTAGTGGATGGGGTGAGAATTCCCCACAAATTCAAACCCCCATGCTTTGAGAAGTACAATGGCACCTCCTGTCCTTGCACTCATCTGCAGTCTTTCTTGGGAAGACTCATAGCTTATACTATGGATGAAAAGTTGTGGATGTTCTACTTTGAGGACAGTCTGACTGGAGCTTCAAGGGAATGGTATTCGCATTTGTCTAGGGCCACCATAAGATGCTGGAAGGATTTGGCTGAGGCTTTCATCCGTCAATATCAATACAACCTGGACATGGCTCCCAACAGGACCCTCCTAATGGGAATGTCTCAATCTTCTAGAGAGAGCTTCCGGGAGTATGCTCAAAGATGGAGACAGCTTGCTGCTGCTGTCCAACCACCCATGTCAGAAAGGGAAATGGCCGACATGTTCATGAATACGTTGCAAGGGACCTATATTGATAGATTGGCTGCTTTCTCCTCTACCAGTTTTGCTGACATAGTCATAGCTGGTGAGAGAATTGAAAGTCTCTTAAAGATGGGAAAAATCTCCGACAGTGGTGCAAGTTCCTCCAGCAATCTCAGAAAACCTTTTGCAGGACCCCGAAGGGCAGGTGAAACAAATTCCATTCATGCAAGCAGGGGCAGGCCTCAATATGCTCACCGGTCAGTAGCAGCTGTTACCATCCCAGCTCCAATACCATAACAACCACTGTATCCTCAGCAACAGCAACCACAGTATCAACAACAATCTCATTATCCACAACAGAGATCGTATAACAACAATAATGGTAATCAACAACAGCGTCCCTTTTAACAAAGGCCATCTCAGGCAAACAGAGTAATTGACCCAATCCCAATGCCATATGCTGCACTCTTGCCACAACTCCTGAAGCTCAACCTGGTTGAGTTAAGGACATTGGCACCTCCAGATCCCATCAATCTCCCAAAGAACTATGATGCCAATGCCAGGTGCGCATTCCACTCAAACGCACCGGGGCATAATACTGAGAAATGCAGGGCCCTACAGATGAAAGTCCAAGATCTGGTGGACTCAAAAGCTCTCAATTTTGCACCTCCTCCGAACGTTACAAGAAATCCAATGCCTAGTCACAATGGGCCTAGGATTAATGTTGTTGAAGAGGGAAAACCATCCACTTTAATCAACAGTGTTGCACAAATCCGAACACCTTTGGTTGAAATCAAAGCTCAACTATTAGAGTGCCAAGTGTTCCCCGGATGTGAGCTCGGCTGTGGATATTGCAATATTGCCGTTAATGGATGTGAGAGACTGAGAAACGGCATAGATGGCCTCATTAAAGATGGCATTCTTCAGATTATGACAACAGCAACTACAACTCCCACAATTCCTTCATCAATATTCACAGATACTCCTACAACATCAGTAACCCTTGTTCCAACAGATTCTGCTACAAATCCAACAATTACTCAATCAATCACTTCAAAGGATACAAGTTCAGTCACAATTCCTTCTACAACGACAATACTCATTATTCCATCAGTTCCTACTACAACTTCAGCGCCCGTCCAGTCGACAGTACCGTCTACAACATCAACAACAGTTAATGAAAGTGTCTCAGTAGTTACGATATACTACGATCCCGCAAATATTCCTTCCAACAACTCACAGCAAATTACTACTCCTGTCAGAGCTCCAGTTACCATATATTATGTTCCACACACCATTGTGGTCCCCTCTGCAGTTGCTATCAGTCCGGTTACTATCATAGTACCTGGGCCAGTTCCTTACGAAAGCAGTAATGCCATCCCTTGGCATTATGGCCCAGATCTATACTGCGAGGGGCAGAAAATCACTTTAGAATCATCAACTTCTTCACCTCAGATAGACAATGTGGGGGGAGGCGGAGGCTTCACTAGAAGCGGACGTCTCTTTGCCTCGCAAATACCAAAACCCGTTGCTGAAGCAGAAGCTGCTGCTAAGGCAAAAGGGAAGAGCATGGTGCAAGAAGAACCAGTTGCTAAAGAAACTTTGAAGACTCCTTTTGATCAAGAGGTTGATGAGTTCATGAGGATCATCAAAAAGAGTGATTATAGGGTGGTGGACCAGCTTCACCAAACACCTTCCAAGATCTCCATACTATCATTACTAATGTGCTCCGAGGCTCATCGGAACGCGCTATTAAAAGTCCTGCACGCAGCTTATGTGCCGGAGGAGATTACTGTCAATCAGTTAGAAGCCGTGGTTGGAAATGTCAACGCTAGTCATGGACTAGGATTTACCAACACTGATCTGATAATGGAAGGTCACAATCACAACAAGGCTTTACACATTACCTTGGAGTGTAAAGGTGCAGTTCTTTCTCACGTATTGGTGGACACAGGGTCATCCCTCAATATCCTACCCAAGAAAGCCCTTGTGAAGCTGGAACAGGATGGATTGGCACTACGCCCAAGCAACTTGGTAGTGAGAGCCTTTGACGGTTCTAAGAGATCAAATCTGGGAGAGATATAATTGCCAATAATGATTGGCCCACAAGTCTTCAAAACGACCTTCTTTGTGATGGATATACAGCCTGCCTACAGCTGTCTATTGGGTAGACCATGGATACACGCCGCTGGCGCCGTGACGTCAACCCTTCACCAGAAGTTAAAATTTGAGTGGGAGGGCCAAGTCATTACCATTTGTGGGGAGGAGGATATTTTTGTTAGCCAGCTGGCTACTTTCAAATACATTGAAATGGATGGGGAGATCCATGAAACCAATAGTCAAGGGTTTGAGGCCCTGAATATTAATGAAACATCTGCTGTGCTGGGGACTTCCATCACATCATATCAACAGGCCCGAAAGGTTGTTGAGGAGGGTACTGCTCAAGGCTAGGGCAAGCTGCTGCCAGTTGAGATGAAAGAAGACCGATTCGGGTTGGGTTACAGACCAACTCGACAAGATCAACTAGAGGCTGCAAAGGAACCCAAGTTTGTTAGAGGGGGGATGCTCACCCCAGATGTTATGAACAATTTGGAAGATGAGTCAGAAGACGAGCGCAGCCTGGAAAGCTGGATACGTCCAAGGATCCCGGGGAACCGTGTCTCAAACTGGTCTTCCTAGGAAATTAAAAGAGTTACTCCGGCAGAGTAATTATTATTTCCTGTCTTTAAAGCATGCATCAAGTCCTGCATCTTTCCCAAGATGTCAGGGCTCATTTTGTAATTGGGCCATCTTGTATTTTGTGCAAACGATCAATTAATGAATATTAGGACATCTTTCACAAATGAGTCTTTTCTTTTCCGCTCACTGTTTTTCATTTTTTATTTTTTGTACAAAAATAAAATGGCAATGTTTTTCAAAATAATAACTTCATTTTCACTTTTTTTTAAACAAGATAAGACTGATCACTAAAATGAACCAATCTCAACCCTTGCAGAGAGTGCCCTCCAGATTGCACCGACAACAACACTGCTATGACTTCGTATGACTTTGACAATCCGATTAATCAAGCTGATGAAGGGGTTGAAGAAGATTATGAGCTACCTGAAGAGCTAGCCAGGTTGTTGAGACAAGAGGAGAAGGTTATCACCTCTCATCAGGAGGAGGTTGAAACGGTTAATCTTGGTACAGAAGAAGACCTGAAAGAAGTTAAGATCGGGGCCCGTCTGCAAGATTCAGTGAAAGAACAACTTATTGACATGCTTCGGGAGTATGTGGATGTTTTTTCTTGGTCTTATCAAGATATGCCAGGGTTGGACACCGACATTGTTATGCATTAGTTGCCTCTGAAAGAAGACTGTCCGCCAGTAAAACAGAAGTTGCGCCGCACTCGTCCGGATATGGCCATGAAGATAAAAGAAGAGGTACAAAAACAGTGGGACGCCGGTTTCCTTGCTGTAACCAGTTACCCGCCGTGGGTTGCTAACATTGTACCTGTGCCTAAGAAATATGGAAAAGTGAGGATGTGTGTGGATTACCGGGACCTGAACAGAGCCAGCCTGAAAGATGACTTCCCATTACCTCACATTGATGTATTGGTTGACAATACAGCTTAGTTCTCGGTGTTCTCCTTCATGGATGGATTTTCAGGATATAATCAGATCAAGATGTCACCTGAAGACATGGAGAAAACAACTTTCATCACACCCTGGGGCACATTTTGTTATAAGGTGATGCCGTTCGGACTCAAGAATGCTGGTGCCACTTATCAACGGGCTATGGTAACATTATTCCATGACATAATCCATAAAGAAATTGAATGTTATGTGGATGACATGATTGCCAAGTCCCTCACAGAAGAAGATCACCTGGTGAATCTGTTGAAGCTATTCAAGCGTCTGAGGAAGTACCAATTGAAGTTAAACCCCAACGAATGCACATTCAGGGTACGATCCGGTAAGTTGCTGGGATTTATCGTAAGCGAGAAAGGGATTGAAGTTGACCCTGACAAAGTCAAAGCCATTCAAGAGATGCCTGCACCGAAGACTGAGAAAGAAGTTCGGGGGTTTCTGGGTAGATTGAACTACATTTCAAGGTTCATATCTCACCTTACAGCAACCTGTGAGCCCTTGTTCAAATTGTTAAGGAAATCAAGGAATACTTACAAGAGCCTCCGATCCTTATGCCTCCAATTGAAGGAAGACCTCTAATAATGTACTTGACAATATTAGAAGAGTCAATGGGGGGTGTGCTGGGCCAACATGACGAGTCTGGTCGAAAAGAGTATGCAATTTACTACCTAAGCAAAAAGTTTACCGACTGTGAACAACGTTATTCACTGCTCGAGAAAACTTGTTGTGCTTTATGTAACACGGTGGGAGAACTGACTTTAAGTAATGTTGCGGATAGCAAGAGTCGCCACCGACTTTTATTTTATCCATAAGGAAAGGTTATAAAAGAACAGGAAAGACCTTAGAGAATATTTTGGGTCCGGGGGGTAGGTTATGAAAAGGGAAGGTATTAGCATCCTTTTCATCCATGGTTATCCATGGGCTCTTAGGTACTTAAACTCACTTTAAATGGTTTTTGAAAGTGTAGTGTGTGAATAGAAAATTTTCAGAATAGTTAATAAATAATCCATGTAAGGATGTGTTAAAAACTTGTTTGAAAATTTGTTTGAAATTTGTTTAAGTGGGAAAAAGTTTTGAAATGAGCAAGTACCTAGGAGTAATCTACCCTAATGTTTAAGGTCTTTCTTATTCTTTATTCTTTCCTTAGTAAGACTATCCCTACTATTAAGAAGTAGGTAGTCCTTACTTTGGATGTAAAGGGACATGTGAGGGACAATTTGATTTTGAAGGCCATGGTGGGGTGTAATAAGCATAAGGAAGGGACTATCATCATTTATTTCGAAGGGACTCGATTCGTATAGGCAACCATGAGGGACTTTGATGATTTTCTTTCGAGGGACTTGCTTTATACACCCCACTTAACCATTATTCGTAGGCAACCTGAGGGATAACCTTAGAAAGTGAGACGGCGATTTAAAATCGACTTACGTGTGTGACGTGTTTAATTTAATTATCTTATGTTAAAAATTATCTAAATTTATTTTTTTAATAACAAACATATTTTTCACTCCCTAATTACTAACCATAGTAATAATAATAATTAAAATAATTACAAAATTACAACCGGGAAACAATTACAAAATTATAATAATAAAAATAATAAGCAAAATAATTAAATAAAAATAAGTAAGCAATAAAAAATAAATGATAAAGGGGTTAGTGATAATAATAATAATAATAATAATTTAGAAATAATAGACAAGGTTAGAAATATAATAATAAATAATAATATGGTTAGTAAATAAGAATAAACAAAATTAATCAAAATATTATAATAATAAGAAATTAACAATTTTTAATATAAACAACTAAAAAAAAAATATGAATAAACAATTATTTTAATTTACAAATTATTAAGTTATATTTTAATTATATTTTAATTATAAAGTTACTACAAAAATCTAAACACAATTATTTCTAAACAAAAGTTATAAAAAAAATGTTTATTTAATATATAAAGAGAAAAATAAATGATAAGTGTATTTACAAAATTTTACTTTTTAATAATATGAAATATATTTATATTTTGAGAGAAATAATTTATAATAATACTTATAATATTTACATGAATCATACTAAACAAATATACATTATAACTACATTAGAAAATAAAATTACAAAGAAATAGAATTAGATTTGTATATTTAAAAAAATATTTTTTAGAGTTTTATAAAATTAGGGTTTTATTTTTTAGGATTTGTGAAAATTAGGGTTAATTTATTTTTTAATAATCATATAAAGTTATTTTAATTAATATAAAACTATACAAAATAAAAAAAATCAAGAGTTTTATATTTTTCTAGAAAATTATTTTAAGAGTAATTAGACTACATAATATATATACATTTTTTATAATATAAATAATAATATGTTAATTATTTAAACCAATTGAATTAAACTAGAAAATAAAAGAAAAAATAAAAGAAAGGAAAAGAAAAGGAACCTGGTGGGATTTGATCCCAAGACCTCATGTTTACCAGCAACAATAATGACCATCAGGCTAGCCCGCACGCAGGTGATAAAGATTGGAGCATAGTTGTTTTTATGCCTTGCCCTTGAAAATCCAGAAAATAATAACACAAAAAAGGTCTGGGGAGGATTTGATCCCAGAACCTTATGAATGCAAGCATATGCGCGCTACCACCCGGCTGGAAGAGCCCATCTGGCTATTGAATAATAAGAACGCATAATATATTATGTTGGCTTTTATCCTGCAAAAATAAAACAAAACAATTCCATGGCCAAGAATCGAACCAAGGCCTTTATAGTGTATACGCTTCAGCCTTACCACCAGATCACAAGCGCGCTTGTGATAAATAAACTAATAACAATTCATAAAATATTTTAAACAAATTTTGAATTTCCTGAGCGCGGGAAGCTTCATCTTCAACCTTCAAACCTTCAAAATTTGCTGCGAAATCCTCCACGAATTTTCCTGCGAAAATGAAACCCTAACAAAACCTACGAAAACGAAACTCAAACAAAACCGCATTGATTCATGAAATTGGTTAGTGATTTATGATTCTCACGATTCACACAACAATTCTATGTTTTCATAATTTATTTATATACATTCAAATGATAAACCCTAATTGGAGGTCATGAACCCTAACATGGCCGTTTGCGTTTCAAGCACTCATCCTTCAATCCAATTGTCCAGAAACGTTCTATGGATCAAGATAAACACATATCAACAGTCAAAAACAATTTATGATACATATATTAATGGAATCGAAGAAATTGAATTCAAGACAAAGATGAGTTCGGGTAGAGCAATATGGGGCATATGGGATGCGTATGATGGATGATTTCGCTTCATGGATGATCAAAGAACATGTCCATGTTCTTAATTTACCTTCTAAAGCTCTGAAATTCAAAATCCGATTCTTACTTTTGGAAGGATTTTTGTGCTTTTGAACTTACCTCTAGGCTGCTGGATTTCGTGGCCTCTTGCTAGGTTTATGTTAAGCATATATACATGAGTGAATTAGGTCAAAAATATGTCTTCATTGTGTGGAGATTTGGATCCAAAAATATTGAAAAAGATCATGTTGTAAATTTCAAATATTTGATCATGAGTGCTTGCTATTTTGGGATAATTCACATGATTTCCTTCTCCTTCTAATTCAATCAATAATTATGAATTTCTAGAAACAATATCTTCACCCAAAAATAGATTTTCATATTTTATATTTATTTAAAATGATTTTTATGAATTAAATCAATAATAAATAAATAAAAAATAATAAAAATGCTGAATTTTGGTCAATTGGGTCGTGCACAATGTTATGAGATGGATTGGGTCACAACTTAGCAAGCCCATTTGGAAAGAATTACTTCTAAGCCTCCATTTTCAACATAAACCATCACAAAATTTCCCAACTTTGCAAAGGAACATCTCCCTCATTTTTAAAGGTATGAGGGTGTTCTTGGACTTTTTGGAAAGCTTGAAGAGTCCTCTAAACAACCCCATTGGTTTCAGGTCCATATCATTTACCAATCTCAAGTTATGCCCTTTTGAAGTTGTTGACTTTTTGTTGACTTTTGAAATGACCTATAATGTCTTAGCTCATATCTTTCAAATGAAGCATTTTTGGGATTAACCTTCAACATCAAAGTTGTAGGGAATTCAATTTCCTTCAAAATGAGCTTTGGATGGAGACTTGGTGATGAAGTATGTGAAAGTTATGGCTGGTCAAAGTTCAGTTGACTTTTACTGAGGAAACCCTAATTTAGAAACTCCTGATTATTGATGATCTGGAATCTCCTTGATGAATCATGATCAACCCTTGATCAAATGATGAATTTTACTTCATATATTTGATGTTGGCAAAAAATCATGAAGTTTGACTTTGGTTTGACCACAGTTGACCTCAGTTTGACTTTTTAACTGCATGAACTGATTTTGACTTATCTGATCATCTGACTGAGCAAACCTTTTGAGAAAAGTCTTGAAACTTGTAATGGGGGTTCTTACACACATATAAGATGTTATGAAACTCACTTGAGGTATTGGAAGTCCATTTAGCCTGATTAAAATCAAAACCCTTAGCCTTGGATACACTGCCTAAGAGGTGCATTGTCTGAGGGGATTGTCAACTCTTTTGACCAATTGTGAACTTTGTGAACCTTGTGAACCATCATAAAATGTCTTGTGAACCTCATGGGAGGTATTGTGAAGCTTGTGAACCTTGTGAACCTCATGAAGTGGCTTTGTAGACCTCATGAACCTCAGGAAAGCTTTGTAACCATTGTGAAACTTGTGAACCTTGTGAACCTTCAAGAAGTGACTTGTAGACTTCATGAAAGGTCTTGTAAATGTTGAGAAGCTTGTGAACCTTGTGAACCTTCATAAAGTAACTTGTAAACTTCATGAACCTCATGCAAGGTCTTGTAAATGTAGAGAAACTTGTGAACCTTGTGAACCTTCTTAGAACACAAAGTCTTGTATTGTGAGGGCAAATTTTGGGGTGCAACAGCTGCCCCTGTTCAATTTTCTGAAACCTGAGGGGTTAGATTGGTATATTTGCCAGTCGTAACCTGGAAGGTTGAAGGGGATTGAACACAAAAGCCCAAAAATTTGCACTCACCAGTGCATAGAGTGATATTGATGGTTGGTTGAATATGATTGAGTGGGCTTAAAGACGCCACTAGGGGAGAGTTCTTCAGATATATTCCTTGGAAGATAAAGCAGTCCAAAATATGGAGGTATAATGAAAGCTGTCAGGAGTCTGGAGCAGTCCTGAGGTATTAATGATATGCTTTCAAGATACTGGAGTAATACTGATGTAACAGCATGTCTTCATGAGGATAGAGCAATCAATAATGATGACCCTAAAGCAGTCTTGAAGTAATGATTTCAGGAGGATAGAGCCAAATGATAACTCTAAAGCAGTCTTGAAATAATAATGTGATTTCAGGAGGATAGAGCAATCAATAATGATAACTCTAAAGCAGTCTTGAAGTAATAATATGATTTCAGGAGGATAGAGCAATCAATAATGATAACTCTAAAGCAGTCTTGAAGTAATGATTTCAGGAGGATAGAGCAATCAATAATGATAACTCTAAAGCAGTCTTGAAGTAATAATATGACCTCAGGAGGATAGAGCAATCAATAGCTCTAAAGCAGTCTTGAAGGAGTGATATGACCTCAGGAGGATAGAGCAATCAATAGCTCTAAAGCAGTCTTGAAGTAATAATATGACCTCAGGAGGATAGAGCAATCAATAGCTCTAAAACAGTCTTGAAGTAGTAATATGACCTCAGGAGGATAGAGCAATCAATAGCTCTAAAACAGTCTTGAAGTAGTAATATGACCTCAGGAGGATAGAGCAATCAATAGCTCTAAAGCAGTCTTGAAGTAATAATATGACCTCAGGAGGATAGAGCAATCAATAGCTCTAAAGCAGTCTTGAAGTAGTAATATGACCTCAGGAGGATACAGCAATCAATAGCTCTAAAGCAGTCTTGAAGTAATGATTTCAGGAGGATAGAGCCATCAATAATGATAACTCTAAAGCAGTCTTGAAGTAATAATATGACCTCAGGAGGATAGAGCAATCAATAGCTCTAAAGCAGTCTTGAAATAAATAAGATGATTTCAGGAGGATAGAGCAATCAGTAGCTCTAAAGCAGTCTTGAAGTCATGAGAAGTTATCAGGAGGATAAAGTAACCCTGAGGTGACAATAAAGCAGTCCCAAAATGATAAGAAGCTCATCAGGAGGATAAAATAACCCTGAGGTTATGATAAAGCAGTCCCGGAGATTATAAGTTTGTTTGTTGGATAATTAACCTGAAACAAGGCAGCTTTTGTATAATAACATTAGTTTATGCCTTATGTATGCATGTATGATATGATGCACTTAGGTAATGTACTATATGTCTATGGATATATATGTTATGGTATGATGTAAATGATGTATGTATGATATGATACTGCCGGAAGCGTCTGGATATCTTTGTATAACAACTGCTGGCCAGGGAAAATAAATCTCGATTTGTTGTTTGAAGAATATATAACCCTCCGTCTGCTGGGGATAACAGGGTATAGATAACCTCCCGTATGCTGGGGATAATAAGGTATGTATAACCTCCCGTATGCTGGGGATAATAAGGTATACATAACCTTCGTCTTCGTTTGATAGTAGGATAAGTATAACATCCCGTCTTCGTTTGTCGTACTCTTATTGGAAAGTAATTTCCCGAATATCCGTATGAGGATAAAAGAGATGGATATAAATTCCAGGGGAGATGAAACCTTATGAAGATGGATTTGCCCTACTGAGGGTTTGTAACTGTCTTGTAAAGATGAACCGGCGAAACTTCGTCGAAATCCTTCCCTCGTTCGTCCTTGGTAAATACTATCACTGCATTTTCATGCATTTCTGGTAAACATCAATCATATTCAAAAGCATATATACATTCAAACACAATCAATGGACGTTTCGCTTATGTAAATAGGGTAAAAGTAAATCTGGATTCAGAGGGAAAAGTAAAGCTGAACTTGACAACAGAATTGTTTCAACTTCGAGAGTGTATAACCAATTGGATTTGGAGCTCCTGAAATTTTTAACTTTCCTGAATACCTTCCCAGAAATCCTCATAGCTGGATCTGAAGACATGATACTGACACCATCTGATACTACTGGCGTAGACAATTAATTTCCACCATGGCTTCTGCTGAGAATCCCAAATCAAGGTAGAGGATTGTGTCTTCAAGTTGTAATGGACCATGTATTCTCCGGATACCAGATTTGAAAAGAAAGCATTGCCCCTTGGTTGAGGATGAATCGTCCCATAATGGAAGTATCTGTAATGAGTCCTCTCAAAAGAAACAAGTAGAATGCCCCATAAGCATATGCCCCTGGCATTGTGAACTTTGTAATGTCACACTTGGTAATTCAAATGAGAAGAACTGCCCCTGGCCATTAAGCACTGTTGGATCTGGAACTGATTGCCCCGAATGATTTGAACGGTAACTTGGTATGCCCCCTTGATTAGGAAACAATGACCATGCCCCTGGCATTATGAATTCTGTAATGTTACCCTTGGCACTTCAAATATATGAGAAGAACTGCCCCTGGCCATTAAGCACTGTTGGATCTGGAACTGATTGCACTGAATGATCTGAACAGTAACTTGGAATGCCCATGGATTGGGAAACAGTGACTATGCCCCTTTGTATACATGGATTTTGATCCAGGAAGCAACTTTGTTTATCGGAAGGACTTTGGTTCATTTGAACATTCATCCTGTAAGCTTCTCCATTTGTCAAACATTCAGGTATATGCAAACAAATATATTCAAAAATGCAATGCGTATGTCTGTCTTGAAAACAAGTTATTTTTAGAAAAACCATTTATTTATTTTTTTTCTTCTTGAAAACTGTGATATTAACTCAAGTTTTATAACAAGCCCTAAAGGAGTCAGGATACCTTTTTGTAACAGTACGCTTTTGAACTAACCATGCTTCAGTTAGGACTTTTAAAGGGTTATAACGTGGCCTGGTTCATGGTTTAAGAAACAAAGGATAAAGGCTCAAATTTATTTGTACCCAACCCATTCTCCATGATGTTCTTCAGTCCTATACTCAATTAACTTATGCATTGAGGTTCCATAGCAGCTTGGAATTGTAACACTGACATTTGTGATGGTTCAGAAACCCAACATTTATTTGAACATTCAATCATCTTTTTTTTTTTGTTGAGGATTCATAGTGACCTCTTTCTTTTTTCTCCTTTTGACTTTATTATCCCTCCTGAACTGCTTATTTCAAGGTTACAGTCAGCGGGATTTCTTGATGTTTTACTAAGTCTCCTTCATAGGTTTTGACTTAGTAAGCTTCTCTTTTGCTGGTTATTGAGCGTCAGATTTAATGATTACAGAGAACCATCATTAGTCGTGTATAACACAGATAATTGGCATCTTTGAGTTAACTGAGTAACTACCCTGCCCCAGGTTATGAATAAGGGTTTCAATTTGTGAGAATAAAAACTCCTACTTCATAGGCTCAAAAGGGTTGACTAGGGATTAACTTCCTTATATCTCCACTGTTTAGGAATTGAAACAATGCCTGTACATCGTCAGCATAGTCTGTTCAAAAGCATACTGCATAATATTATGGTATTGTTTTCGTCATCCTCCCTCTACAGGCTTATAGCTTTATCAAGAATTAAATATCACAGGATAGAAATAAGAAACATAGCTCAAAACATAGTGAAACGAATGGATTAATTCAAGACAAACATACGCAATGTATTAATGAAGACAAAAGTTTAACATAATAGTAAGTGTTCAAACAAATAAGAGAAATTACAAATGAAAATTCAAATGTTCTCAAAGTCTCTTCCTCTAAACTTGTCACTTCAGTATTCTGGAAACTTTGATGCTTGATGGACGATAGAAGAACTCAACCTGGCCTTCTGGCGTAACCTCGAGTATTCTTTCGTCAATTAGGTCTTGAATCTTATTCTTCAATGCCCAACAGTTACTAGTGTCATGTCCAGGACAGTTGGAGTGATACATACACCTTGCCTTGGGATTATAGCGAGGAGAAGAGGTATTAGGATTTTTAGGAGAATTTTCCAAGGAAATCATCTTCATCTCCAACAGGCATTGCAAAACTTGTGACATTGGAGTGCTGAACTTGGTAAACTGCCTTCTACATTGCTGGCGTTGAGGTGGATTAACCTTATCAGGTCTTTCTTCTTTAATGGAAGAACAATCAATGGCAACCTGTCTCTTACCCTCTTTTATCTTCATCCTCCTTTCAACCAAATCAGCTTGTTTTAACGGAGGTTGGCTGACAATTAGATCCCTGACTCTATTACTTTGAAGTTTTTGAATGAAGGTCCTCAGCTCTTCTTGCCCTTGAGCTAAACTTTGGATAAGAGCCATCTGGCCATTCATCTGAATCCTCATTCCTGTCATCTCAGCTTGTAGTTGTTTCAGCTGATCATCCTTGTTGCTCTCAGGATTCTTCTTCTTAGCCAACAGTGTCTTCAATTCATCCTGCCCCTTGGATAGGTTCAGGATCAGCTCTTGGAACTGTGCATTCTGTGCCTGAAGATCCTTAACTGATTGTTCAAGAGTCATTGCTGAAATAAACAGCGAGAAGATGAGAAACCTGTGCACAAATAAACCTGTGATGCAATGAAATGATATGGGAATGCATATGCAATGTTTTCAAGGACCGCAGGATTTAAATTTGCTTAAACAACCGGAAAGTAAACTTTTATTAGTAATAACTTTGTTTGCCCCTTGGGCTTACAAACATGAAATGCAATAAATACAAGAGATGGGTTTTTAAGTCTCCCATGGACGTTTCCTCTTTATGTTGAGGTATGAGTTGAGATTCCGTTCCTCGTGAAATTGCTTTGTTAGCTCTAGGACTCTTGCTTGGCTTGCTTTGTAATGAGCCTCGAAAGTATCCCTTTGCTCCTTCAGTTGGATCCATGATCTCTGCAAGTCTTCCATATCAGTAGGCATGTCTGGGTGAAGAATGGTATAAGCTGTGTCTCCTTCAGCAACAGGTTCCATGGTAACTGGTAGGACGGCAGGATATGGCATCATGAGTGTCTGAGCACGAGATCGTACCCATCTGAGATAAGCCTCCATAGGAATAGTGTACTTAGGCTCCAGTGTCTTGCTGTCAATCCTGTTTACCTTTCCCCAAGCTCGTATGAATCTCTGACGGTAACCCTGAAGATCGTTGTCGTAGTCAAATACAATGCCCTGAATCAACATATCATGTGGACCATCACTCCGGGCGTAACCAAACTGTCGTAAAGCTAGAGAGGGGTTGTAGGTGATGCCTCCTCTTATGCCTAGAAGTGGCACATTAGGAAACTCCCCACAACGGTCAATGATGGTGACATTCTCCATAGATCTGGAGCACCAATGGATATCTGAGTGAGAAAGTGACATGATCCTCTTGGACCATCTGAACCCTTGCTCATTCTTCATTACTGAGCGAGGAAGGTGAGAAATAAACCACCTAGAAAGTAAAGGTATGTAGCACATCAAAGTCCCTCTTGCCCTTGTAGTACGGGTATGAAGAGAATGTAAGATGTCTCCAAGTAATGTAGGCACTGGATTGTGACTCAGGAAAATGTTGATGGCATGAACATCTATGAACTGATCTGGATTGGGGAACAATACTAAGCCATATATCAGCAAGGCTAAGATCTCCTCAAAAGCATCATAGCTCATGGCCTTCAAGAACATTTGAGCCTTATCCATTAGCACCTTGGCAAGAATACCCTTGACTCCACTTCTCGTCTCTAGAACAATGTCAGATTTCTTCAGATGTAGAGTTGCAGCAATAACCTCTGGTTTGAGCTCCTTCTCCAAGCCTGTGAAGGGTCTTTGATCAAGAACAGGTATACCCAGAAGTTTAGAGAACTCCTCCATGGTTGGAACCAGCTGATAGTCAGGAAATGTAAAGCAATGGTGCTTAGGGTCGAAGAACTGAAATAGGACACTCATCATGTCTTCATTGAACCCTGAAGTGACTAGATCCAATAGGTGACCATGTCTCTTGATGAACTGGGAATGATCAGACACTTGAGAAACCAACTCTTTAAGCTTGGCAGGTATTCCCACAAAGTTGATCCTGATGGTGTTTCTACGAGCAGAAGCCATGACCTGCAACAAAGAACAAAGATAAATCCTTTGGTCCTTGAAATGGTTAGGGAAAATGATATGCTCATGATGCATGATGATGTCATGATGTTATGCTCAATCACAAACATGTGGCACACACAAACAAGTCACCATAGCCCTAGGTTTAAAGGCTTGCATGAGGTTCAAAGGTAAGTACCCTCCCCTGAAGTTAGATGGTTCATCCTGTCCTACAAAAGTAACCAGGTTCTAAGGGATCTCAATATCATTGATCCTTCACAAGGGTGGTTGATCAGAAGGCAACTTACTTGCCAACCAAAACCCTCCAAGTTTAAGATCTCAATGAGCGTAGCATCGAGTGTCAACCAACTTCAGTCCGCACCAAAGCCGGTTACCTCACTACTTTCTAAAGGCCAAGATGAGTTAACTAGGGTTCTAAAAGTTAGTTAGTGCATTGACAACATATGGCAGCCTCAATATTATCCTCAACTTGACTTAAGGAATATAAGCACCAACCAAGAAGTCGCACTAACTATGGCCACCAGATCAACCGTATCGATATACGTCGTACAGTTTCCTTGGTCTATTGCCATTTACCTAAGGTACACTAGATCCGGGTTAGGACCTTTCACACATAAGAGCCCAACAAGTAAAGTAAAGCAAACAAGGCAAACAATTTAAAGTGATCTTAATTTCTAAGGGTACCCCTCTTTAATAGATCCCCAGCAGAGTCGCCAGTTCTGTAACACGGTGGGAGAACTGACTTTAAGTAATGTTGCGGATAGCAAGAGTCGCCACCGACTTTTATTTTATCCATAAGGAAAGGTTATAAAAGAACAGGAAAGACCTTAGAGAATATTTTGGGTCCGGGGGGTAGGTTATGAAAAGGGAAGGTATTAGCATCCTTTTCATCCATGGTTATCCATGGGCTCTTAGGTACTTAAACTCACTTTAAATGGTTTTTGAAAGTGTAGTGTGTGAATAGAAAATTTTCAGAATAGTTAATAAATAATCCATGTAAGGATGTGTTAAAAACTTGTTTGAAAATTTGTTTGAAATTTGTTTAAGTGGGAAAAAGTTTTGAAATGAGCAAGTACCTAGGAGTAATCTACCCTAATGTTTAAGGTCTTTCTTATTCTTTATTCTTTCCTTAGTAAGACTATCCCTACTATTAAGAAGTAGGTAGTCCTTACTTTGGATGTAAAGGGACATGTGAGGGACAATTTGATTTTGAAGGCCATGGTGGGGTGTAATAAGCATAAGGAAGGGACTATCATCATTTATTTCGAAGGGACTCGATTCGTATAGGCAACCATGAGGGACTTTGATGATTTTCTTTCGAGGGACTTGCTTTATACACCCCACTTAACCATTATTCGTAGGCAACCTGAGGGATAACCTTAGAAAGTGAGACGGCGATTTAAAATCGACTTACGTGTGTGACGTGTTTAATTTAATTATCTTATGTTAAAAATTATCTAAATTTATTTTTTTAATAACAAACATATTTTTCACTCCCTAATTACTAACCATAGTAATAATAATAATTAAAATAATTACAAAATTACAACCGGGAAACAATTACAAAATTATAATAATAAAAATAATAAGCAAAATAATTAAATAAAAATAAGTAAGCAATAAAAAATAAATGATAAAGGGGTTAGTGATAATAATAATAATAATAATAATTTAGAAATAATAGACAAGGTTAGAAATATAATAATAAATAATAATATGGTTAGTAAATAAGAATAAACAAAATTAATCAAAATATTATAATAATAAGAAATTAACAATTTTTAATATAAACAACTAAAAAAAAAATATGAATAAACAATTATTTTAATTTACAAATTATTAAGTTATATTTTAATTATATTTTAATTATAAAGTTACTACAAAAATCTAAACACAATTATTTCTAAACAAAAGTTATAAAAAAAATGTTTATTTAATATATAAAGAGAAAAATAAATGATAAGTGTATTTACAAAATTTTACTTTTTAATAATATGAAATATATTTATATTTTGAGAGAAATAATTTATAATAATACTTATAATATTTACATGAATCATACTAAACAAATATACATTATAACTACATTAGAAAATAAAATTACAAAGAAATAGAATTAGATTTGTATATTTAAAAAAATATTTTTTAGAGTTTTATAAAATTAGGGTTTTATTTTTTAGGATTTGTGAAAATTAGGGTTAATTTATTTTTTAATAATCATATAAAGTTATTTTAATTAATATAAAACTATACAAAATAAAAAAAATCAAGAGTTTTATATTTTTCTAGAAAATTATTTTAAGAGTAATTAGACTACATAATATATATACATTTTTTATAATATAAATAATAATATGTTAATTATTTAAACCAATTGAATTAAACTAGAAAATAAAAGAAAAAATAAAAGAAAGGAAAAGAAAAGGAACCTGGTGGGATTTGATCCCAAGACCTCATGTTTACCAGCAACAATAATGACCATCAGGCTAGCCCGCACGCAGGTGATAAAGATTGGAGCATAGTTGTTTTTATGCCTTGCCCTTGAAAATCCAGAAAATAATAACACAAAAAAGGTCTGGGGAGGATTTGATCCCAGAACCTTATGAATGCAAGCATATGCGCGCTACCACCCGGCTGGAAGAGCCCATCTGGCTATTGAATAATAAGAACGCATAATATATTATGTTGGCTTTTATCCTGCAAAAATAAAACAAAACAATTCCATGGCCAAGAATCGAACCAAGGCCTTTATAGTGTATACGCTTCAGCCTTACCACCAGATCACAAGCGCGCTTGTGATAAATAAACTAATAACAATTCATAAAATATTTTAAACAAATTTTGAATTTCCTGAGCGCGGGAAGCTTCATCTTCAACCTTCAAACCTTCAAAATTTGCTGCGAAATCCTCCACGAATTTTCCTGCGAAAATGAAACCCTAACAAAACCTACGAAAACGAAACTCAAACAAAACCGCATTGATTCATGAAATTGGTTAGTGATTTATGATTCTCACGATTCACACAACAATTCTATGTTTTCATAATTTATTTATATACATTCAAATGATAAACCCTAATTGGAGGTCATGAACCCTAACATGGCCGTTTGCGTTTCAAGCACTCATCCTTCAATCCAATTGTCCAGAAACGTTCTATGGATCAAGATAAACACATATCAACAGTCAAAAACAATTTATGATACATATATTAATGGAATCGAAGAAATTGAATTCAAGACAAAGATGAGTTCGGGTAGAGCAATATGGGGCATATGGGATGCGTATGATGGATGATTTCGCTTCATGGATGATCAAAGAACATGTCCATGTTCTTAATTTACCTTCTAAAGCTCTGAAATTCAAAATCCGATTCTTACTTTTGGAAGGATTTTTGTGCTTTTGAACTTACCTCTAGGCTGCTGGATTTCGTGGCCTCTTGCTAGGTTTATGTTAAGCATATATACATGAGTGAATTAGGTCAAAAATATGTCTTCATTGTGTGGAGATTTGGATCCAAAAATATTGAAAAAGATCATGTTGTAAATTTCAAATATTTGATCATGAGTGCTTGCTATTTTGGGATAATTCACATGATTTCCTTCTCCTTCTAATTCAATCAATAATTATGAATTTCTAGAAACAATATCTTCACCCAAAAATAGATTTTCATATTTTATATTTATTTAAAATGATTTTTATGAATTAAATCAATAATAAATAAATAAAAAATAATAAAAATGCTGAATTTTGGTCAATTGGGTCGTGCACAATGTTATGAGATGGATTGGGTCACAACTTAGCAAGCCCATTTGGAAAGAATTACTTCTAAGCCTCCATTTTCAACATAAACCATCACAAAATTTCCCAACTTTGTAAAGGCACATCTCCCTCATTTTTAAAGGTATGAGGGTGTTCTTGGACTTTTTGGAAAGCTTGAAGAGTCCTCTAAACAACCCCATTGGTTTCAGGTCCATATCATTTACCAATCTCAAGTTATGCCCTTTTGAAGTTGTTGACTTTTTGTTGACTTTTGAAATGACCTATAATGTCTTAGCTCATATCTTTCAAATGAAGCATTTTTGGGCTTAAACTTCAACATCAAAGTTGTAGGGAATTCAATTTCCTTCAAAATGAGCTTTGGATGGAGACTTGGTGATGAAGTATGTGAAAGTTATGGCTGGTCAAAGTTCAGTTGACTTTTACTGAGGAAACCCTAATTTAGAAACTCCTGATTATTGATGATCTGGAATCTCCTTGATGAATCATGATCAACCCTTGATCAAATGATGAATTTTACTTCATATATTTGATGTTGGCAAAAAATCATGAAGTTTGACTTTGGTTTGACCACAGTTGACCTCAGTTTGACTTTTTAACTGCATGAACTGATTTTGACTTATCTGATCATCTGACTGAGCAAACCTTTTGAGAAAAGTCTTGAAACTTGTAATGGGGGTTCTTACACACATATAAGATGTTATGAAACTCACTTGAGGTATTGGAAGTCCATTTAGCCTGATTAAAATCAAAACCCTTAGCCTTGGATACACTGCCTAAGAGGTGCATTGTCTGAGGGGATTGTCAACTCTTTTGACCAATTGTGAACTTTGTGAACCTTGTGAACCATCATAAAATGTCTTGTGAACCTCATGGGAGGTATTGTGAAGCTTGTGAACCTTGTGAACCTCATGAAGTGGCTTTGTAGACCTCATGAACCTCAGGAAAGCTTTGTAACCATTGTGAAACTTGTGAACCTTGTGAACCTTCAAGAAGTGACTTGTAGACTTCATGAAAGGTCTTGTAAATGTTGAGAAGCTTGTGAACCTTGTGAACCTTCATAAAGTAACTTGTAAACTTCATGAACCTTATGCAAGGTCTTGTAAATGTAGAGAAACTTGTGAACCTTGTGAACCTTCTTAGAACACAAAGTCTTGTATTGTGAGGGCAAATTTTGGGGTGCAACACTTTAGCATGGGCTGCTCGCCGACTAAGGCAGTATATGTTGACCCACACTACCTTATTGATCTCCAAGATGGACCCAGTCAAGTACATTTTTGAGAAGCCAGCACTTATTGGACGGATTGCAAGATGGCAAATGATTCTAACAGAATATGACATTCAGTACACATCTCAGAAAGCCATCAAAGGCAGTGTATTGTCTGATTATCTTGCTGAGCAACCCATTGATGATTACCAGCCTATGAGATTTGACTTCCCTGATGAAGACATCATGTTCATAAAAGCAAAAGATCATGAAGAGCCTATTCACACTAAAGGGCCTGACCCAGAAGAAGAATGGACTATGATGTTTGATGGGGCTGTTAATATGAATGGTTGTGGTGTTGGTGCAGTTCTCATTACACCTAAGGGAGTTCACATGCCTTTCTCGGCAAAACTCACCTTTAACTGCACTAACAACGAAGCTGAATACGAAGCTTGTATTATGGGTCTTGAGGAAGCCATTGACCTCAGGATCAAGACTTTAACTGTATTCGGAGATTTAGCTCTGGTAATTAATCAAACCAACGGCAAATGGTATACTCACCAGGAGCATCTGATACCCTACCGGGACTATACGAGGAGATTACTTACATTCTTCACAACAGTCAAGCTGGAGTATATCCCTCGAGATGAAAATCAATTTGCAGATGCTCTGGATACCATTTCTTCCATGATCAAAGTTCAAGCTGCCAACTTTGTACCTCGGATTTCAGTGTCCATACTTGACAGACCAGCATACGTATTCTCTGCAGACCTTGCTAAAGATGTTAAGCCTTGGTTTTATGACATCAAAAGTTTCTTGGAGGATCAAACATACCCACCTGGGGCATCTTCCAATGATAAGAAGACATTAAGAAGGCTAGCTGGTAGTTTCTTCCTGAATACTGACGGTTCCTTGTACAAGAGAAACTTTGATATGGTACTTCTCAGATGTGTTGATAAGACAGAAGCAGACTTGTTGATGCACGAGGTGCACGAAGGATCTTTTGGTACCCATGCTGGAGGGCATGCTATGGCTAAAAAGTTGTTAAGATCAGGCTATTACTGGATCACAATGGACGCAGACTGTTGTGCTTATGCCAGGAAATGCCATAAATGCCAGATTTATGCAGATAAAGTGCATGTGCCTCCAAATCCTTTGAATGTGATGTCTTCACATTGGCCCTTTGCCATGTGGGGCATTGACTGTTGGTGTAAGCCCTAGAGGCCAATACTTTTTGGTACTTGTATCGGATTATTCGTTTAATAATAAAAGGCATTTCTTTATTATGTTTGTCTTTCAGAATAATAAAGTCCCTAGAATAGTTAGTCTGTTTAATGAAATGTTAAGTGTGACTTAATCATGAGATCCCATTAAACATAAAGACATTATTCTTAAAATATCCGTAGTCAAGCTTTATTGCAAAGTGGGATAACATTAAAGCATTGAGACTATTATGAAGATAGACTGATGATCACATCTCATGGATCATGGATAAAGGGTTATCAAGTCTTGACATAGGTATAAATATTAGGAGTAATATTTATACCGGATTGACCCGCTATGAGAATACTACATAGTATGTTATGCAAAGTGTCATAAGTTATTCTCATGGTGATAATGGTGTATTACCACCCTTCGACCTGAAACCACTATGGACCCTAGATGTAGAGTCGGGTGCTTTATTGCTGATCAAACATTATCCGTAACTGGATGATCATAAAGACAGTTGATGGGCACTCCACGAAGCATGCTGAGGGACATGAGTGTCCTAGATGGAATTTGCCAATCCTGCATAACAGGAGAAATGTCTAAGGGCCCAATATTGAACTGGACAAGGATGACACAGTGTATGCCTTGTGTTCAATATAGACATAGGGGCAAAAGGGTAATTGTACAAACATATATTATCACGAAAAAGGTTTTGTCAGATCACATGACATTTTCGTGACTTGGGTAGCAGTGATGTGTTGCTAGATACCGCTCACTGTTTATTATGTTAAATATATAATTTAATATAATTACCAACGTTACGAAATCCTACAGGGTCACACACATAAGGACAGTTTGATGAGAGATAGAGAAATCAAAGGAACACCGTAAGGTACGGTGCACTTAAGTGAAAAATAGAAATTCGGATAATATAATAATAATTATTGTTATTTTATAATGGTTATAAAATAATAATAAAATAAATATATTTATTATAATAATAGTTATTATAATAATATATAATATTATTATGGATCATGTGAATTGGGCTTTTAGCCCGCAGCCCACAAGAGAGTCTATAAAAGGAACCCTTGTGATGAAGCTTTTACTTGATGCAATTTCGTTTTTGATTCTCACTCAAATAATTCCGTTCGTAAGCAGCTAGCACTGTGACCGGAAGCTGTTCGTGTGGACTGAGTAGAGGCGTTGCACTTCATCAACGCTTGTGATCGCTGCATCAAAGATCTGAATCGCCACAAAGAGGTAACGATTCTATCACTGACCATGCTCATTCGTAAGGATCACTAAAGGAAAATTTTTGTTTTCCGCTGCGTTTAGATCGCAATTTTCCTTCATTGACATGATTGGGAAGATTGAACCGACTGCTTCAAATGGCCACAGATTCATCCTGGTAGCTATTGACTATTTTACCAAGTGGGTTGAAGCAGCTTCATATGCAAATGTCACCAAGCAAGTGGTAGCCCGATTCCTACAGAGAGACATCATCTGTCGGTATGGAGTATCCGAGCGAATCATTACTGACAATGGTTCTAACTTGAATAACAAAATGATGGCAGAACTGTGCCGAGACTTCAAGATCCAACACCACAATTCTTCTCCTTACAGGCCAAAGATGAATGGCGTTGTTGAGGCAGCTAACAAGAATATCAAGAAGATTGTGCAAAAGATGGTGGTCACCTACAGAGACTGGCATGAAATGCTACCATTTGGCTTGCATGGGTACCGTACGTCAATCAGAACATCCGCTGGGGCGACACCATATCAACTTGTGTATGGTATGGAGGCAGTCCTACCTGTTGAAGTTGAATTACCCTCCTTGCGGGTACTAATGGATGTTAAGCTGAATGAAGCAGAATGGGTCCGATCCCAATACGAACAATTAAGTCTGATTGAAGAGAAGAGATTGGTTGCAATTTGTCATGGGCAGCTGTATCAGAAAAGAATGAAGAAAGCCTTCGATCAGAAAATCAGGCTTCGAGAATACCAAGTAGGAGATCTAGTGCTGAAAAGACTTCTCCCTCCTCATACAGACCACAGGGGCAAGTGGACTCCGAATTATGATGGTCCGTTCATAGTAAAGAAAGTTTTCTCTGGCGGAGCACTGATGCTCAGTACTATGGATGGTGAAGACTTCCTGTCCCCTGTGAATTCAGATGCAGTTAAAAAATACTTCGCATAAAGTGACCCGCTGGACATAAAAAAAAACAGAATGCAAGTCCAGGCAAAAATAGGGCATCCCGGCGAGTCAAAAACAGAATAAAAGACTCGGGCAAAAATAAGGGAAAATAAAAAAAATATGTACACCCGCTGAGTTGAAAAGCCGCATTGGACAGCTCAGGCAAAAATGGGTATCCCGGTGGATTGAAAACCTGAAAGGGCGGTCCACGCAGAATAAGGGAATAAGCGAACAACTGCATTCTGAATTCGGCTGTATCACTTACAAAATGGCAAGCTTCGAAAGGTTAAAGCATTGGTCAGAATCAACCTTCTTCAGAAGCAAGATGAGAAGAACGTCAATGTCATACAAGTCATAGCAAAAGGGAAGCTCACTGAAGCGTCATCAACATTGCCAACACCTTTTTGTTTCTCAATTTGTAACAATATCCTCATTTCAGGGGATTTGTTTCTTTGACTGTACTCGCCAATTCAGGGCACACAAATTAATAAAATCAGATTTTCAGTCTTATTTTGTCTCGTGTATTTTATCTATATTTGCAAAAATGTCCGATGTCCTTAATATAATGGTTGCATAAATATATATGCGTCTTTTCTAAAATGCTTGCAGGGAATATATTTGCTCCCGGGAGTGTCTAAATTCCTATGATGGAATCCAGTAAGGGATACCTCGGGGTACTTGTACGTTTTTTATCATAACAGGAGTGCAGGTATTCAAGGCACAACATGGGACATGAAAGCACTCTTCCCAGCAAGCAGCCAAATCATTATTTCCTCAAGCACATCTTCCAAGCAGTACCAGAGATGCTTTCTCCCCACTAGAGTTGCCAGGCACCATTTCCCCAGCTAGATCCATCACCCTCAGAAGGGCTTCTACAGAATCACCAGAAAGGCCGTTCACTGATCATTCCTCCCCAGCCAAGTGCAAAGACAGGGAACCATCTCCCCGCAGAGTTTCAGCCTCTATCCAGAAGAGCAATGTCTGAAGATCTCACAACAAAGTGACGAAAACTTCGACAGCCCCAGCTGGGCCCCTCATTACAAAGATAGGTCTATCAGTGACCTATTTCCCCAAGCAGAGTCATACATCTTATCAGATCTACCAATGATATCATCCCCAGCCGGGATATTCTTTCAAAGTAAATCAATCAGAGATCTTCACGGCAACGGTATCCGAATCCCGGATCGGTATCTTTGCATATTCATAGCATTCGCATCATATTCTCCCCCCAGAGCGTAACATTCCGTCTAATACAAAGCATTACGGCAAAAGTCAAACACATTGCATAATCATAAGCCATGTTTTGAATCGATCACCTGTGAATACGGACATACCACCAACAATATACAAAATACCTCTCAAATTCCCCAGCAGAAAGCCAAAGCGTCCCCTTTGCACTCACAAATACATATTAATACACTCTCCTGACACCCGTCCGTGTCACCTATCCCTAGCAAATCCCAATAAATTATTTCCTTTCTATCTGACATTCGTCCTATGTCATGATACTTTTGGCAGCCGTCCCCTGCCAGGTGACCGTCCTTCACCTTTTAGATGACCGTCCCTCATCTTTCTCCCAGCGGAGTCTCCATTATTGGAACCCTTTCCTATCCGACATTCGTCCTATGTCGTGAGATTTTAGTAGCCATCCCCTGCTAGGTGATCGTTCTTCACCTCTTGATGATCTTCCTTCATCATTCTATCCGATGGTCGTCCCCATCGTTGATCTTTTTATCTGACATTCGCCCTATGTCATGATAAACCCCGAGAGCAGCCGTCCCCTACTAGGTGATCGTCCTTCACCTCTTGATGATCGTCCTTCATCATGTTTATCCGATGGCCGTCCCCATCGTCGACCTTTTCTATCCGGCATTCGTCCTATGTCGTGATACTTTCGGCAGCCGTACCCTGCCAGGTGATCGTCCTTCACCTTGGATGACCGTCCCTCATCCTTGTCCCCAACAGAGCAGCTGTCCCCTGCTAGGTGATCTTCCTTCACCTTTGTTTTCATTTATTTCATTAACCCGGTGGCCGTCCCCCATCGTTGTTTACCCTTTACCTTTTAATCCCCAAATAATCTTGTTACTTTCCCTGATGGCCGTCCCCATCATGATCTCTTTATTTCCCCAGCATGTCGGCCGTCCCCATCATTGCTTTATCCCCGGCAGTCAACCTCTGCTCGACGGTCGTTCTCCGTTGCCCGCACTTTATAATCTTACTTTACTTCCTTTTACAATCTATATCCCTTTTCTTCTTCACCCAGTGAGTGCAAATTTTGGACTGTCTTTAGTATTCAACCACAAGTTATCTTGTTTGCCTGTTAAGCCGTCACTTACATCCTGCACAACTAACTCATGTTTGAATAGGGGCAGCTGTAAACACCCCAAATTTTCCCTCACTAAATTCACACCATGGCTTGTGATCTTTACATTTGCATCAATTCAATCATAGCATCTCATATTGCATTTTTGCTTCACTGCATTGGTTCTAAGTCATCTGCATCTAGGGTTTGTGATTTGAGCAATCCATGGGCTATCTGAGCCACTCCAAAGGTCTTCAATCATCTCAAGAGGGCCTATGTATGTTCAAACATCATATTATATCCTCCCAAGATCAAGGAAGTCAGAAAATCACAAGAACTGAGAAAGGCATGGAAGCAGAGTCAGGTTTAACTACACAGATGACCTAAAATTAGGGGTTTTTAAGAGGCCATAACTCCAAATTTTTTTGGTCATTCTTGTTTCTATTGGTCTCTATATGTTATAAGGATCCTACACACCAATTATCATGAAGAAATTCAATGAGGAAGGCATCTGATCAATAGATGACTTCTTGAGCAAGTCAGTGCAAAATCAGGGCATCTGAGGCCCCCAATCATCCAACCAAAGGGTCTTCTCCATCATTTTGGGTGTATATGATCTTTATTTGATCTTGGAAGAAGTTAGAAGCTCACAAAATTGAAGAATTTCAAGCCATTTGCAAAGTTGCCATTTTGGGAAAGTGACTTGTAATGCAAACTTGCCATTTTGGGAAAGTTTTTCAACCTCCTCTTTTTGATTCAAAAATGCTTCAAATGAAAAATTCTTGGTCATGAAAGTTGTATATTGGATCATTCCCTTTTTAAAAAGTACAAGAACTTGACCTAATTCATTTTAGAACTCAAGTTATGGTTTGTCAAAGTTGGGAAAAATCACTTAAATTTCACTTTTGTACCAAAGAGGGAAGTTTGCAAATTCTTATACCAAGCCCATTTGGGACCTCTAATGCATCTCTACACATCATACCATCCTAGTGCAACTCATTTGGATCATATTTGTGCCTTGAATCACAAGCTTTCATGCCTTGAACTTCACAAATTTCAAAAGGGGCCAAACTTCCCCAAAATTGCAAAATGGATCAAAACCCTTCATCCACTTGCCACAGCTCATCAAATCTGATTTCATAGCATTCCTTGATCCTTGCTGCGCATAACCATGCCTATATCCCAGCCTGCCACATGCCCATACCTCAAGTACACCAACTCTTGACTTTATGCATTTTGCCCCATACCAATCAGCATAGCCCACAACAACTACACTGACCTATCCCAGCATGTTATGTGGCAAAGAAGCAAGCCATTTCACACAACATTGCAGCCTAACACTTGAGAATCCTCAACATACACAAAATCCCTAAAATTTGCAAAAGCCTTCGAATTTCATAACCCAGCCAACAAACTCCCAAACTTTTTCCACCATTCAACTCCACAATCATCACTGATCATTCCCCACCCTTCATTTTGCCTTGAAACACCCTGAATCAAAAACACGATTTTCACATTTCTTGAACTGAGTTTCAGCCAACTCCACATAGAGGCTATATAAACCCCATCCAAGCATTGCAAACTCTTCAGAAGGATCAATGGAGGTGATTTGAAGCAAAGAACTGGCCAGAAAGTACCAAAGGTGAAAGCTCAAGTTCAGGTGAGCTCAAGAACTTTTTTCCAGAACCTTCATTTTAAGTTCTTAATTGATTCTATGTGCTCTCCTGATGATCATGATGTCTTTACTTTTGAAAATGATTGAGAAACAAGCGTGTATGAAGCTTCTGAAACTTTTGATATGTTTTCCGTTTTGCTTCGATTCATGTTCTCGATGGTAAATAAATGAATTTTGTTGTTTGATTCTTGCTTGGAGTGATGTGAGGATCATTTCTGGAAAGTTAGAAAGCTTAGGGTTGCGTATTAAGTGAGATATCATGTTTGGCTAGCCGGAGAAGATGACCGGAACACTGTTCCGGTCACCTGAAAGTAATTAGGGTTCAGATTAGGGCTTTAATAATAATTAGCGTAGTTTGAATTCTGGCCCTTGGATTACGCGCGAAGTCAATTCCCTCCAATCTGACTTTAAACCTGGGCCTTAGGATCAGTTGACTTTCCCTTTTTCTCATTTTATTTAATATTTATTTCATTTGTTTTCCATTTTATTTGAACGAATTTTTAAAAATAGCAAATGATATCAAAAAATTCTGAAAATTTGTATCCAAGCTTTTATTTATTTTCAGAAACCAAACATATTTTTATTTTTATTTTTTGCATTAAAAATTATTTTTAAATCATTTAAATGATTATTTTTAATTAGTTAATGAGAATTAATTAATTAAAAATACATTTAGGTATTTAAAAATTCCAAAAAAATTCAGAGAGCTTTTTAAAACATTTAAAAACATTTACAAACTCACAATACAAATTTCTTTTTGGGTTTGATCACACTTTGACATTTTTCATTTGAATTAGGGTTCTTTAATTTGAATATTTTCAACCCTAACTTCAAAAATTCATAACTTTTGATCCAAGTTGAGTTTGTGAATGGTTCTTGTTGCATTGTGTTCTATATACTTTCAAGCTTCTAAAAACATTTTTGTTTCATTTTTATCTTGCATTTTCAATTTGTTTGGCATTTTCCCTTTAGGATTACCCTTTAAACCCTAGAAATTTAGGAAAATCATAAGTCCTTTAGGGTTTAGTTTTTGACCTTCCCCTTTGGGCAGTGAACTTGTATAGGTTTAGGGTAGCTTTGATCCCATTTTCAATTTTTTATCTTGTCATTTGCTTCTGATTTTGAATTTTTCATTGCATCTTGTACATGAACCCTAATTTTTGCTTTCATTTGCATTCATCCTTCATATGCTTGCATACATGAGCTTACCATGACATTTTGTGCATCCACATGACTTATAAGAAATCTTAGGACACATTAGAATCATGCTTGATCATTTATTCATCCATTCACCATGTTATGCATCCATTGCATTTCATAAGTCTTCATGAACTTTCATACCTCCTTTCATGTTTCATTTGCATCTTCATTGCTTGTGTGATCATCCACATCTCATGACAATCATTTGTATCATATCTTAGCACCATTTACATCTTAATCTTAGTTCTGACTTTGGCTTTTATCTTGGCATTTCATCTCATTTTCATCTCATTTCATTTCTTGTTGCTAACTTTGCACGTGGTAAGTGCTTGAGAAGTGAATTTGCCTTCACCTCTCATGATCTCTTCTCATCTCTTTTATGCATTCATTTCTGCATTTTTACTTGTGTATTAGAGTGAGCTTACTCATTCATGCTCCTTCTCCTCTTTCTTTCTTCAAGCAACTTATCTTCTTAAGTGAAGTAAGTTGTCTTGCTTCTTGCTGCTTCTCCTCCTTTCACCTGCTTCTTCCTTGGTGGCTTTTCTTGAAGACCTCTTGCAAGCCTCATAAACCTTAGGAACACCCAAGCATGATCACAATTAGGGTTTGATTAGTCCCCCCATTAGTTTTAACTTTGTGTCATCTTTGAGTCTTCTCTTCCTATCTCTTAATCAAGGACTAAACCTTAAAGGTTTTAAGACTTTGTGATTAGGGTTATGCTTGTATCCTTCTATTAGGATGGAGTGTATAACTTTAATCCTAAGTGTTAAATCCTTAATGTGTTTAAATCCTTCAATCAATCCATCTAATAATCACTAAGACATCAAGCTTGTAACTTGGGCCTTGCATTAAGGTTCTAATTCTTCCTTAATTGGTTAAGAAGGACTAACCTTAGTGTTAATGGACAAGTCCCCCTCAATTTGTCTTACAAACCATAAAATTCACTTCTTAATCTTACCATTAACTAAAATCCACTTCAATAAAGACTTTGTTTTGTCATGAGGTTAATCCCTAATCATGGATTAAGTTGAGGAGCCTTCCTCAGCTTAAATGTTCTCATCTATTATCCTTCTATTAGGATAGTGTAATGGGTCCATTAAATCCTTGATTATGGCTTAAACTCATTACTTAACACCAAACAAAAACTCCAAAAAACATCTAAATAATTACAAGTAGGTTAATGATCTTAATCCTACATCATGGTGATTAAGGGTGAGGTGTTTACTTCATGCTTAAGGTATTATCATTACCCCTAATCAGAGGGAGGATGTGATGAGCTTACTAACCCTTGGTTTAGGCTTAAGCTCATTTTCTTATGACAAACTCCAAAAGCAATAAAAGGTTGAAAACATCAGAAACAAACAATAATCGTCTCCTCCGGGATTCTTTTCTCACCTCATTCACTCACAAACGAGAACTCGCTTCTTCCGTTTAATGCAAGACAGTTTGCACCTGAGCCAGACAGGTCATACACTTGAGCATAGACAAGTAAGCAGTCCATCAGTCAATTTATCTTTCAGTCTCTTTGAGTCGAACTACGGTGTTCTGACTTCCTCATTGCACAAGAGGATACATAGGCATAACTTAACTGTTATCGAACAAAAGTCTCTGTATACTCCCCCTCTTCCAGCATTATCCTTTAAGCCTCATAGTCTTGAGCTTTGCACTCTTTCCTTACATTGACACTTCTTTTATTTCACTTCACATTTCTTTTACAGTGACACTTGCATTCTTTTCCAGCTTTTGCGTACAAAATAGCACAGACACTACCCCTTTTAAACACAAATCTTTTAAGCGTGGATCCCGTCGAGTACGGCGGACAATCTGGGTGCTAATACCTTCCCAGGTTGTAACCAACCCCCTTTCTCAGTTTCTCTGGTTCGCGATCGTCTTATCCATATCTTTTCTTAGGTTTATGCAGCATTACCTTTCCTTCGGGATAAAAATGCCTAGCTGGCGACTCTATTCATTCCTTCTCTTTCGCCGACCGTTCGCGTCTGTACCCCTCTTGGCCCGGTGTCATCAGGTGGGATCGACAATATGATACTACTTATAACTTGAACTTGTAACATAACATATATCTCCCCTTTTGACAACATCAAAAAGAGGGAAAGTATATTATATAACCCAAATAGCAATAAAGAATATGAAAAGGGAAAGCATTGGAATACAATTCAAACACCAGTAAACACACAATAAGCGATGAATGAACAAAAGTGATAAATAAACACGATAAGATAATGAACATAGTAAAACTAGTAAACATTATCCATAATAAAGTAATACAAGCCAACATAACAAAACAATAACGATTGTAAAAAAACAAAGAGAATGCAAATTAAAATGAAATGTTATGCAACATGTCTTCATGGTCTTCGACCCCTTCGTGATGGGTAACGACGTTGATAAATAGCTAGTGAAGGTGCTTCCTCATTTTAAGAAGTATAGTGGATGAAATTACGGTTGAGAGTGTTGAAGGAATTTGTAAGAGCCACATTTGTACCATTAACCTCATTAATTCGAGCCAATGAGTTTGAAGCATAGGATTCAAAATTGGTATTTTGAGTTTCCAAGACGGCTTGCAACTCGGTATAATGAGTATCTTGAACCGACACATACTCAGTAAAGGCCTTGTCTTGCTCATTGAGTCTCCGTTCCAATTTATTGTATCGCTTGGATTGAGTTTCATAGTAGCTTTGTTGTTGCAATTTCATATTTTGAAGCATGGACATTAATTCGGAGGTATTGTCTTAAGGTGGTGGAGATGGAGGAGCAAACGATGTTGCCGTGTGAGTCCACCCCATGTGTTTCCATTCACCCCAGTCTTGATTCTCATAAAGTGTTGAATCGTCAGACGAAATCCGATGCCAATCTTCATTATCAACCTGAACTTCATCAGTATTCATTGGCTCAACAATTTGATCCTCATTCTGATCAGGATCATCTTTAGCTTCAGCTTCATCCTCATTATCGTTACCCTAACCAGCCCGAACAATATATCAATATCGCTTAGTGTCGCTCCCCGGATTTCCATCCTGGTACAAACGCGAAAGTGGCGCGGAAAGAGGTAGAGTCGCTAGCCAGGCATTTTTATCCCGAAGAAACGGGAATGGTAATGCTGCACAAACCAGAAGAAAAGAAGAGGAAGGACACGGGTCATGCGAACCAAAGAAACTGAGTTCGAGAGTCGGTTACGACCTGGGAAGGTATTAGCACCCCAGGTCGTCTGCCGTACCCGACGGGATCCACGCTTGCGAAGAAATTTGTTTCAAAGGGTGAAGAAATGAAAGCTGCTGCAAAGAAAATGAACTGAACTGGATAAAAGAAAAGAAAAGGGGAACTGGAAAAGAAATGAAAAGGAAAAATGTAGGGAAAATAAAGATTATGCTCAAACGGGCCCTACCCCGCTGCCTACGTACCTCATCTGGACAATGAGGATCAGAGTCGTCGTAGTTCCCCTAACTAGGGGTGGAAAAGATTGCTTGTGTATTAAGGCTTGAACTGCCTATGTCAATGCTCAGGTGTTGCAGGCTCGGACAACGAGTGCGTAACCGTCTTGCAAAATAACAAGTAGGAGCAAGTTCTCGGACGGAGCGAAGGAGATGAGAAAAGAATTCCCGAAGGAAAGACGCTTATTGTTTGTTTGTGTTTTTTATGAAGCTTTTTATGAGTCTGACACAAGGAAGTGAACTCAAGCCCTTTTCCATGGAATGTGCACTTGTCACTACATTCCAAGATGGAATAATAGAACAAGCACACTCAAGTAAGGAGAAGATCCCCAAAACATGAACCCAGAGATTAGGGCTTAAGCTCACTAACTCATTAAATTATTAAGTGCTTTTTGTATTTACAATGAAGAAGTGTGTTTTATGATTTTCTTGGTGAAAATGATATCTTGATCAGACTTGTACATCACAAGGCAAGCTTGTACTATCCCAAGATGGGAAGACTACAAGTGTCTCATGGGATAAGGTTATTGCTCAAGGTATCACTTCAAACTTTATTAAGTGTCTTCTTTAGAGTGCTGAGATGAGAAGAGAAAAGAAACTAAAAGGATCACAAAGGCAAAAGTCTAATGGGGGACTAATGAATCCTAAGTGTTGGCATGCATGGAAATCCTAGGTTAATGAGGTTTACTATCCTAAAGAAGAAAGCAAGAAGAAGAGAAGAAGAAGAAAGAAGAATAAAAGAGGAGGGAAGTAAGGCCTAAGCCCAACAATCACAAGGTTAGAACAAGTAAGAATAAGAAGAGAAGAGATAAGATTTGGAGATGTGGGAATCACATCCACACCTCTCACTTACCAAAGCCCCTGAAAAGGTTAGCAACACAAGTACAAAGGCAATATAAAATGATCACAATGCCATACCAACATCATACAAACAGAAGTGAAGTCATACACACAAATGCTCAAAGCTAACACAAGTCATAAGAATGAGATAAGAAGCACACCAATCAACATGAGGCAACATGAATCACATAGCAAAGCAAAGCAAACTTGAGAAGATGTAAAGTAAAATAAGCAAATTACAAACTCAAAGCACAAGATCAGAACCCTAATTAAATTAGAAAAATGTATAAAGAGCATGAGAGGTGAAGAGAAGAGAGGCATATGGTCAAGCAATCATATTAAGGGAAGAAAGAAGCAAAGGAAGTGAGGTGGATGTACATGATAATGGAAGAACTCCAAAGGCAAACAAATTACAAGATTTCCAAAACACAAACCCCAACCCAAGATCATAGAAGTATCAATGCCCTAAAGAGACCCTAAACAAGATGAAGAAGTTGGCACAAGTGCCCTTCTAAGCTAAGGAGAGGACTTAGGATAAAAAAGAAGCAAAATGGGACAAGTTAAGAACAAAAATTCAAAAACAAATCAAGTATGCACCCTACAATTCCACAACCTTGGTCAAGAGATATTCAATCATGATATAACAACATGCCAAAAGGAGAGGAAGAAATTCAGAAGTCAAGCAAGTTAAGTGAGGGGTCAAACATCAACTAGGGTTAAGAAACTTCAATCACAAGTAAATGACCAAAACCAAATGAATAAGCTTCTAAAAATCAGAACAAAAATCACACATATGGTACACTCTATTATAAATCCAGAACAAAAAGAACCAATCAAAAATTCAAAATGATGATCAGTATGGAAAATGGATAAGTTAACATGCTTAAAAATGAATAAAAATGAATTAATTATAATGAACAATTAATATCCACGTGTCAAAATAAAATAAATGAAAAATAAAAATGTCAAAAATTAAAGAAAACTAAAAATAACATTCATGAATTATTTTAGAATTTTTTGAGACTTAAAACTATTTTTAAAAATTAAAATCCAAACTGAAATAAAATGGAAACAAAAAAAGAAATAAAATAAATGGAATTAGGAAGGGGGTGCGAATAGAAAGGATCTTAGTTCAATTCAGTTGGGCTCAAACGCATGGGGGATGGGAATAGTCATCCAGGCCCACTGGGTCCTGCGCATGCTCACAATAATTGGGGTGGATATTCAGAAAATATGGAAAAAACGTGAGCCAATGGATCAAATGGAAAGCCAGGATCAGTCAACTCATTAATGTAAGTCATCACAATGATTGGTCATCAGGTGGGGGAGCATTATTAATATGGTGTGGTGCGTGACAATTTGATTAATTCAGATTTAAAATATGAAAATGAAACACGTGAGGGGGAGGGTCTTCATTAAATGAGGTGGCACAACAATGGATGTCCAGATGGGAGATCTAATGGTCCTGAGGTCTTCTTCCTCCCTGAAACCCTAATAATCACCAGCCCAGAATCCGGTGACCGGAGCTAGGGCTCTGGCACCGGAAAATGTAGATCATGAACAAAACTCAATGAAAATATATCAAACACTCCAGATCAGATCATCAAGTTACACTGAATCCAAATATGGCCATGAAATTCACAAATGATCAAAGAAAACTCCAGATCGGAGACAAACAAGTTTCACCATGAAACTTTAAATCAACATACAAAGCTCAATTCTCAAGCATTTTTAAAATTAAAACATGCAGAATCATCAGCACAATTAGAAGATCACAATGCACACATCTATTTTCATTTCCAGATCCAAGGATTTTGAGCTTACCTGAGACTTACAGATCTGGAAATAGCTTGATAGAAGCCAAGAATAGTTGCAAATCCACTCCAAATACACTCTAGTTGTAAAATAAATGCAACTAGAGCCTTGAAAGCTGCTGGATCTAGGAGCTCAAAGCTTGCTGCTCTGAAATGGCAAGGTGTGGAATCTTGAGAATCAGCTTGAACAAAGTATGGATTTGTGATCCTGAACCCTCAAGGATGAAGAATATGCAAGTGGTTTTGACAATGAGTAATTGTAGAGAGTGATTCGAAGGAAATTGCAGAATGAGCAAAAACTTGAGAGTAGAAAAATGTGATGGATCTGAGGCACACTAAAACCCTAATTCTCTTATAAATGACCTCAAGAAGCAATGCTGAAAGAATGAAGGCATTGGCACGTGGGAAGAGAGTGTGGGAGAGAATTTGCACAATTTGCAAGTTTGGTGTGATGAGGCATTCTACTCGTGCATTGCTCTCTCTCTCTCTCTTTGCCCATGTGTTCTCAAGATCTCACCCTTGATTTAAATCAACAAAGATTCTGGCCCTTGGATGTAAGTATCACACATTTCTCATGATCATGCAAATTTTACACTTATGAAATAACCCTCACATCATGCACAAATTTGGTATTATTCTTGGAGAAAAATGCATCATTTGCATTGATTTGTAACATTGTGACCTCATTTGGTTCATACCAACACCCAAAAATAAGTTTCATGACTTTTTGCCTTTGTGTACTATTGAAAATTCATGTCATGCCCTAGTTTCCTTGAAATTTTCGAGGGCCTCATCTCTTAAACCATAAAGGCTATGAAAAAGTACTTGTACTTTTTGAAAATGGGAGGCTTTAATATTCAACTTTCATGTTTGGCTTTGGTTCATTTGAAGCTTTTTTCACCAAGTTATGCTTACTTGAAAATTAGGGCAAAAACTTACTAAAAATGGCATTTTCCATGACCAACCTTATACCAATTTTGCAAAACACCTCAAAACCTCATGATTCTTGATCTTTGATCTTGCCAAACCTCTTTTAATGTTATAAGAACATCCCTTGGCTAGAAAAATTGGGTTGGACCCTTTGAAATCTCACAGTTGACTTTTATAAGGCACAGTTGACCAATTTCTTCATTTACAAGCAACTGAAGAAATACTTGACTTCCACAAGGAATTTTCTCACCAAATTTCATCCCTAGGATCCTTTTATCATGTAAGAGACTTTGCCCAAATGAAATGGCCAAAGTCTTGAGGTTTTCATGCTTGAAACTCAAACCCTAATTTGGGATTATTGTGTAGGAGCTTTGCCCTAGCCTAAATTCCCTGATGATCTTCCAACCTTCTGAGCTTTTATGAATGATCTTGAACTTGTGAATGCAACATAGACCCCTCATAGGACTTGAACAAATCCATTGGGCCCCTTGTGATAGCTTGTGATGCTTCAAAAACCTCCACAGATGATCATATGCCTAATGTTAGGTCATGAGAAGGTTATGCCTCATCTTTCCATGCTTAGATGCCAAGAATATGGTATGTTCATGATGAATATGATATGATATGATGCTTAAAAAGAAGAGGGAAAATTTGGGGTGTTACAGCTGCCCCTATTCAAATAACTGTTAATCTGAAAAGAACGGTAGCACGGGCTATCGACCGTTCGAGATAAACTGTGGTTGAATACCAAGAAAACCTGAAATTTGTACTCTGATGAAGAATGCAAGAAACTGGGAAATAAACCCAACCAAATGACGCTTTGGTGACTGAAGTGGAGAGAAAATAGACGAGATTCTTCCAAGTTGAAACTAATATCTGGAATCAAAATACTTTGACAGACGAGTCTTCTTCGAACAATCCTGTTACGCCAGGAACTGGGCATACGAGCCCTCACAAACTCTGCAAGACAAATAACTTGAGACAGACGAATTGCCCTTGGATATACCTGTTACGCCAGGACCGGTGATGCACAAAAGTCTGTGGGATAGGCATGCATAGTCAAGGTAGACAAACCCTCTTCATATTTTATCCGGGGATATATGGTATAAGACAGACGAGCCTTCTTAGAGAAAACCTGTTATGCCAGGTGCAACAACAATAAGTGATGCTTGAGACAGATGAGACTCCTTCGGATATACCTGTTACGCCAGGACCGGTAACCATTTAGACATTTATTCCCACAGTCAGGATTTCAAACCTCTTCAATACAGACGAGTATTGGATGACCACCAAGAGAACACAGACGAGTGCCATAAGTCAATGATACAAACGAATATCAGACGATGATCTAAGAAACACAGACGAGTGTTCAGGGGATGATATAGACGAATATCAGACACTGGTACATACGAATACCATAAATCCAACACAGACGAGCGTTCGGAGTAGCAATACAGACTAGTACCCAGGTAGTTATCAAATCAACACATGTGGATATAAGCTAACACAGACGATTGTTAGGGGTGATACAGATGAGTATCCAAACAATGCAGACGAGCTTCAAATAGATAACAAACACATACGAGTTTTGGGGGATGCATACGAGCAACCCTAAAAATTACATATTAGACACAGACGAGTGTTGGAAAGTGCAGACGAGCAACGACAATTATCGAACACAGACGAGTGTTGGGGAGTGCATACGAGCAACAACAAAATGATAACACAGACGAGTGTGGAGAATTGCAGACGAGCGGCAATAAAATGTGAACACGGACGAGTGCTGGAGAATGTTTCCCTGAATATCTTTTGTTAGTGAAAAGAGTTCTGACAAATAAACTCTGTGGGGAAATGAAATGAGCCTCCCACTGCTTGTTGGGCATACTCTACTGGGGAATATAAACTGCTTGGGCTACCTGCCAAGACTTAACTGGGGGAAATTCTGCTTGGGAGAATGTGACGCCATCCTGCAACCTGCAATAACAGAAAACACATATGTGCCCCGGGGACTTGCATGGTATGATCTGTTCATCCATCGTCACCCGACACTCAAAGAAAATTTCAAATGTTTCCCTGCAATGTCATTTTCTTTCAAATTATCACCATGTTTTAAATGCAATGCTAATTTTTGCCAAAAATTCAGGACATTTTGCAGACAAAAATAAACACAACAAAGCTTTTCGACTGAATATTCTTTTTATTGAAAGGCCTCTGAATAGGCAAATATTTACATCAGGAAGCAACCACCTGGAAAGAGGTAGCTACCATAAAATTGAGAAAATAAACTATCCTAATGGCAATGCACACGACATTCCAATGAGTTCCCTTTCTGCTATGACCAACATGTCTTCAAAACTCTTGATTCTTGCCTTTGCTTTCTGAGAAGATGAGGGGACTGATTCCTATCCTTCTGATATTGTCAAGCTGTATGAAATGATGATTTGGTTCAGATTACTCGAATTGCAGTTGTTCGTTTATTCCCTTATTTTGCGTGGATCGCCCTTTCGGGTTTTCAATCCACCGGGATACCCTTTTTTTTCCTGAGTTGTCCGATGTGGCTTTTCAGCTCAGCGGGTGTACATTTTATTTATTTATTTTCCCTAACTTTTGCCCGAGCTTTTTATTCTGTTTTTAGCTCGCCGGGATGCCCTTTTTTGCCTGGACTTTAATTCTGTTTTTGTGTCCAGCGGGTCTCTTTATGCGAAGTATTTTTTAGCTGCGTCCGAGTTAACAGGGGATTGGAAATCTTCTCCATCCATAGTGGTGAGCATCAATGCTCCTCCTGAGAAAACTTTCTTCACTATGAATGGTCCTTCATAGTTTGGGGTCCACTTGCCCCTATGATCTGAACCTGGAGGAATGATCCTCTTGAGCACAAGCTCTCCTACTTGATACTCCCGAGTACGTACTCGTTGGTCGAATACTCGCTTCATTCTCCTCTGATAAAGTTGACCAAGACAGATAGCCGTTAACCTCTTTTCCTCAATTAGACATAGCTGATTGTAACGAGCACGTACCCATTCAGCCTCATCAAGCTTCACATCCATCATCACACGCAATGAAGGAATCTCCACTTCAACAGGCAAGACTGCCTCCATACCATATACCAATGAGAAAGGAGTTGCCCCAGTTGACGTCCTGACTGACGTTCGGTACCCATGCAACGCAAATGGTAACATCTCATGCCAATCCTTGTAAGTGACAACCATTTTCTGCATAATCTTCTTGATATTCTTGTTTTCCGCCTCTACCGCACCATTCATCTTTGGTCGGTAAGGAGAAGAATTGTGATGCTGGATCTTGAAGTCCCGACACAACTCTGCCATCATCTTGTTGTTTAGATTAGAACCATTGTCAGTAATGATCCTTTCGGGCACTCCGTATCTGCAAATGATGTCTCTTTTCAAAAATCTGGCTACCACTTGACGAGTGACATTGGCATAAGATGCTGCTTCAACCCACTTAGTGAAGTAATCAATCGCAACCAAGATGAAGCGATGACCAGTTGAAGCAGTAGGCTCTATCTTTCTGATCATGTCAATGCCCCACATAGAAAAGGGCCAAGGAGATGACATGATGTTGAGCGGGCTAGGAGGAATATGCACCTTGTCTGCATAAATCTGGCACTTGTGGCACTTACGAGCGTATGAACAGGCTTGCTTCGTGTCTATCCACGCATCTGAGCAAGACCATGTCAAAGTTTCTTTTGTATAAAACCCCGTCTGTATTCAAGAAGAAACTAGCAGCAAGTCGCCTTAAGGTCTTCTCGTCATTGGAAGATGCCCCAACTGGGTATTCTTGCTTTTCCAGGAATAACTTGATATCAAAGTACCAAGGTTTCTCGTCAGACACGGCGTCTATAGAGAAAGCATGAGCTAGTGCGTCAAGCCTGGAAATGTCAATTCTGGGCACATAATTCCAACACAAGACTTTGATAGATGAAGAAAGAGTAGCCAATGCGTCGGCGAATTGATTTTCATCACGTGGTATGTACTGAAGCTTAACTGTCGTGAAGAACGTCAACAGTTTTCTGGCATAATCCCTGTAAGGAATTAGATGCTCTTGATGCGTATACCACTTGCCGGTAACCTGATTAATAACGAGGGCTGAATCTTTGAATATATCGAGGGTCTTAATCAGAAGATTAATAGCCTCCTCTATTCCCATTATGCATGCCTCGTATTCCGCTTCATTGTTGGTGCAGCCAAAAGTAATTCTGGCAGCGAAGGGAAAGTGAACACCTTCAGGAGTGATAAGAACAACACCAACTCCACGTCCGTTGATATTGACTGCCCCATCTAACATCAACTTCCATTTGGATTCAGGGCCTGGCCCATCCTCCGGAAGTGGTTCCTCGCAATCATTTGCTTTGAGGTACATGATGTCCTCATCAGGGAAATCAAACTTCATTGGCTGATAATCGTCTTCAAGAGGTTGATGTGCAAGGTAATCCGAAAATACACTTCCCTTGATGGCTTTCTGAGAAGTATACTATATGTCATACTCTGTTAAGATCATCTGCCACCTAACAACCCTTCCGGTTAACGTTGGTTTCTCAAAAATGTACTTGACAGGATCCATTTTGGAAATTAGCAGTGTGGTATGGGTCAACATGTACTGTCTCAGTCGGTAAGCAGCCCATACCAAAGCGCAGCAAGTTTTCTCGAGCAGTGAGTAACGGGATTCACAGTTGGTAAAATTTTTGCTAAGGTAATAAATAGCGTACTCTTTTCGGCCAGACTCGTCATGTTGGCCTAGAACACACCCTATTGACCCTTCTAACACAGTCAAGTACATGATAAGCGGCCGTCCTGGAACTGGAGGCATTAGAATCGGAGGTGTCTGCAAATATTCTTTTATCTTATCAAAGGCTCTTTGGCAGTCCTCATTCCACCTGACCGTTTGCTCCTTTCTTAGCAATTTGAATATTGGCTCGTACGTGGCAGTTAGATGAGATATGAACCGCGAAATGTAGTTCAACCTCCCTAAGAACCCGCACACTTCTTTTTCTGTTTTCGGTGCAGGCATATCTTGAATTGCTTTTACTTTTGCAGGATCTACCTCGATTCCCTTCTGACTAACAATAAAATCCAGCAGTTTCCCGGAACGCACTCCGAAAGTGCACTTGTTTGGATTCAACCTCAGCTTATATTTTATCAGTCTATCAAACAGCTTCTTGAGGTTGACCAGATGCTCTTCTTCGTCTTGGGACTTAGCAATCATATCGTCCACGTAGCACTCTATCTCCTTGTGTATCATGTCGTGGAACAATGTGACCATAGCCCACTGATATGTTGCCCCGACGTTCTTCAAACCAAAGGGCATCACCTTGTAGCAGAATGTACCCCACGGGGTAATGAACGTTGTTTTTCCATGTCTTCCGGTGCCATCTTAATCTGATTATACCCGGAGAAGCCATCCATGAAGGAAAATACCGAGAATTGAGCAGTGTTGTATACCAATACATTAACGTGAGGTAATGGAAAGTCATCTTTTGGGATCTCTCTATTTAAATCCCGGTAATCAACGCACATCCGGACCTTGCTGTCCTTCTTTGGTATAGGCACAATGTTAGCTACCCAAGGTGGGTAACTAGTTACGACAAGGAATCCGGCATCCCATTGCTTCTAAACTTCCTCCTTGATCTTCATCGCCATGTCAGGACGAGTTATTCTCAACTTTTGTTTCACAGGAGGACATTCTTCTCTCAATGGTAACTTGTGTACAACGATGTCGGTATCCAACCCTGGTGTAAACACCCCAAATTTTCCCTCACTCATTTCACCATGGCTTGTGATTCTTTTTCATTTGCATAAATTCAATCATGTCATCTCATATTGCATTTTTACTTCACTGCATTGGTTCTAAGTCATCTACATCTAGGGTTTGTGATCTGAGCAATCCCTAAGCCATCTGAGCCACTCCAAAGACCTTCAATCATCTCAAGAGGGTCCATGTATGTTCAATCATCATATTCTATCCTCCAAAGATCAAGGAAGCCAAAGAATCACAAGAACTGAGGAAATGCATGGAAGCAGAGCCAAGCTTAACTGCACTGATGACCTGAAATTAGGGTTTTGGTTTCAGAGGCTATAACTCCAAATTTTTTGGTCATTCTCGATTCTATTGGTATCTATAGGATATGAGGATCATGCATATCAATTTTCATGAAGAAATTCAAAGGGGAAGGCATCTGATCACAAGATGACTTCTTGAGCAAGTCAGTGCAAAATCAGGGCATCTGAGGCCCCCAATCATCCAACCAAAGGGGGTTCTCCATCATTTTGGGTGTATATGATCTTTATTTTATCTTAGAAGAAGTTATAAGTTCACAAAATTGAAGAATTTCAAGCCATTTGCAAAGTTGCCATTTTGGGAAAGTGACTTGTAATGTAAACTTGCCATTTTGGGAAAGTTTTTCAACCTCCTCTTTTTGATTCAAAAATGCTTCAAGTGAAAAATTCTTGGTCATGAAAGTTGTAGATTGGATCCTCCCATTTTCAAAAAGTACAAGAACTCATTCTAATTCTTTTTAGATCAAAAGTTATGGCCTTGCAAAGTTGGATAAAATCACATAATTTCATGTTTCATGCCAAAGAGGGAAACTTGCAAAAACCTTTGCCAAACCAATTTGTGACTTCAAAGTGACTTCTAAACATTACATAAACATAACACATGACCTAAAAATCAGAATGGCCCAAAGAATCACTCACTTTCATGCCTTGATCATTGAGAAATCAAAAGGGGGCCAAAACTCCATGAAATTGCAAAACACCCCATAAACTTCAATCCACTTGCTGATTTGCCTCAATCTCATTTCCATGGTTATCCTTGAAGTCTGCTGCGCACAGCCATGCCTCTGTCCTAGCCTGCCAGTTGCCCATACCTTAAGTACACCAACTCTTGACTTTGTGCATTTTGCCCCATACCAATCAGTATAGCCCACAACCACTACACTGACCTATCCCAGTTTGTTATGTGGCAAAGAAGCAAGCCATTTCACATAAGTTTGGAGGCTGAAACCTTTCACAAGAGAGCATTCACCAAAACTTCCTTTTCTGCATTTGCATTCAAAACTCAACATTCAAGCCTCAAACTTTCAAACAAACTTCACAGAACCACTCACCATGATCCACTGATCATTTCCCAACCATCACTTTGCCCTGAAACCCCCCATATCAAAAACACGATTTTTCTCCCCTTTGAACTGAACTGAATCAATCTCACAAATCAGCCATAAGAAACTCCAAACAAGCTTTGCAAACTCTTGAGGGAAGTCAGTAGAGGTGATTGGAAGCAAGGAACTGGCCAGAAAGCTCCAAAAGTAAAAGCTCCATCTCAGGTATCTTCTTGAAACTTTTTTCTAGAACTTGTTTCTTTAGTTATAGAATGGTAGAGTATGTTCCACTGGTCACAATGAACCTTGAATGGTGAAAAATGGTTGAGTTTTGAGTGTGTATGCATGTTCTGAAATTTTGTTCAGTTTTAGGTTTTTTTGTTCGTATCTTGTTGTTGATGGAAAATAAATGAAGTTTGATGCTGGATTCTTGTTCTATGGGGTTTGGGGGTCATTTCTGGAGATTTCGGGGGGGGGGGGGGGGGTTGATTTGGCCTAGGGAGTATTTTAGAGAAATCTCAGGGGAGAGGTGGCCGGAGAAGATGACCGTAGGTCATTTCCGGCCACCTGAAAGTCATTAATGCTTTAATCTGGATTAGGGCTTAGTTTGAATGTGGGCCTTTGATTTGGCTTCCCGCGCGCGAATGAATGACCAAGATTTGTCATTAAACCCTAATTAAGATTAATTAGTTTAATTAATTAGGTTTAAAATTTGAAATGCCCAGAATCAATCCCAACCATTAAAATACGCGCCAGTCAATTCCCACGCTTTTTGTTTGAATCCTGGCTCTTGGATCAGCATACTTTTCATTTAATTCCATTTTATTTTCTTTTTAATTCATTTGTTTTGCACATTTTATTTAAAATAGCAAATCATTTCTAAAAAATCTCATTTTTTGCATCCAGCCTTAAAATATTTTTCTCTTTCTGAAAATAATTTTATTTTTATTTTTTGCATAATTTTCGTATTTTAAAAATATTTAAATGTTTATTTTAATTAGTTAATGAGAATTAATTAATTAAAATAACATTTAAGTTTTTAAAAATCACAAAAAAATTCACATTGCATTTTAATACATTTAGGAACATTATCAAACTCTCAAAACAAATTTCTTTTTGGTTCTTGACATATTTTGACATTTTTCTTTGGAATTAAAGTTCTTAAAGGTCAATATTTTTGCCCTAACTTGAAAAAATCCATTCTGCCTAACCTTGAAGAGTTTGATGTTAGTTCTTTTTGCATTGCATTCCTCATATCATGTAGTTTCTAGGGTAAAATTGGTTTGAATTTATCTTCCATTTTCAATTTAATGAGCATTCTTCCTTTTTAGGTGCCTTAAAACCCTAGCCAACTTGAGAAAATCATAACCCCCATTAGGTTAAGAGTTAGGTCCCCTCCTTTGGGCAGTGAACTTGTGTAGGTTTAGGTTTCCTTTGATCCCATTTTCAATTTTTTATCATGTCATTTGCTTCTGATTTTGAATTTTGTGTTGCATGTTATGCATAAACCCTAATTCTTGCCTTCATTTGCATCCATCTTTCATTTGCTTGCATACATGAACTTGCCATGACACTTTGTGCATCAACATGACATACAAGACATATTAGGACATATTAGAATCATGTTTGATTATTGCATCATTCATTTGCCATGTTATGCATTCATACCATTTCATAAACTTCCATGAACTTTCATGGTTCAAAACATGCTTCATTTGCATCCTCATCCTTGTATGATCATCCACAACTCTTGACATGTGTTTGCATCATCTCTTAGCATCATTGAAATCATGTTCATGCTTCTGGTTTTTACTTTCATCTTTGCATTCATTTCAGTTTCATTTCATTTCATTTCTTTTGCTAACTTTTCAGGTGGTAAGTTGTTTTGAGAAGTGAATTTGCCTTCACTTCTCACAATCTCTTCTCATCTCTTTTATGCCTTCTTTTCTGCATTTTGTATGTGTATTAGAGTGAGCTTTCTCATTCATACCTCCTTCTCACTTTCTTTCTTCAAGCAACTTGTATTCTTAAGTGAAGCAAGTTGCCTTGCTTCTCTCTGCTTCTTCCTCCTTTCATCTGCTTCTTTCCTGGTGGCTTCTCTCCTGAAGATCTTTTGCAAGCCTCATAAACCCTAGGGATACCCAAGCATGATAACAATTAGGGTTTGATTAGTCCCCCATTAGTTTTACCTTTGTTTCATCTTTGAGTCTTCTCTTCTCATCTCATAACCAAGGACTAAACCTTAAAGGCTTTAAGGCTTTGTGATTAAGCTTATGCCTGTATCCTTCTATTAGGATGAAGTGTATAACTTTAATCCTAAGTGTTAAACCCTTAATGTGTTTAATTCCTTTAATCAATCCACCTAATAATCACTAAGACATCAATCTTGTAACTTGGGCCTTGCATTAGGGTTCTAATTCTTCCTTAACTGGTTAAGAAGGACTAACCCTAGTGTTAATGGACAAATCCTCCTCAAGTTGTCTTACAAACCATAAAATCCACTTCTTAATCTCACCATTAACTAAAATCCATTTAATAAAGGCTTTGTTTTGTCATGAGGTTAATCCCTAATCATGGATTAAGTTGAGGAGCCTTCCTCAGCTTAAATGTTCTCATCTATTATCCTTCTATTAGGATGGTGTAATGAGTCCATTAAATCCTTGATTATGGCTTAAACTCATTACATAACACTAAAAAAAAAAAACTCCAAAAACATCTAAATAAATGCAAGTAGGTTAATGATCTTAATCCTACATCATGGTGATTAAGTTTGAGGTGCTTACTTCACACTTAAGGTAATCTCATTACCCCTAATCAGAGGGAAGATGTGATGAGTTTACTAACCCTTGGTTTAGGCTTAAGCTCATTAACTTATGACAAACTCAAAAAGCAATAAAAGATTGAAAACACAAAAACAAACAATAATAGTCTCCTCCAGGATTCTTTTCTCATCACACTCATTCACAATCGAGAACTTGCTTCTTCCGTCTAATGCAAGACAGTTTGCACCTGAGCCAGACAGGTCATACACTTGAGCATAGACAAGTAAGCAGTTCACAAGTCAATTTATCTTTCAGTCTCTTTGAGTCGAACTACGGTGTTCTGACTTCCTCATTGCACGAGAGGATACGTAGGCATAACTTAATGGTTATCGAACATAAGTCTCTGTATATTCCCCCTCCTTCCGGCATTATTCTTTGAGCCTCTTAGTCTTGGGCTTCATTCATTTCTTACACTGACACTTCTCTTATTCACTTCACATTTCTTTTACACTGACACTTGCATTCTTTCCAGCTTTGATACACAAATTGCACTGACACTACCCCTTTAAAACACAAATCTTTCAAGCGTGGATCCCGTCGAGTACGGCGGACAATCTGGGTGCTAATACCTTCCCAGGTTGTAACCAACCCCCTTTCTCAGTTTCTCTGGTTCGCAACCGTCTTATCCATCTTTTCTTAGGTTCATGCAACATTACCTTTCCTTCGGGATAAAAATGCCTAGCTGGCGACTCTTTTCTTCTCAGTTCACCCTTGTGTGTTCTCTCCTTTCGCCGACCGTTCGCGTCTGTACCCCTTCTGACCAGGTGTCATTTGGTGGGAGAGACACCTGGCATATCCTGATACGACCAGGCAAAGATATCCACATACTCACGCAACATACCAATCAGCTCTTTCTTTACCTCGGCCTGCAGACTGGCCCCAATCTTGATCTCTTTCTTCACATCTTCAGTGCCGATGTTGATGATCTCAATTTCTTCCTGATGAGGCTGAATAACTCGTTCCTATTGTTTCAACAATCTGACCAATTCTTCAGGGAGTTCACAGTCTTCCTCAACCCCTTCATCAGCTTGGTAGATAGGATTGTTAAAGTTATGCATGGTCATAGCAAGAACGTTATCAATGGAATCCGGATGATCAACACTGCACAAACGATGTGCTTATTTCAAAATCTGCTTATTTTTTCAAAAGAGACGCAAACATAAAAACAAAAAGGAAAAAGACATTGCCATTTTTATATATTTTTTGTGAAAACTTTAAAACGAAAGAAAGAGAACACAATTTGTCTGAAAATGTCCTTTATTTCATGGTAAAATAAGTGCATAACAAACATGGTGGCCCATACAATGGATCCTAGCACCTTGGGCAGAGTGCAGGATTTGACAATGCAGCATGATAAGCAAAGGAAACAAACAAATTACTCTGAGTGACAGGTAACTTGGACGATGTCTTCAGCAGACCAGTTCTTCAGCTCCTCTCCGGGCGCATACGGATGAATCCAGTTGTCCCAGTCACCATCATTGTCTCCCTCTTCATTAGTTGCACAGATATGGTTGCGGTCGAGCATCCCAGCGCTTGTAAAAGTAATAGCTTTACCACTTGGAGACCAATTAGATCCACTAGGCTGATAACCCAAACCAAACTTGTCATCTTTCTTCTCTAATTCCAGCAATTTGCCCCAGCCTTGGGCGCTTCCTGCCTGAACCACTTCCTTCGCCTGCTTGTAGGAATGAATGGAGGTACCCTCTTTCTCATTGCTCTTCTCTACTGGAGTCAAAATGCTGACATTAACTGCTTCGAAGGCCTGACACAAAGTCTCGTGGATCTCTCCGTCCATCTCTACATACTTGAAATTTGATAAATGGCTCAAAAAGATGTCTTCCTCTCCGCACACAATGATTACTTGGCCATCAACCACGTACTTGAGCTTTTGATGCAGAGTGGAAGTTACAGCTCCGACAGCATGAATCCATGGACGTCCCAACAAGCAACTATACGCGGGCTGAATGTCCATGACGTAGAAGGTGCTTTTGAATACTTGAGACCCTATTTTCACAGGTAACTCAACTTCTCCAAACACTGACCTTCTGGACCCATCAAAAGCTTTTACTATCAAATCACTGGGCCTTAAGGCGATACCATCAACATTCAGCTACATCAATGCTTTCTTCGGGAGTACATTAAGAGAAGAGCCTGTGTCAACCAGGACATGCGATAAAACAACACCCCTACACTCCATAGTAATATGCAGTGCTTTGTTATGGTTACGACCCTCTGACGTAAGGTCTCTGTCTGTAAAGCCCAGCCCGTGGCTTGCATTCACACTGCCCACTACAGCTTCCAGTTGGTTAACAGTTATTTCTTGAGGAATATAGGCCATCTGCAACACTTTCAGCAAGGCTTCTCTATGTGCAGGAGAACACATTAGCAAAGAGAGAATTGAGATCTTGGACGGCGTCTAGTTCAACTGTTCGACCACCTTATAATCACTCTTTTTAATTATGTGCATAAACTCGTCCACCTCCTTCTCAAAGGTACCCTGTCCAGCAGCAGGAGTTATTGTTTCTTCAGTCGCTGTTTGCTTTCCTTTAGCTTTTGCTGAAGCTTCAGCCTCAGGATCTCCTCTCAAAACTGGGGGAGCAAATAGATGACCACTTCTCGTAAAACCTCCAACCCCTCCGACGTTCACTACAGTCGGGTCAATGGCTACTGACTTACTATCCACTTTCTGTCCTTCCACGTACACATCTGAGTCGTAATGCCATGGAATGGCTTTATCATCTATATAAGGAACAGGCCCAGGCACAGTGATAGTCACAGGACTGACTTCAGGAGCATAAATGGTCACAGGCTCTCTTCTAGCAGGCATCTCAGCTGGATCATAGAAAATGGTTATAGTGGAAACATCATTAACTTCATTATCAACTTTATCAAACTACAATGATCCTTCATCAATCAAATTCTGCAACCCCATCTTCAAATCCTCACAACCGTTCACTGAATTCACACACTTCTCACAATCAGAACTGCATCCCGGAAACACTTGTCCTTTCAACAGCCTCCCCTTCACTACCAACAGCGGAGTCTTCACTTCTTCTATACTCAGAATCAAACTTAATTTCTCACCACTATCAACAGCATTTATTCTAGCCCCTCCGTGGTTCGGAATAGGGTTTGAAGTAACATTTGGCGGTGGTGCGAAGTTAATCGCCTTGGAGTCGATCAAGTCTTGAACTTTGTGCTGTAACGCCCTGCACTTCTCAGTTGAGTGCCCGGGTTCCCCTGAATGGAAAGCGCATCTAGCATTGACATCATACCCCACTGGAAGTTCTCTAGGTGGTGGTGGTGCCAAAGTCCTCAGTTGTATCAAATTCAGGTCCAGCAATCTCGGTAGCAATGTAGTATATGTCATGGGAATTGCCTCAAGCACCCTATTAGCCGAGCAAGCTTGTCTTAGCTAATAAGGTCTTGGTTGATAGTTGTTACGTTGTGGCTGCTATTGTTGTTGAGGCTGCACCTGCTGCACTGGATTGGAAGGGATAGTGACAGCTGCCACTTGCTCATATGATCTTCTAAATCCTCGGCCCCGTCCTCGGCCAAACACAGCATTGGTTTCACCTTCCCTCCTTCTCGGGGGTCCGCTGAAAGCTTTTCTTACTCCATTCGAGCTGCTCGCACTTGTATCCTGGATCGTTCCCATTTTTAACAAAGTCTCGACCCTCTCTCCAGCAATTACTATATCATTGAACTTGGTAGCCGAACAAGACGCTAATCTATCGATAAACACTCCTTGCAATGTCCCCATGAACATATCAGCCATCTCGTTCTCCAGCAATGGTGGTTGCACTCTGGCAGCGAGCTCACGCCACCTTTGAGCATATTCCTTAAACCCCTCCTTAGCAGTTTGAGACATGTTTTGCAATTGAGTGTGATTTGGAGCCATGTCCAAATTGTACTGGTATTACCTCACGAAAGCCTTTGTCAGGTCCTTCCAGATGTTAACTCTACTTAGCTTCATATACCATTCCAAGGAAGCCCCAACCAGACTGTCCTGGAAATAGTACATCCATAGCTTTTCATCATCAGTGTGGGCAGCAATCCTTCCTACAAAGGACTGAAGGTGAGTCTTTGGACACGCTGTGCCGATGTACTTCTCGAAAGTTGGGACCTTGAACTTGTAAGGGATTCTAACCCCTGGAACCAAGCCCAAGTCAGTAATGTCGAACCCCAAGGAGTTCTGAGATTGAATAGCCCTGATCTGTTCTGCCATCTCTTCAAATTTCTTGTTTATTTCAGCCCCCTGGCCTTCAGTTTCGTCCAGCAGAGTGAACTGTTCGTCTTGACCATCCATCTGTACATTATTTAGTCCATCATTAATTATGGTAACCCCTGGCTGTGCTACAGGGATTTCAACTTGACGGGCGCCCGCACCGTTACGATTACCTCCATCAGCAGTACCGTTATTCCTGGTCACGCAAACGTTCTTGATTCTGACCCATTCCTGCCATAAGAGTCATAAAATTGTCCATCCTCAACCTCAAGTCAACTAAATCAGCCTGCATTTGATCCATGACTCTCTCTCTGCTGACTCTTGTGGGATATCTGTGTACGACTGGCTGTTCTCGAACTTTCCTGGGAGCTATAGTGCCTGAAACAGAAAAGACATTAGAAACCGAAACACTACCTGCAAAAAAAAACACGTCATATGCATGCAATATAACTGCTCATGTTCCCAAGTTTTAAGCATTTGCATGCCCCAGTTCTGGTATTTGCTCCAGACAACCACTTTGAGTATTAACTTTCAGACTTTCTCTTTGAAGAGTGTTCAGATATTAGCAGTATCAAACAAACGAGCCTTGCATATTCAGAAATGATAATTTGCATATTAACACTGTATATCATGGACAACCCACTACCGGCCAAAAGTTAGAGCACCAACAGAAATATTCCCCGAAGGGTTACAAGTCATTACATGAATAAAAGACAAAAGATAAAATAAGACTCCTACAACAAGCCTGTAGGTAGTCTGAACAAAAGAAATAAACTAAACTAGAGACCCAGGTTCTCCTGCAGCCACCTCTGCTCTGTTCTTCTTTACACCTGCTCTCAGCTTGAGCTCTTCAATCTCCTTCAGTGCCTCCTCCAAGGCTAACTGGCTTTGTGCCAACTGCTGGGTCTTTTCCCTCCGTATGTTGTGGACTTGCTCCACCTCTTCCTTCTTGAAGGCCATTTGCACCTCGAAAAACTCTTCTTTTTCCTTAAATTTCTTTTGCTCCTCCTCCCTTTGGCCTTGCAACCAAACAATAGACTGGCGAGCTTCCTTGAGAGTTTTCAAAGTCTTTTTGCGTTCTGCTTCTCTTTTTGCTTCCAGCATACCCAACCTTAGAAAGTGAGCTTCCATTCCAGCAAAGTATTTCTCTTTAGCTTCCAAAGAGGCTTGTATCTTCTGCAGCTTTCCCTCTGCTTCATTTTTGGCCCGGTTGGCAAGATGATACAGGCTAACCATTTCAGTATTCTCCACTCGAACTTCATGCAGCTGAGCTTCCAATTTCTTATACTCTTCAAGGGAGACAGTACTTTGGCTTGGCACTTATTTGGGATAAAGTGGAGCTTCTACTGAGAAGGGCATGAGAACTTCTTCTACATGTTTTTGCAACCATGTAGCAAAAGGAGGATACGTCTTGGGATCTATTTTGCCAAAGTCTTTCTTACCCTTCCTTATCCTGTGAGCCCAAGCCTGAGATGCTTGTAGCACTAACTCCTTGTTTCCTTCCACAGGAAAATACAAAGACTCAGCAAACTCTTCCATATGTGGTGAATCTCTCAAAGGATAACCAAATTGCTTCCTGGCTAATGTTGGATGATAACTGATCACACCCTTCCTTCCTAGCAAAGGTACTCCAGCAAATCTTCCACAACTGACCAGCAATTCTTTTCCTAGCAGACCTCTGTCATATCCCCAGGCTATATCCTCAGCAGTTAGCCCCATCAACCTTGTAGAACATCTCCACTCATCCCTCATTTCCTTGAAAGCACCTGATTTTGGCAGTTGTCTTGTAAACCACTCAACAAACAATGAAGCACAACAACCCACTGGTCCACCTCTACCTTTCTCATTCCGGTAATGAACGTTGTAGTAGAAATCTCCCAACAGAGTTGGCACAGGATTTCCTTTAGCAAAGATAGAGATCACTTCCAAGCTTACAAACTCTTTCTCTCCCGGGAACAAGCTAGACCCATACATCATCAAAGCCAGCAAAGCACCAAAATCCCCCCATTTACCTTCTTTAGCATATTCCTCAGCCTCTGGTATGAGCACACTCCAAGGGAGTCCTTTTCCTTCACTATCCTTCAGATCCTTCTTGACTGTAGCAGCTGGCAAACGACAGACTTTGGCTATGTCCTCTTCCTTAAGCACCACCTCAGACCCATAGAAAGGCAAGGTATCTCTGACTAGAACATTCAAAATGCTGGATATCTCCTCCAAGGTAGGAGCCAAGATGTAGTCTGGAAACACAAAGCACCGCAGCAGGGGATCATAAAACTGAAGCAAGGTATGCAAATTGTCCTTCTGGTCTGCAGTGGGCTTGTCCACATACTTCAATATCTGGCCATATCTCTTTCTGAAATTTCCCAAGACTTGGTCATTCATCAAACCTGCTAACTTCTGAACACTTCTGACTTCAGGTTGAAGAAAAGTATAGTGAACATTCTTTTTCCTTGTAATTTTCTGACTTCTGCCATCTGGAGATAAGATTTACCAGAACTGGGAGCTGATTATGAACAATACCCTGAAAAATGGAAACATAAACAATTAATGCAAGAATGATGCAAATGCAAATGCAATGCAGGCATATGATCAATCTGGGACCATCTGGATACTGGACACTGAATATAAGGACCCTCTGAATAGCTGAGAACCAAAATCCTTTAAGTCACAACCCTCTGATATCAATTCTCAGAACCATAATACCAAGAAAACCAGAACACCAGAACCATAGGACCAAAATCATAACAAGGAACATTGATAATGAGGGTATGTAGAGGCCAAGGGTTCCTGCAAACCTGTAAACCCCTCCCAATCTCACTGGTATGCTTCGGGTCAAACATCATGGACTCTCAAAGCCGAATAGCAATAATACTTTCACCATTTCTGAGAAATGGCACATGACCAGATCAGGGAATTGGTTTGGAATTATATACTACGCAGGGAGGCCTTAACTGAGTCCGGGAAAACAAGGTCATCCTATGCAAGTCCCAGGTGGGCCCTCGGATGCGAATGGGTTTGCCAGGCAATGTGGTCTGCCACTGTCATCACTAAAGAGGGACATTTCCACAAGGTTCTCAATGATCGGTCCCCAGCTGCACATAACTGTCAAGGTTATGAAATGAGAGAGGAAGATCCCCAAATCAAGACATTTCCAAGACGGTCGCAAATTTGGGCGTGGAACTCACTACTACCCCCATGACAAGATATCATGAGGCCAAAGTGGAACCACTCTAAGTCCTAAGGTGCACTCGAGCCGTGGTAATGAGCTCATCTCTCAGAACCAGTATCACCCAAACCCACCAAACAGAAAATCCAGTCCAGACAGTCCAGTAATAATATGATGCAGAAAATAAATACTGGAAACTGTAAATAAAGCTGCAAATAAAACTGTAAACAAACAACAGTAAAATAAAATCATACAACAACAAGCAATCAACACCCAAAGAAACAGAAACAAACAAGCGCTAGGAGAGACTCACAGGGGAACCAGAGATTTTGGGTTCGTTCCCCAGCAGAGTCGTCAGCTGTCGCTCCCCGGATTTCCATCCTGGTACAAACGCAAAAGTGGCGCGGAAAGAGGTAGAGTCGTCAGCCAGGCATTTTTATCCCGAAGAAACGGGAATGGTAATGCTGCACAAACCAGAAGAAAAGAAGAGGAAGGACACGGGTCCTGCGAACCAAAGAAACTGAGTTCGGGAGTCGATTACGACCTGGGAAGGTATTAGCACCCCAGGTCGTCCGCCGTACCCGACGGGATCCACGCTTGCGAAGAAATCTGTTTCAAAGGGTGAAGAAATGAAAGTTGCTGCAAAGAAAATGAACTGAACTGGATAAAAGAAAATAAAAGGGGAACTGAAAAAGAAATGAAAAGGAAAAAATATAGGGAAAATAAAGATTGTGCTCGAACGGGCCCTACCCCGCTGCCTACGTACCTCATCTAGACAATGAGGATCAGTGTTGCCGTAGTTCCCCTAACTAGGGGTGGAAAAGATTTCTTGTGTATTAAGGCTTGAACTGCCTATGTCAATGCTCAGGTGTTGCAGGCTCGAACGACGAGTGCGTAACCGTCTTACAAAATGACAAGTAGGAGCAAGTTCTCGGACGGAGCGAAGGAGATGAGAAAAGAATTCCCGAAGGAAAGACGCTTATTGTTTGTTTGTTTTTTATGAAGCTTTTAATGAGTGTGGCACAAGGAAGTGAACTCAAGCTCTTTTCCATGGAATGTGCACTTGTCACTACATTCCAAGATGGAATATTAGAACAAGCACACTCAAGTAAGGAGAAGATCCCCAAAACTTGAACCCAGAGATTAGGGCTTAAGCTCACTAACTCATTAACTTATTAAGTGCTTTTTGTATTTACAATGAAGAAGTGTGTTTTATGATTTTCTTGGTGAAGATGATATCTTGATCAGACTTGTACATCACAAGGCAAGCTTGTACTATCCCAAGATGGGAAGACTACAAATGTCTCATGGGATAAGGCTATTGCTCAAGGTATCACTTCAAACTTTATTAAGTGTCTTCTTTAGAGTGTTGAGATGAGAAGAGAAAAGAAACCAAAAGGATCACAAAGGCAAAAGTCTAATGGGGGACTAATGAATCCTAAGTGTTGGCATGCATGGAAATCCTAGGTTAATGAGGTTTACTATCCTAAAGAAGAAAGCAAGAAGAAGATAAGAAGAAGAAAGAAGAATAGAAGAGGAGGGAAGTAAGGCCTAAGCCCAACAATCACAAGGTTAGAACAAGTAAGAATAAGAAGAGAAGAGATAAGATTTGGAGATGTGGGAATCACATCCACACCTCTCACTTACCAAAGCCCCTGAAAAGGTTAGCAACACAAGTACAAAGGCAATATAAAATGATCACAATGCCATACCAACATCATACAAACAGAAGCGAAGTCATACACACAAATTCTCAAAGCTAACACAAGTCATAAGAATGAGACAAGAAGCACACCAATCAACATGAGGTAACATGAATCACATAACAAAGAAAAGCAAACTTGAGAAGATGTAAAGCAAAATAAGCAAATTACAAACTCAAAGCACAAGATCAGAACCCTAATTAAGTTAGAAAAATGTCTAAAGAGCATGAAAGGTGAAGAGAAGAGAGGCATATGGTCAAGAAATCACATTAAGGGAAGAAAGAAGCAAAGGAAGTGAGGTGGATGTACATGATAATGGAAGAACTCCAAAGGCAAACAAATTACAAGATTTCCAAAACACAAACCCCAAACCAAGATCAGAGAAGTATCAATGCCCTAAAGAGACCCTAAACAAGATGAAGAAGTTGGCACAAGTACCCTTCTAAGCTAAGGAGAGGACTTAGGATCAAAAAGAAGCAAAATGGGACAAGTTAAGAACAAAAATTCAAAAAACCAATCAAGTATGCACCCAAAATTTCCCAACCTTGGTCAAGAGATCTTCAATCATGATATAACAACATGCCAAAAGGAGAGGACGGAATTCAGAAGTCAAGCAAGTCAAGTGAGGGGTCAAACATCAACTAGGGTTAAGAAACTTCAATCACAAGTCAAGGACCAAAACCAAATGAACAAGCTTCTAAAAATCAGAACAAAAATCACACATAAGGTACACTCTATTATAAATCCAGAGCAAAAAGAACCAATCAAAAATTCAAAATGATGATCAGTATGGAAAATGGACAAGTTAACATGCTTAAAAATGAATAAAAATGAATTAATTACAATGAATAATTAATATCCACGTGTCAAAATAAAATAAATGAAAAATAAAAATGTCAAAAATTAAAGAAAACTAAAAATAACATTCATGAATTATTTTAGAATTTTTTGAGACTTAAAACTATTTTTAAGAATTAAAATCCAAACTAAAATAAAATGGAAACAAAAAAAGAAATAAAATAAATGGAATTAGGCAGGGGGTGCGAATAGAAAGGATCTTAGTTCAATTCAGTTGGGCTCAAACGCATGGGGGGTGGGAATAGTCATCTAGGCCCACTGGGTCCTGCGCATGCTCACAATAATTGGGGTGGATATTCAGAAAATATGGAAAAAACGTGAGCCAATGGATCAAATGGAAAGCCAGGATCAATCAACTCATTAATGTAAGTCATCACAATGATTGGTCATCAGGTGGGGGAGGACATTAATATGGTGTGGTGCGTGACAATTTGATTAATTCAGATTTAAAATATGAAAATGAAACACGTGAGGGGGAGGGTCTTCATTAAATGAGGTGGCACAACAATGGACGTCCAAATGGGAGATCTAATGGTCTTGAGGTCTTCTTCCTCCATGAAACCCTAATAATCACCAGCCCAGAATCCGGTGACCGGAGCTAGAGCTCCGGCACCGGAAAATGCAGATCATGAACAAAACTCAATGAAAATACATCAAACACTCCAGATCAGATCATCAAGTTACACTGAATCCAAATATGGCCATGAAATTCACAAACGATCAAAGAAAACTCCAGATCAAAGACAAACAAGTTTCACCATGAAACTTTAAATCAACATACAAAGCTCAATTCTCAAGCATTTTTAAAATTAAAACGTGTAGAATCATCAGCACAATTAGAAGATCATAATGCACACATCTATTTTCATTTCCAGATCCAAGGATTTTGAGCTTACGTGAGACTTGCAGATCTGGAAATAGCTTGATAGAAGCCAAGAATAGTTGCAAATCCACTCCAAATACACTCTAGTTGCAAAATAAATGCAACTAGAGCCTTGAAAGCTGCTGGATCTAGGAGCTCAAAGCTTGCTGCTCTTAAATGGCAAGGTGTGGAATCTTGAGAATCAGCTTGAACAAAGTATGGATTTGTGATCCTGAACCCTCAAGGATGAAGAATATGCAAGTGGTTTTGACAATGAGTAAGTGTAGAGAGTGATTCGAAGGAAATTGCAGAATGAGCAAAAACTTGAGAGTAGAAAAATGGGATGGATCTGAGGCACACTAAAACCCTAATTCTCTTATAAATGACCTCAAGAAGCAATGCTGAAAGAATGAAGGCATTGGCACGTGGGAAGATAGTGTGGGAGAGAATTTGCACAATTTGCAAGTTTGGTGTGATGAGGCATTCTACTCGTGCATTGCTCTCTCTCTCTTTGCCCATGTGCTCTCAAGATCTCACCTTTGATTTAAATCAACAAAGATTCTGGCCCTTGGATGTAAGTATCACACATTTCTCATGATCATGCAAATTTTACACTTATGAAATAACCCTTACATCATGCACGAATTTGGTATTATTCTTGGAGAAAAATGGATCATTTGTATTGCTTTGTAACATTGTTACCTCATTTGGTTCATACCAACACCCAAAAATAAGTTTCATGACTTTTTGCCTTTGTGTACAATTGAAAATTCATGTCATGCCCTAGTTTCCTTGAAATTTTCGAGGGCCTCATCTCTTAAACCATTAGGCTATGAAAAATTACTTGTACTTTTTGAAAATGGGAGGCTTTAATCTTCAACTTTCATGTTTGGCTTTGGTTCATTTGAAGCTTTTTTCACCAAGTTATGCTTACTTGAAAATTAGGGCAAAAACTTACTAAAAATGGCATTTTCCATGACTAACCTTATACCAATTTTGCAAAACACCTCAAAACCTCATGATTCTTGATCTTTGATCTTGAAAAACCTCTTTTAATGTTATAAGAACATCCCTTGGCTAGAAAAATGGGGTTGGACCCTTTGAAATCTCACAGTTGCTTTTATAAGGCACAGTTGACCAATTTCTTCATTTACAAGCAACTGAAGAAATACTTGACTTCCACAAGGAATTTTCTCACCAAATTTCATCTATAGGATCCTCTTATCATGTAAGAGACTTTGACCAAATGAAATGGCCAAATTCTTGAGGTTTTCATGCTTGAAACTCAAACCCTAATTTGGGATCATTGTGTAGGAGCTTTGCCATAGCCTGAATTCCCTGATGATCTTCCAACCTTCTGAGCTTTTGTGAATGATCTTGAACTTGTGAATGCAACATAGACCCCTCATAGGACTTGAACAAATCCATTGGGACCCTTGTGATAGCTTGTGATTCTTCAAAAACCTCCACAGATGATCATATGCCTAATGTTAGGTCATGAGAATGTTATGCCTCATCTTTCCATGCTTAGATGCCAAGAATATGGTATGTTCATGATGGATATGATATGATATGATGCTTAAAAAGAAGAGGGCAAATTTGGGGTGTTACACTTAGCTTTAGGATCCCACATATGACCCATCAAGCTAAGTGTCTTTTGCTAGAAACAATTATATTCAGAAATAGGAACAAAAGGAATACCTTCAACTAAGATTTGAGCCTTGTTAATGATCGCTTGAATGATGGAGGGATAAGCAAGGGAAACACCCTTCTTTTCCTTCAGAGAAAAAATATGACTCACAAAATAATAAGGCCAATTTACTCTCACTTTATTCCGGAGAATGTATATAAGATGATTGACCTTTTCGGTGGTAGTGGATGAAGGGAACAACTTGGTATTAAGCATAGCCTTAATGAAAGGCTCTTTTAGCATTCCATTCAAAAACTGACGAAACTCATAGTTTTCAACATGATCAAAATCAGTCATCAATATACTCGGAACCGTAGGATCAATCTTGAATAAATCTTTCCAAATTTGTGCATTTACAACATACATCTTATCACCCATTCGAAAATTAAACTCAAAGCCCTTGAATTTTCCAACTAATCCAGCATAAAACATCTGAATCATATCCTCATTGTATTCAACTTAGCAAGACAAGAAAGGATTGATTTCTTGAAAATAAATCAATTCAATAATATGAGGATTTGACATTTGAGTTGCAGTTCTTTTTGAATACACATATTGAGGAATAACCTTCCTACTTCTAAATTTTCTATCATACACTTCAGTAAGATCAGATGGTAGAAGTGATAAAGCAGTTACGATAGTGATGATTGAGAAGAAGAGCCCCTTAAAGTTCTCTTCCAGTTGTCTTTGTAGCCATTGATGAAGACTTGGAGAGGATGAAGATATTTTGGGGTTTTAGGGTTCTTGAGAGAATGAAGAGTTCTTGAGAGAATGTGGAGAAAAATATGATGAATATGAAAGAAATATGTGATGAAAATAAATTTATGCAAGGAAAATGATTAATTCACATAAAAGCACTTAAAACACATTAAATTTTATGGTCAAAGTATGTGTGAGCCGACCTAGGGAAGAAGAAAAGCAGTAAAACGTGTATTTCAACACGCATAGGGCAGCGCAACAGTCCATGAGTCGATGCAACCACTTTAATGAGTCGACACATTGTGAAATTTGAAATGAGTCGACTCACCAGGTTGAAGAGGTCGGCATAAACAGGATCCATGAGTCGACGAATTGGTCGACCTGTTGGGACCCGAGCGTTCAAGCAAGTATTTCGCCCCAATTTTCAAGAATTTCAGTCAAAAACTTCATAATATCATACTACAATGCATTCTAATGGCACACACATTAATATTTCACCATATTGAACAATATGAGAGTTAAATAACAACAAAACACAAGAACGTGCTCACACTTAATTCTTTTATATCAAAGATGACACACAAAAATACATAGATGAACCATGTTAATCGAGTAAAAAGAATAATATTACCTCTCATATGTAAAAATGTAGGATGAATAACCAAATAGAAATGCTTCAAGAAGATTAGTTGTTAGTGAACCAATATATTAACTCAAGTAATAATATATGATGAATCATATTCAAGATAAAGACCAATCAGAAATATAGAGAACACCAAGTTCCCACGAATATGAAAGAACGACTTTGTGGCAAGTGGTTTTGTAAAAATATCTGCAAGTTGATTTGAACTATCAACATGCTCAAATACCATGTCTCCTTTCTCTACATGATCTCTAAGGAAATGATGACGAATTTCAATATGCTTAGTGCGTGAATGTAAGATTGGATTTTTGGTAATATTTATTGTGCTACTGTTGTCACATAAGATTGGAATATTTTTGAGATCTATGTTGAAGTCGAGCAATTGTTGTTTTATCCATAAAAATTGGGTACAACAATTTCCAGCTGCAACATATTCTGCCTCCGCAGTTGACAAGGCAAAAGAAACTTGCTTTTTGCTATGCCAACTTATAAGAGAGTTAGAAAAGATGTGACAAGTACCACTAGTACTTTTCCTATCAACTTTGCAACCGACAAAGTCGGAATCAGAAAAACCTACCAAAGAACAATCACTGCCCTTAGGATGCCAAAGTCCAAACTTAGAAGTACCACAAAGGTATCTAAGAATGCGTTTAACGTATTTTAAATGAGATTCCTTAGGGCAAGATTGAAATCTAGCACACATGCAAACACTAAACATTATATCCAAACGAGATGCGGTAAGATAAAGAAGAGATCTGATCATACCTTTATACCTTTTTATGTCCACATCCTTACCATTTTCTTCACGATCTAAACTTGCTGCCATTGGCATGGGTGTATCAATATCTTTTGAGTTTATCATATCAAATCGCTTAAGAAGCTCATTATAATACCTGTTTTGACTTATGAAGGTGTGTCACACCCTAAATTTTGACCGGATTTTTTTTCAAATTTTCATTCATTTGGCGCATTTCATGACATTATCGATTGCCAATCATTCCTGCACAAGCGTCTCATTAATCATTAATCATGCATTTTTTTTATCAATTCATATCATTCTATTCTTAATGTTGAGAGTTTAATTTTAGAACTCTTAGAAGTTTGTCTCGTTTTTTTTTTTAGCTTCATTTATCTTAATTTTTAATTAAATACTTATATTAGATTTCTTAGATCTAGTCTAGTCTAATTTTTTTTCTTTAGTTTATTTTAGTTTAACTAGAATTTATTTTAATTCAATTTTAATTTTAGCTCTTATTTTAATTTTATTTTTAATTAAAACTTATTTAGCTCTTATTTTATTTTTAATTTTAGTTATCTATTATGAATAAGCTTCTATTAATTTATTTGTAAAGTCTAATTCAATTTAAGTTTATTTGTTTAGTTTAATTAATTAATTTTGGGTTATTATTATTTTTTTGTTTATTATTTATTAACTTTAATTAGTTTACTCAAATTTTTTTTTTTATTATTATTATTATTAGTTTAATTTAATTGTTTAATAGTTGTTAGTCAGTCAACATGTCCAAACAAATTGTGCCATAGCTCTACACCAAATGTATACATCAAAATAGAAGTAAAAGTCCTGAGATCCAAAAAGGCCATAAACCAAGTCTATAATACTACATGCAAAAGTTCTGCAACACACAACCTAACTGTGTCAACCTGCTATCACAAAGTTTACACCAAATAAATCACAAAAACCTGCAACCAAAGAAAGGATTCAGACAAGGAAATTTGAATTAGAAAACAGTGTGCATACATAATATAGGAAGGGGAGAGCCATAGGGGGCAGAAAAAAGACAGTAAAGAAAAAGGGAATAGAGAAGAAAACTTGGATTTCTTTTTAATCCGAAGAAAACACCAATCTCAAAAAAACCTCATCCTGAAAAATTAGCAACAACTCACAAAAAAAATCAATATTTTCCTTTCACCAATAAAACCTCGAATCTGCAGAACAAAAGCCAAAAAAAACCATACTCCAAAAAACCCCGTAGAACTCACGACTTTTTCTTCTTCTTTTTTATTTGACAGAAAAACAAAAACGCACCGACCCTTCTTCCTCAACCCATCTCATCGCCGCCGACAACGTACACAAACCTGCAGATCCGCCATAAGCTTCGGAACGCGAAAATTGTGAGCGAACTAATTCCGTGAGTGAGAACGGTAGCCAAATGAAACGCTAGCAAAGAACAACCACCGTCGTCTTTCGTAAATCGCCGTCGCCAAATCGAACCAAATGCAGTGAGCTATTGAGAGAGTGAGGTCCGATTCCATCGTGAAGCCATTCCGCTGCCGTTGAAACGTTTTCTGATAAGGGTGAAGTTTTTTCTTCCGTGTTTCGGGTTTGATGTTAACTGTGTTAAGTGTTTGAGTTGTCTGATGTCCTTATTTTTTTTGTTTCTTCATTTTCAGTTTTTTTTTATAAAAAAAAATGATATATCATGATTTCTTAGATGGGCTTAACCCATCTATTTGTTGAACATCTACACCACCAGACTCATAGATTCAACGCACACATAAATTCTTTCACTATTTTTTTTTATTTTCTTATTATTTTTTATATATTGTTATGTTGTTGGACCAGGCTTAGCCCATGGGTTTATTACACTGTCTGCTTGAACATTGCAACATTTACTTGTACCCTATTTTGTTGACCCTTTAATCTTTTTATTTCATGTTTATTATTATTGGTATCTCAGTTTGGGCTTTTGAGCCTGGGTTGCTGTTTACTCATTGCACCTACAAGTTAATGGCACACTCCCTCTTATTTATATTTCAATTTTAATTCACTTTTTTTTTAACTCTTATTATAAGTTAGTTTGATTATTTTTTTTTAGAGAAAATGTCTTAAAAAAATTTTAGTGGATCATTTGATTCTAATTTTATTTTTTTATTTATTTATTTTTGGGCCGATGATATGACAAAGCCACGATAAATCGTTTCCGATTATTCGTGGTCGATATGAGGCCATCTTGTTTATTTTATTTTATTTATTCTAATTTCACAATTTATCTCATTTTTATTTAAGTTATTTATTTATTTCATTTATTTCACGTACTTTTTTTATCATATTAATTTCTAACGGTTCCGATCAATTCAGACACTGCACACACGCTTCCTATTGGGCAAATTACAACGAGACCCTTTATTTCATCGTATTCTCGTGTAAAATTATTATTGTATCCCTCTCCCGTTTTTATACGTAATTTATTTCTTCCGCCTTTATTTTACCGGTTTCGTTTTCACTAGGAATACCTTTAGGAATTAGGAATCGAATCCACTTCATTTAATCAATTAAAACATTCTCGCCTACACTGCACACATGTAAGTCGGTCACTAAGTGATCGTTGTCAGCACGATTTTACGCGTCTTAATTAATTTAACAAGGAACAGAGCTCCGGAGTCTAGCATTCCGCACGTTCTGGAACGAACCACACTGGGCTAGCCCCACGCGTAGTGTTTTGTTTACTCCTTCGTTATTAAAATACGTTAATCCTAAAACGTCTAAAAAACAAAATATCCAACTTATTTTATTAATTTAACAAGGAACAGAGCTCCGGAGTCTAGCACTCTACACGTTCTGGAATGGATCACTCCTGGGCTAGCCCCACGCGACATGCTTCATTCACCTTTTTCATATTCGAAATCTCTAATCGTACAAATTAACTCACGAAAGAATAAAGCTACGGAGTCTAGCATTCCGCACGTTCTAGAGTGAATCTCTCCTGGGATAGCCCCACGTGACGTGGTTCATTCACTCTTTCATATCTTAAAACAACTTAAAACTTACCAACCAATTTAAATCATTTTCATAATTAATCAGCGAAAGAACAGAACTCCGGAGTCTAGCACTACGCACGTTTTGGAATGCAATCACTCCTGGGCTAGCCCCACGCGATGTGGTTCATTCGTCCTTTTGTTTTAAAACACCTTAACAAAGTCAAACACTTTTCTCTAAAACGAACATTGTTTAAACCTTTCTATCCCGCAAACAAGCTAGCGCTTCAGCCTCCACCGCGAGTATAAGCCAATGCTTAGCAGTAGAATGCGTTTTGAACAATCGTTCAATAAAATCATAAACCGTAGTTGCACGAACTACGAAGCTCTGATTTTCCCATTGCACAAGGGAATATGTAGGCACGGGGATTTTAATCCTTTGCGAGCACCCTAATAAAACATTTAATTATTTCTCCGTTTGAAGCACAATATAAAAAAAAACATTTAATCTTTTCTCTGTCTTAATAATAGTAATTTAAAACGTTAACAAACATATTAACAATCATTTAGAAGACAAAGACTTAAGATCAAACATTTAATCTCATAGTTAGCTAAGAGGTTCCCGTTGAGTACAATGGACGTGAGGGGTGCTAATACCTTCCCCTTGCGTAACCGACTCCCGAACTTAGAATTTGGTTTCGTTGACCATTTCTTATCCTTCCTTTAGGTTGTATCTATATCTCCCTTTTCTTTAATTAGAATAAATAGAATTAGGTGGCGACTCTGTTGTTTGTTTTAGGATCGTATTTTTTCGAGGTACGACAGTTGGCGACTCTGTTAGGGATTTAGCTCCATGCTAGAGAGGGTCGTGCCTAACTTAGCTTTATGTGTTTATCTGTTTGATTTTGTCTTTCGTCTTCTCTATGTTTGTTATTTATGTCTTGTTTATTTGTTCTTTTATTCGCTTTCTTTTATTACTTATTATACTTGACTGTGGGATCTTGGGGTCACTTTGCAAGTAAAAATGAGTTATGGAAAAAGAAGAGGGAACACCTAAGTTTAGAATTGGATGTTATTAGTGTTAGTCTCCAAGGACTCGCTCCTTGCACGCCTAGCATGAAAGCTCCCCCAGATAGTTAGACTTTTCGTAGATCTTGTCGCAACGCAGCAAGCCTGTCGCGTGACCTGATTCACGAAAGGGCTGTGATTCTGGCACCCCCTAGGACCTATTTCAATTTTGGTAGTTGTGTAATGTTAGGCTCCGAGGGCTCGCCCCTTTATCAGCCTAGCATGAGAACTCCACTCAAGGTAGACCTTATCGTTATCATCGTCACAATGAAGCTAGCCTGCGGCGGGGCATTGGTACGATAAACGTCCGTAACCTTGAGTTTCCTTAAACCATCACCGTAGAAACCATCCTGTGAGCGAGATTTATGGGTAGTAAAACGTAGAACCAAAATCTTACGGCCTACCTATTAAGAAGATTACAGATTTACTTGTGACACCTTGCATCCTTACATCCTTGCATCCCCGCGTCTTTGCATCTCAGCATCATACGCATCATTTCAGTAAAGTCTTCAAGGAGCAAAGAGACGTCTATCACAAACATCACAATTTTAACCATAGACAAACTTCAGTTTATAATCCCTTTTGGAAAACTTTTTATAATTGGATGTTTGCATTTGCTTTTTGAGTTCCTTGAAACCATCCTTGCATTGCATCCATTCGCATACCATTGCATCTACATTGCATATCATTTTCTTCCCTCAGAGTAAGCTCATTCTATCCTTTGTCTTGGGTCGGCAGTTTGATTCCCGACACGTGTCCAGAGCTAAGAACCATGTCTCAAGAAACAGTGGATGAACTGAGAAGAAATCAAGAATTTTTGAAAGAAGAGGTTATTTCCTTGAAGAAACAGATGGAGTGGGTCTTGGAAACCTTACAAGTTCTATTGAAGAAGGAGGGTCGCCTTGTGCCCATGGCCGCAGCAGAGAGAGCTAATGTCCTACATCCATTTGATACTGCGTTGAGTCAATAGTGTTTACCTGTGGCAACTCCTCACCTGACAACTCATGGATCTCCCCTATTAGGTCAAAGTCAACCTCTGATTTTCAAACCAGTACCTCAATATCCTCTGGTTGGTCCATCTCAAGGTCGGAAAAAGAAGCGAAATCGAAACAAGGGGCAGGGTCAGAACAAAGGGAATGAAGCTCACTGCGAACCCATTCCTGTGCCACTCAGCAAGCTCTACCCGCTTCTTACCCAAAATTCGTTGATAGCTCCTTACACACATGTGCCATCATTAAATACATGGTACAACCCTGATACGAATGCGATGTGTGAATTCCATAAAAGGGTGGTAGGACATGATTTGGATACTTGCCCTGAATTGAAAGTCTGGGTACAAAGGTTGATCCATAACAAAAGGTTAATTCTTGAAGAGGACCATCCAGAGGTTGAATGTGGATACCGCACTGGATCCATGAGGCACCCTATCGAAGAATGCCAGAGTTTTGAGCTCAAGTTACAAAGTGTGATTAAGTCGCTAGTCCCCCAAGAAGGAAAGCCGATTGCAGACAATTTGATTGTTGAGCCAGGAGATAAGAAAGGAAAGAGACCTATGAAGGTTCTTAAGATTTTGTACCATAAAGAACAGGTCACGCGCATAACTGATGGAGCATATTTGCTTTCTTACAAGAGTAATAGGACACCATCTCTGAATTTCAATGTCGCCACCCCTGCCGGCGAAAGCAAAAGATAAGTAGGAGGTGGATCGAAAGGGGTGACATCCAACTTTGAGTTTGAGGAACTTAAAAGTCATCACAACAAGCGGCTAGTAGTACCTAGAGTGCCAGTTGTGCCAGTAGTGCCAGCTTATCAGCAATTAAAAGCTCAAGATCCTCTCCCGGAAGGTGTCTCAAATCAGAATAGAAGACAAGGGAGAAGCCCCCAACCCCTCAAATCCACATGACCTACACAGAATTATATCCTTCATTATTGAAGAAAGGATTGGTTGTTCCAAAGCCTTTGGGTCCTCCACCGGATCCACTCCCAGCAAACTACAATCCAAATGCCCATTGTTTATTCCATCATGGTGCTTCAGGGCACGATTTGGAAGGCTGTTATGCCTTAAAACGCGATGTGAAAGATTTAATTGAGAAAATCATTCTTTCACTTAAAGACACTACTTCGATTATCAGGGGAAATTCTCTTCCAAGTCAGCAAGCCCAAAGCCGAGAATATCTGAATCAACAACAGACATACCAACAACAACACGCTCCTCAGCGTCGAAACCAATACCCTAAGAAGCCAAAGAGACAATTTGATCCTTTGCCAATGCCATACAGTCACATATTGCCACATTTGATTGATAGTGGATTGATAGAGCTGAAGAAACTGAATCCAATGATTCCCCCATACCTACCAGGCTTTGATCCTCATGCCCAATGTGGATTCCTTGCCAATGCACCAGGAAATTCAACTGAAGACTGCAAACAAATCCAGAGCAAGGTTCATGATCTGATTGAGTCAGAGTCCCTCTCATTTACGCCTCAAGGTCTTCACATCAACATCAATCCTTCGTCTGGACAAGCAGGTTCATCAGTCTATGCTATGGGGGATATTTTCAAGGATAGGCGTGAAGAGAATTAGTGCACCGACACCAATGAGCATGATGACCTATAACTCTGAAGAATCAAGTTCAATTCCCTAAAGCTGGCATTTCCCTGTTTGTTTCAGCATTGTTGTATTTTCTTTGCATGTTGATTTTGTATTTGCTTGTTAGCGTTGTTTGTTTTTGAATTGGCAAAATTAATGAAATGTTTATGCGTCTTATGAATTAATCCATTCGTATTCACTCGTTTTAATAAAAAATAAAAAAACATATTTCTATCATTTTGTTTATCAAACTTTTGCTTTAGCAAAGATTAGAGGGAGGATGATGAAAACTAGATACCTGAATTCTCCATTTGTATGCTCTCAATTAAAACCTTGCCAATGATGTACATGCATTGTTTCAAATTCCCAGACACCGGTGAAATATGGAAGATAATCCCTCGCTAACCCCTTCGAGCCTAGAAGTAGGAGTTTTCTTTTTCAAAAATGCAAAAACCCTTAATTTCAAACCTGGGGCAGGGTAGTCGGTTCAGTTAATCTGTTTGCATTCAATCTTCAAGAGTTTCAATCCATCATTCAAGAAGGATCAACAACATACTTTCATTCACACACCAAAGAAGTCGTGAAGAGCCAAAAGTTTGTAGTACGTATTCTCTATCCTCCAATAAAATGGCAGTCATAACCACTCAACGAAAGAATGACGTAAGGAAAAAGAAATACAAAGAAAAGTCCGCTAAGTCAAAAATAGAAAAAGACAACTTAGGCGAAATTAATGAAGTCATCAAATCCTCTACAAAGCAGGAAAAAGAAAGGTGGCTGCCATCACTTTCAAATCCTGATCCTTATCACGCATTGTCAAAAGAGTTTTGACATATGAATGCGTATGTCAAATTAACTGAATATAGGATTGGAGTTCATCACGAAGATGGGATGGGTACAAATAAATTTTGAGCCTTTTATCCTTTGTTTCATAGACCGTGAACCAAGCCACGTTACAACCCTTAAAAGACCTAGCTGAGGCAGGGTTTATTTTGAGAGAATACTACAACAAGGTTGTGTTAACCTGACACCTAACGATCTTTTCTAATCATTTGTATTGATCACTTCATCTGCCATTCCATAAATGGCTAGATCCACTTTTTATTTTAAATCAACTCCATTGTATCACTATCATACCAATAAATTGTGATTTCAAAACTTGCATAAATGTTGCATTAAAATTGCAAATTTTAAAAAAAATAATGTTTGCATCCCAATGAACGCAGCCAGTTAGGGAGTTCAACTTAGTAAGAGAAGCCCAGCCAGGGGAAACCACTTCAAGAATAAGTCGATCAGAATCAATCTCTTCAAGAGTCAGCACCTCGGAGGTTGAACCTTTCCTCAAGACTCAGACTAGAGTGAGCCATCACAAGCGGTTCAAGAGTTTAATAACTGTAAAAACCCCAAATTTTCCCTCACTAAGTTCACACCATGGCTTGTGATCTTTCATTTTTTCATTAGTTTAAGCATATCATATCATATTGTATTTTTGTTTCATTTGCATTAGTTCAAGTTCATCTGCATCTAGGGTTTGTGATCTGAGCAATCCAGGATCCATCTGAGCCATTCCAAAGGTCTTAAATCATCTCAAGAGGGTCCATGAATGTTCAATCATCATATTATATCCTCCAAAGATCAAGGAAGTCAAAGAATCACAAGAACTTGCAAAGCATGGAAGCAGAGCCAGGGTTTAATTGCACAAATGACATGAAATTAGGGTTTTGGTTTCAGAGGCCATAACTCCAAATTTTTTGGTCATTTTTGTTTCTATTGGTCTCAATATGTTATAAGGATCATGTATACCAAGTTTGATGAATAAGTTCATTATGGAAGTCATCTGATCTTTGGGTAACTTCTTGAGCAAGTTAGAGCAAAATCAGGGCATCTGAGGCCCCCACCCATGGAACCAAAATGGATTTTTTTTATCAAATTGAGGTTATATGATCTTTATTTGATCATTGAAGTGCTTATAAGTTCACAAAATTGAAGAAAAGAGAGCTAAACCAAAAGTTGCCAAAAATGGAAATGACTTGTAATGTAAACTTTCCATTTTGGGAAAGTTTTTCAACCTCCTCTTTCTCAACCAAAGATACTTCAAATGAAAAATTGTTGGTCATGAAAGTTGTAGATTGGATCATTCCCTTTTCAAAAAGTACAAGAACAAGATCTAATTCATTTTGGAACTCAAGATATGGCTTGTCAAAGTTGGCAAAAATCCCATAATTTTCAAGAATGCACCAAAAGGGATTCTTTGCAAAACCACTTGCCAAGGCTTTTTGTGACTTCAAACACACTTCTATGTATCATAACATCATAGTGCATTGCCTTAAGATCATAATTGCCCAAAGAATTTCAAGATTTCATGCCTTGAATATCAAGAATTCTCAAAGGGGCCAAAACTTCACATATTTGCAAAAGGTCCCATAACTTTGCTCCCACTTGCTGCATTACCTCAAGACTGATTTTGTGGACATCCTTGAACTCAGATGCACCAAGACATGCCAAAAAGCCAGCTACACCCTTGCCCATACCTCAAGTACAAGAAATGTTGACTTTGTGCAAAATCACCCATACCAATCACAATAGTCCACCACCCACTCTCTGCCCAATCTAGACACTACAAACATGCCATAAGGACTCATTTTCATAACACACACAAGCTTAACTCTCCAAGAACTCAGCATTGCCAAAATCACTCCCTCTTGCATTTTCCTTCGAATCTTTCAGCTCACTCACTCAAACTCAAAACCAATTCCACCATTCATCTCAAAATCATCCACTGATCACAAAGCAACCACAAAAACAACCAAGAACACCCTATACACAAAACACGATTCTTGGCCAGTTCAGTTGCTACAACACAAACCAGCCATTCTCAAAGCCTTTGAAGCATTCCATTAGCCTTAGGAGGTCAAAGGGAGTCATTTTGCACAAAGGAAGTGGCCAGAAAGCTCAAGTTTGGAAAGCTCCATCTCAGGTAGTCATCTGAAATCATTTTTCCAGAACTCCTTTTTTATGTTACAATATGAAAAAGCATGCTTCACTGATCACTCTGAGCTTTGTATTTTCGAAAATGGTTAAGAAATGAGTTTGTATGAATGTTCTAAAATTTCTGCCATTTTTAATCTTTCTTTCGAATCTTGAGTTTGAGCAAGAATAAATGTGTTTTAGGGATGGATTTGAGCTTAAGAGAGTGAGAGGGTTTGATCTGGAACTTTAGAGCTCCAGAAATGACCTAGGGAGAGAGTTTGAAGTTTTCAGGGGAGGGTGTCATCGGAGAAGACGACCAGAGCTCTTCTCCGGTGACCTGAAAGTCATTAGTGTGTTAATTAGGGTTAGGGCTTTGTTTAAATGTGGACCCTTAGATTTCCCTTTCCCGCGCGTGTTGTGTGGCTAGGATCACTTCATTAATTGTTAATTAGGGTTAAATATTTAATTAATTAAGATTAGGTCAGTTTGAATTAGGGCCATCAGATTGCATGCCAGTCAACTCTGGAATCCCCAGAACCAATCTCAGCCACTGGATCATCATACTTCTGTTTATTTTATTTTTTATTTCAATTTTTCTTATTTATTTTGTACCATTTATTTAAAATAGCTAAAAATTTCCAAAAAATATTTTGTTCTGCATTTTTACTTCAAATAATTTTCTCGACCCAAAAATATTTTTATTTTTATTTTTTGCATTAAAAAATCATTTTTAAAACATTTAAATGTTTATTTTAATTAATTAATGAAAATTAATTAATTAAAATATCATTTAGGTTTCTAAAAATCCCAAAAAAAATCACATTGCATCTTTAAACATATAGAAACATTATCATACCATCCACACAAATTTCTTTTTGGTTTTGAACCATCTTTGATAATTTTCTTGAATTTAGGGTTCATAAAATTCCTATTTTAGAACCCTAACTTCAAGAATTCTTTTCTGCCTAACCAAGAATGGTATGACAATGGTTCTTTTTGCATTGATCTTCATATAGCATGTAGTACCTAACATAATTTTTTCACAAATTTCTTCTGCATTTTTGATTTGATTTGCATTTTTTCCCTTTAGGTGCCTTAAAACCCTAGATAACTTAGAAAAATCATAACTTCCTTAGGGTTAAAAGTTAGGTTTCCTCCTTTGGGGTGTAATATCATATGGGGTTAGGGTTCCTATGTATGCATTTTCAATTTTTTATCTTGTCATTTGCTTCTATTTTTGGTTTTTGCATCTCATGTTGCATGAAAACCCTAATTTCTCATCTTCCTTTGCATACCTCTTGCATAAGCATTCATATAATAACTTGCCATGGCATTTCATGCATCCACATGACTTCTAAGACATCATAGGACACATTAGACTCATGCTTGATCATTTCCTCATCCATTTTCCATGTTATGTATTCATTACATTCCATGAGCATTCATGAACTTTCATGCTTCTTTCATGCTTCATCTGCATTCTCATCTCTTATATGATCATCCATTGCTCTTGACATACATTTACATCATCTCTTAGCATCATTTACATCATGAGCATGCTTCTGGTTTTGGTTTGCATCCTTGCATACATTCCATTTTCATTTCATTCTTTCTTTTATGCTAACCATTTCAGGTGGTAAGTACTTTGAGAAGTGAATTTGCCTTCACTTCTCACTTCTCTTCTCTTTCTCCCTTATGCATCATTGCTGCATTTTGCTTTTGCTTTAGAGTGAGCTTGCTCATTCATGTTCATAATTCACTTTCTTTCTTCAAGTAACTTATCTTCTTAAGTGAAGTAAGTTAACTTGTTTCTTCTGCTTCTCCTTCCTTCATCTGCCTCTTCCTTGGTGGCTATTCTTGAAGATCTCTTGCAAGCCTCATAAACCCGAGGAACACCCAAGCATGATAACAATTAGGGTTTTTATTAGTCCCCCATTAGTTTTACCTTTGTGTCATCTTTTGTGTCTCTCCTCTCATCTCATCATTAAAGACTAAACCTTTAAGGTTTTAAGACTTTGTGATTAGGGTTATGCCCGCATCCTTCTCTTAGGATGGAGTGTATAACTTTAATCCTAAGTGTTAAACCCTTGATGTGTTTAAATATCTTAATCAATCCATCTAATAATCACTAAGACAATAAGCTTGTAACTTGGGCCTTGCATTAGGGTTCTAATTCTTCCTTAATTGGTTAAGAAGGACTAACCCTAGTGTTAATGGACAAGTCCCCCTCAAGTTGTCTTACAAACCATAAAATTCACTTCTTAATCTTACCATTAACTAAAATCCATTTCAATAAAGGTTTTGTTTTGTCATGAGGTTAATCCCTAATCATGGATTAAGTTGAGGTATCTTCCTCAGCTTAAATGTTCTCATTTATTATCCTTCTATTAGGATGGTGTAATGAGCCCATTAAATCCTTGATTATGGCTTAAACTCATTACTTAACACTATACAAAAACTCCAAAAAACATCTAAATAATCACAAGTAGGTTAATGATATTAATCCTACATCATGGTGATTAAGTGTGAGGTGCTTACTTCATACTTAAGGTATTCTCATTACCCCTAATCAGAGGGAGGATGTGATGAGTTTACTAAAACTTGGTTTAGGCTTAAGCTCATTATCTTATGACAAATACCAAAAAGCAATAAAAGATTGAAAACACAAAAAACAAACAATAATCGTCTCCTTCGGGATTCTTTTCTCACCTCATTCACTCACAAACGAGAACTTGCTTCTTCCGTCTAATGCAAAACAGTTAGCACCTGAGCCAGACAGGTCATACACTTGAGCATAGACAAGCAAGCAGTTCATCAGTCAATTTATCTTTCAGTCTCTTTGAGTCGAACTACGGTGTTCTGACTTCCTCATTGCACGAGAGGATACGTAGGCATAACTTAACTGTTATCGAACAAAAGTCTCTGTGTATTCCCCCTCTTCTAGCATTATTCTTTTAAGTCTCATTCCTGAGCAATTTCTTTTCATATCTTTCTTACACTGACACCCGTACATTCCTTTCTAGATTTTTGCACACTGATAGCACTGACACTACCCCTTTAAACACAAACTTTCAAGCGTGGATCCCGTCGAGTACGACGAACAATCTGGGAGCTAATACCTTCCCAGGTTGTAACCAACCCCCTTTCTCAGTTTCTCTAGTTCGCGACCGTCTTATCCATCTCTTTCTAGGTTTATGCAGCATTACCTTTCCCTCGGGATAAAAATGCCTAGCTGGCGACTCTTTTCAGTTCATCCTCATGTTCTCTCTTTCGCCGACCGTCCGCGTCTGTACCCCTTCTGGCCCTGTGTCATTTGGTGGGAGAGACAGCTTGGTGACTCTGCTGGGGACCCTTATACTGCAACCAGGGCTTCTGGTTATTTTGTGGGTTCCTCCTAGCGCTTGTTTGATTTGTGTTTACGGGGATGTTATGTGCTACTTGTGCTTATTTATTTGCTTTATTTATTGCGTTATGTACAACTTTATTTATTGCTTTCATTTACAGTCTTTATATTTCATACTGTCATTATCATTGTGTTGGATCTGGTTTTCCTTGGTGGGTGGGGTTTCATTGAGTGATTAAGTTCCTATACCTGGAACCAGAGTGACACATAGGCTAGAGTGACTTCATATTCTTTCCCATTCCATTTCGGTCTGGTGCGGGAATGTGAAACACGGTTTAGATGTGGGTTTCTTCTTGAGAACTCTGTGCTACAGATTTCCTGTAGTGCTAGGGCTATCTGGGAAGCCTGCTAAGTCTGGATGACCTTTATTTTGACCTTCAGAATCTGGGGAGAATTAGAGGAGGATCTTTTATGGTTATTGTAAACACTGTACCTCCGGGTTAGAAGTGTTTACACTTCTCATAACTGATCCAAGTCTGAGGATCTTTGTTCTAGAACATTACCTGTGAGGGGGTTGGGATATTTGCAGGTTTGCAGGAACCCTTGGCCACATCATACCCTGTTACTGTATTGTTTTAAGAATGCACCACTTTGGATAGTTCTTGTGATTACCCCGGATTTGTGACTCTTTATTTGAGTCCCCCACCCTGGTTACTAGATTTCTTAGCCTCCATCCGGACCTTTGAACATACATGGACCTTATACCAAGACAGATAATCAGATCCAGCTCTTGATCACAAACCCTTGCATATCATTTGCATATATCATCATTGCATCATTTAACATTTGTTTATTTGTTTTTCAGGGTATCCATCATTTCACTTTTGGTTTGGTTTTGACCCCTTCTACTGCTTAAACCTATGCTTCAATAGTTCTTTTCCAGCACTTTCATCAGTCTGCCAGAGACTCACCTCCAGCTTTTTCAGCCTGTGATCTTCATCAGCTTATTCTCAATTTCTTCATCAGCACTCATGGATACTCCAAGAAAGAGCAACATATCTTACCACTTCTTTGAGCCCATCTTGACTGGTATCAGGCAGGTCCAGTCCCTTATCACACCTGACCACATCCCACTGTTTAGAGAGCACTATGGGGGTATTTTGGACATGGTTATGGATCTTGATTCATCTCAGAGGAGCATGATCCACACATGCTTGCAGTTTTATGACCCTCCACTCAGATGCTTCACCTTTCCCGATTTCCAGATGGGGCCTCTGTTGGAAGAGTTTTCCTTGTTGATTGGAGTTCCTATTAGAAGAGGGATCCCCTTCAACCCAGAGATGACTGCTCCCAGAAATGAAGAGATAGAAAGGGCACTGCATTTGGATCCTGCCCTCATTGAGCAAAACATGACAACCAAAGCTGGGATTCCTGGTTTACATCTGGACTTCTTGATTTCTCAGGCCATCCTGAAGGCTGTAGTGGGAGAATGGAAGGCAGTCTGTGTACTTTTAGCCCTCAGCATATATGGGGTTATATTGTTTGCAGATGAGCCCAAATTTGTGAGTAAGAATGCCATCCACTTGTTCTTGCTGAGGAACTCAGTGCCTACATTGCTGGGAGACTTCTACTACTCCATCCATCAGAGAAATGAAAAGCAAAGAGGAAAGTTGGTCAGATGCTGTGCTCCTCTGTTCTACTCTTGGCTGCTCAAACACTTGCCTAAATCAGATGCCTTCTTGAACCCCCATCAGCAGAAGAATTGGTCCAAGAGGTTCATTGCCTTAACATCAGATGATATCAGATGGTGCACTCAGAGCCCCAAAGGCAAGGATATTATTACCAGTTGTGGGAAATACCCTAATGTGCCTCTAATAGGAGTAAAAGGTTGCATCAATTACAACCCTTTACTATTTAAGAGACAATTGGGATATACTTTGGTTCATCCTCCCAGAGGACAGGATTTGGCTGAGACCCTATACTGTGAAGTTCAACCTAACTCTGCTATTGTCAGACAAGCTGCCTGGGCTTGGGACAACATCCAGACCAAAGGGACGACCATCCTTGGAAGGTGCAACAATATTGCTTCAGCCCAGTACTCTGACTGGTCCTGTACTAGAGCTCAGATCACCAGGATGCCTTTCACCTTGGAAGACACACCTGGGCCTTCTACAGTACAGCCTGAAGCAACTGTTAGCCTGAAAGAATTTGAAAAGCTGAAAGAGAGGAATGATCAGCTATCTGAAGCCCTGAAGAAGACTCTCTGGGAGAGAAATGACAGTCGTCTGGACATTGAGAGATTGGAAAGACTCAAGACTGAGCATCTGACCAAGATTGAAAAGACAAATGACTACATAAGAAAAGCAAGAGCAGGAGAGTTGGTTTTGAAGAATGCCTGCAAGGAGGCCAAGATTCAGAAGGCTAGGGCTGAGCATTATCTGGAGGAAAGCCAGGCTAGGTGGATCAGTATCACCGAAGCCCGTGCACAAGAAGACCAGAGGACTCAGGCCAAGATTGAGCAGCTGGAGGCCAATGAGAAGAAGCAGCAGGAGGCTTTGTTGGAAACTCAGAAGGAGATATCAGAATTGAAACTCCGGGCGGGGTTGAAGAGATCAAAGGATCATGACATGCATAAGAAGTTGACTAATGCCATTGCTACCAGGAACCTCCTCATTAGGACTATTACAGAGCACCCAGCTGGTCCGGTGACTGAGGCCCTCCTGAAGGAAGTTAGGGAGGATGACTTTGGATTGGATGTTTGATTCCTTTTGCTTGTATTTCTTTTCTTTTGTTGTACTTCTTCTTTTGATTGTTGTACTTTTTGACCCATCATGGGCATGTATTGTAAACAAACTATGTATTTTCATCATTTGTAATATATCAGTTTGTTTTATTTATTGGTGGGCTTTATCTCAACGTCATCAAGCATTTCCTCGAGGTCTGGAAAGGTCAAAACCAAAGAACCAAACCGGATACCATGGGAAAACAAATAAGCATATTGCATTACATACTAACATTTTCTTTATTTTATAGGTTTTTGTTTGTTATTTGTTTCTCACTTTGTTGTGGTTTCAGGAAACATTGCTCGTCGCAGAGTGTTCCCTGTCAACCGAACACACCGGTACCCAACGCGAAACAACCTTCTGGGCATTCATATGGATCAGGTACAGCAGGACCTGAATGAAGTAAGAAACCAAATGGAAAAAGAAAGGGTTGAGATGAGAAATCAAATGACCCAGTTCATGGCTGTGATGACTGGCTTAGCTCAGAGCCAGGAAAGGCTGAGGGAATTGGTGGAAAGGCAGACTCCTGAGGAACCCCATCCTGGAATAGGAGGAACCAACAATAATGAACGCGGGCAGCCTCGCATCGACCCACCAGAGTTCGGGCCCCATTTGAACCCAGATGTTAATGTCCCAAGGAATATTCAAGGAAACACTACTGTGTAGAAGCATACTTCAAGCTCAATGTTTTTGATGACGTCAACATTATTCAAGCTCATTCCAGATTGCAAAAAGTCGAGATGACAACAACGATCAAGATCATGGCTATGCATCATCAATGGAATGCTTCCGTTCGTTTCAAGCTTTTGTGCAACACTTTCAAGACTTGGACACAAGGCTTAGGTATATCAAAATTTACTCTTAAAATGATATACAAGTGTTCAAAATATTTATCATGTTTTTTAATGCATATGCATCATTTTTGAAAATAATTGGAACTGGTTTTAACACTTAAAACAAAAATATTTTTCTGTGTTTTAACAGTGTTAACCGGTTAACCATATGGGTTAACCGGTTAACAGTCTCAATTTTTCAATTCTGTGGTAACGTTTCTGGGTGTTAACCGATTAACCCATATGGTTAACCGGTTAACACTGTAGAATTTTTGAAAAATTGTTTCTCTTCAAATTCAAATCTTTGTTAAGTGTTATACCTCTTCATAATTTTATTTCATAACTTTTTTATACCTTTTCAAAGAATTTCTTTTTAAATTCTCATACCTTTTTGAATAGGTGTTTCAACTATTATAAATTCTTAAAATTTTAAATTCATAAACACCTCCTAGAATTTTCAAATATTATCATACAATCAAAATCACTAAATTCAAATAATTTTCATATTTCAAAAAGTGTTCATAAGTTCATCATTTTCATATTTTCTTGAAAACTTATATTGAATCTTAAGTAGTGACTTTTGAATATAGGAGAAGATCAATTTATATTGATACCAATCATTGTATTCTCACTCAAACAAAAATTATAGAAAGTGTTTTCTATTTGTGACTTGTGTTCCAAGGATTGTTTGGACATAAGGGTAAGTGTGGCAAGAGGATTGTTCTTGCACACTTGTTTGTTTAGTTTGTTAGAAAGTAGGCCTCACCATTGAAGGTGTGATAGGTTGTACTATTCTAAAGAAACTAGTGGAAATCTCTTTCGTGTTGAAATGGGACTGGATGTACCTTCGGATTGTGAAGGGAGCCAGGATAAATCTCCGTGTCATCTTTACTTTACTGCTTTACCGTTTTCATTCTATAAACCGTAAAAAGAAAAATCCATCCATCGAAGAAAAAGAATCGAAAAATTTGATAACACCTAATTCACCCCCCTCTTAGGCGCACTTTGATCTTACAATTAGCATCAGAGCAGGTTTAGGTAACCTGTTCCTACAAGATCCTATGGCTTCCGCAAACTCGAATCCTGTTTTCAAAGATGGTGGAAGTAGCAACAAGCCTCCGCTCTTCTCCGACGAATACTTTGATTTTTGGAAAATCAGAATGAGGGCACATCTTGAAGCCCAAGGAGAAGGCATATGGGAAACAATCGAAGAAGGTCTGCATAATCCTGTTAATGTGATCAAAGGCGTTGGAACCGCAAAGTTGAAGAATATGTATGATGAAGATGATAAAAAGAAGATCCTAAATGAGAAGAAGGAAATCAACATACTTCAAAGCGCTCTTAGTATGGACGAATTCTTTCACGTATCACAATGCAAATCGGCAAAGGAGATTTGGGATACTTTGGTAGAAACACATGAAGGAACAACAGAAGTAAAAAGATCAAGGCTTAACACATTGAGTCAAGAATATGAAATGTTCCGCATGCAGCCCGGAGAATCTATTGTGGCCTTACAAAAAAGATTTGTTCATCTAACCAACCACTTGATTGCACTCAGAAAGACCTTCACCAACGACGATCTCAATTTGAAAGTCCTAAGGTCTTTGACAAGGGAATGGCAACCGAAGGTGACCACTATTTCGGAGAAGAAGAGTCTCTCAACAATGACATCCGCATCTCTATTCGGCAAACTTCAAGAGCACGAATTGGAACTTGGAAGGCTAGAGAAGCACGAAAGTCAAGAGAAAAAGTCCAAAGGAATTGCTTTGAAGATTGACACGAAGGATGACAAAGATGACGAGATTTCCGAAGATGAGAACTTCATGCTTCTTGTTAAGAAGCTTGGTAAGTTTTTTAACAAAAATAATAATTCCTCTTTTCCTAAAAAGAATAAACATTTCAGGAAGAAGGATGCATCCACATCGATTCAAGAAGTTACATGCTATGAATGTGGGAAGCAAGGTCACATAAAACCGGATTGTCCAAGACTTACAAAGAAATGAGGATTCAAAGGCAAGAAGGACTTCAAAAATAAAAAGGCTTATGTCGCGTGGGATGACAATGAAGTTAGTTCCTCATCGGAATCGGAAAGCGATGAGTGTGCAAATATGGCGTTAATGGCGTCACATCACTCCGATGAAGAAAATGACGAGGTTAGTAGCAACTTTTCAATTTATGAAAATGATGCACAAGAAGTCATAGATGAAATTCTAAAAGAATGCAAGACTTTGTACAAAAATATTTCATCCCAAAAGAAAAGAATATTATCTTTAGAAGAACAAAATACATCTTTTGAAAAGTACATTGAGAATGAAAAACAAAAGATAATGGATGAAAAACAAAGCCTTGCATGTAAAAATTGTGAGTCATTATCTTTTCAAATTGTTCAACTCAAAAGAGTTTTAGAAAGATATGAAAAAGGTCAAATTGGCTTGGAGGAAATTCTTAGGCACCAAAGATATCCAAATGATAAAAGTGGCTTAGGATATTCTAAGTTTTCCAAACCAAGCACAAGTGAAACCATTTTCGTAAAAGCTAGTGAACAAATTGTTAAGGAAAAGACTAACAATTCTAAAACTATGCATCAAAGTCATAAAAGGAAAAGGATAATTAAGAAACAAAAATATGTTCCTAGATTTAAAAGTCAATTTCAACCTACTTGTTTTTATTATGGAATCAAAGGCCATACACCTAATACTTGCTATGTGCGCAACATTGGTGTTGCTAAAGGGCATTATGTGTGGGTTGAAAAGGGTACTAACTATCAAGGACCCAAAGCAATTTGGGTACCTAATAATACTTGACTTTGTTTTGTAGGTATGCTTGAAAACAACTTCTACTCAATGGTATCTCGATAGCGGTTGTTCAAAGCATATGACGGGCGATATCAACAAATTTTCAAGTCTAACACTTAAGGCCAAAGGATACGTTACTTACGGTGATGATAATAAAGGAAGGATTCTTGGAGTTGGAACCATTGGTGCATCTCCTCATACAATCATCGAAGACGTCCTTTATGTGGAAGGCCTTAAACACAACCTTCTTAGCATAAGTCAATTGTGTGACAAAGGGTTCCGAATCAACTTCACAAAGGAGGAATGCTTGATAGAACACGAATTCACTCATGAACTCTTGCTAAAAGATAAACGATTTACTAACATTTTTATGATTTCTTTTGATGACTCTTCCTTGAAGGTGAAGTTGTTAATGGCAAACAACAACGAGGCATGGCTTTGGCATAAGAGGATTGCTCACATTCACATGGAGCATTTGAACAAATTATTAAAGCATGATCTAGTTGTTGGTCTTCCGAAGATAAAGTTTATCAAGGATAAGCTTTGTGACGCATGTCAAAAGGGGAAGCAAACCAAAACATTCTTCAAGACGAAGAAAGTGATATCTACTTCAAGACCACTACAATTGTTACATATGGATCTCTTCGGTCCATCAAGAACAAAAAGCTTCGGAGGTAACGTTTTTGCCTTAGTTATTGTTGATGATTTCTCTAGATACACTTGGTCTTTGTTTTTAGTGCAGAAAAGTGATGCCTTTAAAGCATTCAAGAAGTATGCCAAACAAATTCAAAATGAGAAGTCACTCTCAATTGTTTTCATAAGAAGCGACCATGGTGGCGAATTTCAAAATTCATCATTTGAAGAATTTTGTGAAGAGCATGGAATCTCTCATAATTTTTCCGCACCAAGGACTCCTCAACAAAATGGTGTCGTAGAAAGGAAGAATATGGCATTAGTGGAACTTGCAAGGACAATGCTTAGCGACTCAAATCTTCCTAAATATTTTTGGGCGAATGCGGTTAGCACGGCTTGCTTTGTAAGTAACCGTGTCAATATTCGACCTATTCTCAAAAAGACTCCATATGAGTTGTTCAAGGGAAGGAAACCCAACATATCTTTCTTCCATATATTCGGATGCAAATGCTTCGTTCTCAACAACGGCAAGGACAACCTTGGTAAGTTTGATGAGAAATCTGATGAAGGTATATTTCTTGGCTATTCTCTATCAAGTAAAGCTTTTAGAATTTTAAATAAACGAACACTTACTATTGAAGAATCTATACATGTTTCGTTTGATGAGACTAACCCCTCGAAAGAGGATAATATTATTGTGGATGATGATGATGTAGTAGATCTATCACAACAACAAAAGGAGACATCAAAAGAACAAGCAATATCACAAGAAGACGACTCACCAACCATTGAAGAACATCAAGATCTTCCAAAAGAATGGAGAACTCATAGAGATCACCCGATAGATAAAGTGATTGGTGATATTAGCCAAGGCGTTGCAACTCGACTCAATCTCAAGGATGCTTGTCTCAACATGGCGTTCATGTCTCAAATTGAACCAACAAAAATCAATGAAGCCTTAGGCGATGATCAATGGATAATAGCTATGCAAGAAGAACTCAACCAATTCGAAAGGAACCAAGTTTGGACTCTTGTACCAAGACCGGACAACAAACATATCATAGGCATAAGATGGGTGTTCAAGAACAAACTTGACGAGAATGGGATCATAGTTCGTAACAAAGCAAGATTGGTCGCACAAGGCTATAACCAAGAAGAAGGAATCGACTTTGATGAAACATTCGCTCCGGTAGCAAGGTTAAAAGCTATTAGATTATTACTCGCTTACGCTTGTTTGATGAATTTTCAGTTGTACCAGATGGATGTCAAAAGCGCCTTCCTAAACGGTTACATCAATGAAGAAGTCTACGTCAAACAACCTCCGGGTTTTGAAGACTTCAAGAATCTCTCTCATGTCTACAAGTTGAAGAAGGCTCTTTATGGCTTAAAGCAAGCACCAAGGGCTTGGTATGATCGCCTTAGAAACTTCCTATGTGAGAAAGGCTTTACGAAAGGAAAAGTTGACAAGACTTTGTTCATCAAGAATATCAAGGGAAACACTTTACTTGTTCAAGTCTATATCGACGACATCATCTTCGGTTCAACGAACAAAGATCTTTGTGAAGAATTCTCTCTTATGATGCAAGGCGAATTCGAGATGTCCATGATGGGAAAGATGAACTACTTCCTTGGTTTACAAATCAAGCAAACAAAGGATGGCATCTTCATCAACTAATCCATGTATTGCAAGGAATTATTGAAAAGATTTGATATGGACAATTGCAAAGAAATGTCAACTCCAATGGGATCCGGAACGTATGTTGATCAAGATCTTTCCGGCACTTCAATAGATATTACAAAGTATCGAGGTATGATCGGTTCACTTTTATATTTGACGGCAAACCGTCCTGACATTATGTTTAGTGTTTGTTTGTGTGCACACTTTCAAGCTAATTCGAAGGAATCACATCTCACCGTCGTGAAGAGGATCATAAAGTATCTCAAAGGAACGACGCACGTCAGATTATGGTATCCTAAAGGTAGTATTTGTTCTTTAATTGGTTATTCTAACGCTGATTATGCAGGATGTAAGACCGATAGAAAAAGTACAAGTGGTACTTGTCACATTCTCGGGAATGCACTAGTGTCGTGGGCATGTAAGAAGCAAGCATACCTTGCACTTAGCACGGCCTAAGCGGAGTACATCGCAGCAGGAAGTTGTTGTGCTCAAATCTTGTGGCTTAAACAACAACTCCTCGATTTCGGTATAGACCTCGGTTGTATCCCTCTCCGGTGTGACAACACAAGTGCCATCAATATCACGAAGAACCCGGTCATGCATTCAAGAACAAAGCACATAGATATCCGGCATCACTTCCTTCGAGATCATGTTCTAAATGGAGATGTCAATGTTACATTCGTGGATACACACAATCAACTCGCCGATATATTCACTAAACCGTTGGCTAAAGAACAATTTTACAAGATTCGACGAGAACTTGGTATTCTCAATGAAGGTGACATCTAACCTTAACTTTAAAATTGCTTATTGTATGTTTTTGTTGCATTATATGTATGTTTGTTCACTTTCTAGTCATAAAATGCTAGCACTTCCATTTTGCCGGTTTTCATTTTTCTCACTTTCGTATGCCCGAAAATAATCGGTTTCAAAAACTTTTTTGATCGAAAGTTGCGTTTTGATGAGTGCTAACACTTTATGGAAATTTTTTTATGAAAAAGGGGTTATTTTTGGTCTAAAACATGCGTTTTCATAAGTTCATCATTTTCATATTTTCTTGAACACTTGTATTGAATCTTAAGTAGTGACTTTTGAATATAGGAGAATATCAATTTATATTGATACCAATCATTGTATTCTCACTCAAACAAAAATGATAGAAAGTGTTTTCTATTTGTGACTTGTGTTCCAAGGATTGTTTGGACATAAGGGTAAGTGTGGCAAGAGGATTGTTCTTGCACACTTGTTTGTTTAGTTTGTTAGAAAGTAGGCCTCACCATTGAAGGTGTGATAGGTTGTATTGTTCTAAAGAAACTAGTGGAAATCTCTTTCGTATTGAAAGGGGACTGGATGTACCTTTGGATTGTGAAGGGAACCAGGATAAATCTCCGTGTCATCTTTACTTTACTGATTTACCGTTTTCATTCTATAAACCGTAAAAAGCAAAATCCATCCATCAAAGAAAAAGAATCGAAAAATTTGATAACACATAATTCACCCCCCTCTTAGGCGCACTTTGATCTTACATGCTGGAGGCAGGATCTTGCAAGAAGATACTCAGGAAGAGCAATTCACAGTTATTGGGGCTGGGGATGAGGTGTATGACCGAAGGCTGGATGAGATTGCTGAAAAGCTGAGGTCTTTGGAATCCTAGAATTATCTAGGCTTTGACGTAATGGATATGGGGCTGGTAGATGGGGTGAGGATTCCTCACAAATTCAAACCCCCGTGCTTTGAAAAATATAATGGTACCTCCTTCCCGCGTACTCATCTGCAATCTTTCTTAGGGAGACTCAAGGCTTATACCATGGACGAGAAATTATGGATGTTCTATTTTGAGAACAGCCTGACTGGAGCATTAAGGGAATGGTATTCGCATCTGACCAGGGCCACCATAAGATGTTGGAAAGACTTGGCCGAAGCCTTCATCCGTCAATACCAGTACAACCTAGACATGGCTCCCAATAGAACCCTTCTAATGGGCATGTCTCAGTCTTCAAGGGAAAGCTTCCGGGATTATGCTCAGAGGTGGAGACAGCTTGCTGCTGCTGTCCAACCACCCATGTCTGAACGAGAAATGGCCGACATGTTTATGAACACTCTTCAAGGAACATATATTGACAGACTTGCTGCTTTCTCTTCCACCAGTTTTGCTGATGTAGTTATAGCAGGTGAGAGAATCAAGAGTCTTTTAAAGATGGGCAAAATCTACGACAACGGTGCAAGTTCCTCCAACAATCCCAGAAAACCTTTTTGAGGACCCCGAAGGGCGGGTGAAACAAATGCAATTCATGCAGGCAGGGGCAGACCCCAATATTCTCACAGATCAATAGGAGCCGTTACTATCCCGGCTCCAATTCCACAATAACCACTTTTTCCTCAACAACAACAACAACATCACTATCAGCAACAATCTCATTTTCCGCAACAAAGAACGTACAACAATAACAACAACAACCAACAACAACGCCCTTTTCAACAGAGGCTGTCTCAAGCAAATAGGGTGATTGACCCTATTCCTATGCCTTATGCCTCTCTACTGCCACAACTCCTGAAGCTCAACCTGGTTGAGTTAAGGACGTTGGCTCCACCAGATCCTCTCAACCTCCCAAAGAATTATGATGCCAATGCCAGGTGTGCCTTTCACTCCAATGCACCTGATCATAATACCGAGAAATGTAGAGCCTTGCAAATGAAGGTTCAAGATCTGGTCGATTCCAAAGCTCTCAATTTCGCACCTCCTCCAAATGTTAACAGAAATCATATGCCTAATCATGGTGGGCCCATGATTAATGCCATAGAAGAGGACCAACCATCTACACTGATTGACAATGTTGCACAGATTAGGACACCGTTGGCAGAAGTCAAGGCTCAACTCTTAAAATGCCAGGTGTTCCCAGGCTGTGAGACCTGCTGCGAATCGTGCAGAACTGCTATTAATGGTTGTGAGAGGCTAAGGTTTGGCATAGATGGCCTTATCAGAGATGGAATTTTGCAAATTACAACAATGACTCCTACAACATCAACAACTCTTTCTTCAGCAACAATGGATTCTCCTACAACATCAACAATTCTTTCTTCAGCAACAATAGATCCTCTTACAACTGCAACAACTATCATTCCCACAGATTCATCCACAACTCCAGCAATCACTCCATCCATTATTTCAGCAAACCAAAGTTCAGTTACGCTCACTTCTACAACATCAACGCCCATCTTTTCAACGGAATCGCCTACAACACCAACAAACACTAATGAAGATGTCTCAACGGTCACAATCTATTATGATCAGGCAACTGTTCATCCCAACAAAATTTTTCAACAACAAACTGCAATACCTACTGTCAGATCTCCAGTCACAATCTACTACGACCCACATACCATCACAGTTCCTTCCGCTGCAGCAATCAGTCCGGTCACCGTTACGGTACCTAGACCCGTTCCTTATGAAAGTAGTAATGTCATACCTTGGCACTACGGCTCTGATCTCTACTGCGACGGAAAGAAGATCACTATAGATTCATCAACCTCTTCACCACAAGTTGACAATGTTGGGAGAGGCGGAGGCTTCACAAGAAGCGGACGCCTTTTTTCCTCACAAACACCAAGACCCAATGCTGAAGCAGAAGCTGCTGCTAAGGCAAAAGGGAAGAATGTGGTACTTGAAGAGCCAACTGTTAAAGAAACTCCGAAGACGTCTTTTGAGCAAGAGGTGGACGAGTTCATGAGAATAATAAAAAAGAGTGATTACAAAGTGGTGGACCAGCTTCATCAGACACCCTCTAAAATCTCTATATTATCACTGTTAATGTGTTCTGAAGCCCATAGGAATGCACTGTTGAGGGTCCTGCACGCAGCCTACGTGCCGGAAGAGATTACGGTTAATTAGCTGGAAAGGGTGGTTGCAAACGTTAACACCAGTCATGGACTGGGCTTCACAGATGCTGATTTAACGACGGAGGGACGCAATCATAAAAAGGCTTTACATATCATCTTAGAATGCAAAGGTGTTGTTCTTTCTCATGTGCTGGTAGACACTGGGTCCTCGCTTAATGTCTTCCCAAAGAAAGCCTCGGTGAAGTTGGAATATGATGGTTTGGAATTGCGTCCAAGTAACTTGGTGGTGAGAGCGTTTGATGGCTCTAAGAGATCAGTGCTTGGAGAGATTGATTTACCTGTGATGATTGGCCCACAAATCTTTAAAACTACTTTCTTCGTGATGGACATACAGCCGGCCTACAACTATTTGTTGGGTAGACCCTGGATTCACGCCGATGGCGCTGTTACATCTAACCTTCACCAGAAATTAAAATTTGAGTGGGAAGGCCAGATCATCACAATCTGCGGGGAGGAAGACATTTTTGTTAGCCAGTTGGCTACTTACAAGTATATATAGATGGATAGGGATATCCATGAGACTATGAGTTAGGGGTTTGAGGCCCTTAACATCAATGAAGCAACTATTGTGTCTGGAACTTCCATCACTTCATATCAACAAGCCCGGAAGGTTGTTGAAGAGGGTACCGCTCAGGGCTGGGGCAAGCTGCTTCCAGTAGAAAAGAAAGTAGACAGATTCAGGTTGGGTTACAGACCAACTCGACAAGATCAACCGGAGGCTGCAACGGAGCCCAAATTTGTCAGTGGGGGAATGCTTACCCCGGATGCTGTGAACAATTTGGAAGACGAGGAAGAAGATGACTGCAACCTGGAAAACTGGATACGTCCAAGGATCCCGGGGAACCAAGTCTCCAACTGGTCTTCCCAAGAAATTATAAGAGTTACTCCTGCAGAGTAATTATTATTTCCTGTCTTTTAGCATGCATCAAGTCCTGCATCTTGCCCAAGGTGTCAGGACTCATTTTGTAATAGGGCCATCTTGTATTTTGTGCAAATGATTAATTAATGAATATTAGGACATCTTTTGCAAACGAGTCTCTCTTTTTCGCTCACTGTTTTTCATTTTTCATTTTTTGTACAAAAAAATAAAATGGAAATGTTTTCAAAACAATAACTTCATTTTCACTTTTTCTAAACAAGATAAAACTGATCACTAAAATAAACCAATCTAAACCCTTGCAGAGAGTGCCCTCCAGATTACACCGACAACAACACTGCTATGACTTCGTATGACTTCGACAAACCGATTAATCAAGCCGATGAAGGGGTTGAAGAAGATTATAAGCTACCTGAAGAACTAGCCAGATTGTTAAGACAAGAGGAGAAGGTTATCACTCCTCATCAGGAGGAAGTTGAGACAGTTAATCTTGGTACCGAAGAAGACTTGAAAGAAGTGAAGATCGGGGCCCGTATGCAAGATTCAGTGAAGGAACAACTTATTGACATGCTTCGAGAGTACGTTGATGTCTTTGCTTGGTCCTATCAAGATATGCCAGGTCTGGATACCGACATTGTTATGCACAAGCTGCCACTAAAAGAAGACTGTCCTCCCATGAAACAGAAGCTACGCCGTACTCGTCCAGATATGGCAATGAAGATAAAAGAAGAGGTACAAAAACAGTGGGACAAAGGTTTCCTTGTTGTGACTAGTTACCCGCCGTGGGTCGCTAACATTGTACCAGTGCCTAAGAAGGATGGCAAAGTACGGATGTGTGTGGATTACCGGGATCTGAACAGAGCTAGCCTGAAGGACGATTTCCCTTTACCTCACATTGATGTATTAGTCGACAACACGGCTCAGTTCTCGGTGTTTTCCTTCATGGATGGATTTTCAGGATATAATCAGATCAAGATGTCACCTGAAGACATGGAGAAGACAACTTTCATCACACCCTGGGGCACATTCTTTTATAAGGTAATGCCATTTGGACTGAAGAATGCCAGGGCAACTTATCAACGGGCTATGGTAACATTATTCCACGACATGATCCACAAAGAAATTGAATGTTATATGGATGACATGATTGCCAAGTCCCTCACAGAAGAAGACCATCTGGTAAATCTGTTGAAGATGTTCAAGCGTCTGAGGAAGTACCAGCTGAAGCTAAACCCCAACAAATGCACATTTGGGGTGTGTTCCGGTAAGCTGCTGGGATTTATTGTAAGTGAGAAAGGAATTGAAGTGGATCCTGACAAAGTCAAAGCCATTCAAGAGATACCTGCACCTAGGATCGAAAAGGAAGTTCGGGGGTTTCTAGGTAGATTGAACTACATCTCAAGGTTCATATCTCACCTCACAGCAACCTGTGAACCCTTGTTCAAGTTGTTAAGAAAAGAACAAACGGTCAGGTGGAATGAAGACTGCCAGAAGGCTTTTGACAAAATCAAGGAGTTCTTACAAGAACCTCCAATCCTTATGCCTCCAGTTGAAGGAAGACCTCTAATAATGTACCTGACAGTATTAGAAGGATCAATGGGGTGTGTGTTGGGCCAGCATGACGAGTCTGGTCGAAAAGAGTATGCAATATACTACCTAAGCAAAAAGTTTACCGACTGTGAACAACGTTATTCACTGCTCGAGAAAACTTGATGTGCTTTAGCGTGGGCTGCTCGCCGACTAAGACAGTATATGTTGACTCACACTACCTTGTTGATCTCAAAAATGGATCCAGTCAAGTACATATTTGAGAAGCCAGCGCTTACCGGAAGGGTTGCAAGATGGCAAATGATCTTAACAGAATATGACATTCAGTACACATCTCAAAAGGCCATCAAAGGCAGTGTACTGTCTGACTATCTGGATGAGCAACCCATTGATGATTACCAACCAATGAGATTTGACTTCCCAGATGAAGACATCATGTACTTAAAAGCAAAAGATCATGAAGAGCCTGTTCACACTGAAGGGCCTGATCCAGAAGAAGAATGGACCATGATGTTTGATGGGGCTGTCAATATGAATGGTCGTGGAGTTGGTGCAGTGCTTATTTCACCTAAAGGAGTTCACATGCCTTTCTCGGCAAAACTCACCTTTGCATGCACTAACAACGAAGCTGAATACGAAGCCTGTATCATGGGTCTTGAGGAAGCCATTGACCTCAGGATCAAGACTTTAATTGTGTTCGGAGATTCAACTCTGGTGATCAATCAAACCAACGACAAATGGTATACCCACCAAGAGCATCTGATTTCATACCGAGACTACACGAGGAGATTACTGACTTTCTTCACAACAGTCAAGCTTGAGTACATCCCTCGAGATGAAAATCAGTTTGAAGATGCTCTGGCTACCATTTCCTCCATGATCAAAGTTCAAGCTGTCAACTTTGTGCCTCAGATTTCAGTATCCAGACTTGACCGACCAGCATACGTTTTCTCTGTGGACATTACTGAAGATGACAAGCCTTGGTTCCACGACATCAAATGCTTATTAGAGGATCAAACATACCCACCTGGGGCATCATCCAATGATAAGAAGACATTAAGAAGGCTGGCTGGTAGTTTCTTCCTGAATGCTGATGGTTCCTTGTACAAGAGAAACTTTGACATGGTGCTTCTCAGATGTGTTGATAAGAAAAAGGCAGACTTGTTGATGCATGAGGTGCATGAAGGATCTTTCGGTACCCATGCTGGAGGGCATGCAATGGCTAAGAAATTGTTGAGATCAGGTTACTACTGGATCACAATGGATGCAGACTATTGTGCCTATGCCAGAAAGTGCCACAAATGCCAGATTTATGCAGACAAAGTGCATGTGCCTCCAAATCCTTTGAATGTAATGTCTTCACCTTGGCCCTTTGCCATGTGGGGCATTGACATGATTGGAAAGATTGAACCGACTGCTTCGAATGGCCACAGATTCATCCTGGTATCCATTGATTACTTCACTAAATGGGTTGAAGCAGCTTCATATGCAAATGTCACCAGGAAAGTGGTAGCCCGATTCCTGAAAAGAGACATCATCTGTCGGTATGGAGTACCCGAGCGAATCATTACTGATAATGGTTCCAACTTGAATAACAAAATGATGGCAGAACTGTGTCGGGACTTCAAGATCCAACATCACAACTCTTCTCCTTACAGGCCAAAGATGAATGGCGCTGTTGAGGCAGCTAACAAAAATATCAAGAAGATTGTGCAAAAGATGGTGGTAACTTACAAAGGTTGGCATGAAATGCTACCATTTGCCTTGCATGGGTATCGGACCTCAATCAGAACATCCACTGGGGCAACACCGTATCAGCTTGTGTATGGTATGGAGGCAGTCCTACCGGTTGAAGTTGAATTACCCTCCTTACGGGTACTGATGGATGTCAAGTTGAATGAAGCAGAATGGATCCGATCTCGGTACAATTAACTGAATCTGATCGAAGAAAAGAGATTAGCCGCAATCTGTCATGGGCAGTTATATCAGAAAAGAATGAAGAAAGCCTTCGATCAGAAAGTCAGGCTTCGGGAATACCAAGTAGGAGATCTTGTGCTGAAAAGACTCCTTCCTCCTCATACAGACCACAGGGGCAAGTGGACTCCAAATTACGATGGCCCATTCATAGTAAAGAAGGTTTTCTCTGGTGGAGCACTGATGCTCACTACTATGGATGGTGAAGATTTCTTATCCCCTGTGAATTCAGATGCAGTTAAAAAATACTTCGCATAAAAGGACCCGCTGGACGTAAAAACAGAATGTAAGTCCAGGCAAAAATAGGGCATCCCGACGAGTCAAAAACAAAATAAAAGACTCGGGAAAAAATAAGGGAAAATCAAAAAATGTACACCCACTGAGTTGAAAAGCCGCATTGGATAGCTCAGGCAAAAATGGGTATCTCGGTGGATTGAAAACTTGAAAGGGCGATCCACGCAAAATAAGGGAATAAGTGAACAACTGCATTCTGAATTCGTCTGTATCACTCACAACATGGCAAGCTTCTAAAGGTTAAAGTATCGGTCAGGATCAACCTTCTTCAGAAAGCAAAATGAGAAGAACGTCAAGGTCATACGGGTCATAGCAAAGGAAAGCTCACCTGAAGCATCGTCAACATTGCCAGCACCCTTATTTTTCTCAATTTTTGTAACAATCTCCTCATTTCAGGGATTTGTTTCTTTGGCAGTATTTTGCCGATTCAGGGCACCCAGATTAATAAAATCAGAGTTTTCAGTCACACTTCGTCTTGTACATTTTGGTGTTTCGTTTGCAAAATGTCCAATATCCATGATATAATACTTGCATAAAACAGATGTGCCTTTCTAAATGACATGCTTGCAGGAAATGTATTTACTTCCAGGAATATCTAACTCCTATGACGGAATCCGGTAAGGGATGCCTCGGGGTACTTGTACGTTTCTTTGTCTTAACAGGATAGCGGTATCTGGAATGCTTTTCCCCAGCAAAGTTGCCAAGGCATCACTTCCCCAGCACATCTTCAAGCAGCATCAGAAAATGCTCATTTCCCCAGTTGATCTGTCAAGTCTCCTCATCCTCAGCAGGATCCTCACAGATACCTCTAGGAAGATCGTTCAGTGATCTTTCCTCCCCCTGAGTGCCGAATCTCTCATCTCCAACAAAGACAGGGACCATCTCCCCACAGAGCTCCAGCCTCTCCCAGAAGAGCAATGTCTGAATTTCTCACACAACAAAGTGACGGAAGCTTTCTTATCCCCAGCTGGCAAGTGGACTCCAAATTACGATGGTCCATTCATAGTCAAGAAAGTTTTCTCTGGTGGAGCACTGATGCTCACTACTATGGATGATGAAGATTTCTTATCCCCTGTGAATTCAGATGCAATTAAAAAATACTTCGCATAAAATGACACGATGGACATAAAAACAGAATGTAAGTCCAGGAAAAAATAGGGCATCCCGGCGAGTCAAAAACAGAATAAAAGACTCGGGCAAAAATAAGGGAAAATAAAGAAAAATGTACACCCACTGAGTTGAAAAGCCACATTGGACAACTCAGGAAAAAATGGGTATCCTGGTGGATTGAAAACCCGAAAGGGCGATCCACGCAAGATAAGGGAATAAGAGAACAACTGCATTCTGAATTCGTTTGTATCATTCACAACACGACAAGCTTCGAAAGGTTAAAGCATCGGTCAAAATCATCCTTCTTCAGAAAGCAAGATGAGAAGAACGTCAAGATCATACGAGTCATAGCAAAAGAGAAGCACTGAAGCGTCTTCAACATTGCCAGCACCTTTTTGTTCCTCAATTTGTAACAATCTCCTCATTTCAGGGGATTTGTTTCTTTGACTGTATTTGCCAATTCAGGGCACCCAAATCAATAAAACCAGATTTTTCAGTCACACTTCGTCTTGTACATTTTATTTGCAAAAATGTCTGATATCCTTGATATAACGTTTGCATAAAAACAAATGTGCCTTTCTAATCACACGCTTACAGGAAATATATTACTCTCGGGAGTGTCTAAATTCCTATGATGGAATCCAGTAAGGGATGCCTCGGGGTACCTATGCGTTTCTTTGTTGTAACAGGATTGCAGGTATTCGGAGCGCAACATGGGGCATGAAAGGTTTTCCCCAGCAAAGTTGCCAGATAATTATTTCCTCAACACATCTTCCAAACAGCACCAGAAATGCCCTCTCCCCATCAGAGTGACCAGGCATCACTTCTCCAGCACATCTTTCAGAACAGCATCCGAAGGTGCTCATTTCCCCAGCTGAGTTGTCAGGTACCATCCTCAGCAGGATCTCCACAAGAAATCTCTAGGAAGATCGTTCAGTGATCGTTTTCATCCCCAGTCGAGTGATAGACAGGGAACCATCCCCCCACAGAGCTCCAGCCTCTCCCAGAAGAGCAATATCTGAAAATCTCCCGCACAACAAAGTGACAAAAGCTTCTGCAGCCCCAGATGGGCTCCTCATTATTTAAGATAGGTCTATCAGTGACCTATTTCCCCAAGCAGAGTCGTATGTATTATCAGATCTACCAATGATCTCATCCCCAGCTGGGATGTCCTTTCAAGCAGATCAATCGGAGATCTTCATAGCAACGGGATCCGAATCCTGAATCGATATCTTTGGATAATCATAGCATTCGCATAATTTATCCCTCAGAGCGTAGCATTCCGTCTAATACGGAGCATTACGACAAAAATCAAATATATTGCATGATCACAAGTCAGGTTCGAACCAGTCACCTGTAAATACCAACAATACCACATCAACAATATACAAAATACCTCTCAATTTCCCCGGCAGAAAGCCAAAGCGTCCCTTTGCACTCTTAAATACAGATACAGGCTCCTTTTGGCACTTGTCCGTGTCATCTTTCCCCAGTGAAGTAGCCAGAACACTTTCCACAAGCAGATACTTATACATAACCTGCTTATCCCGACACCCGTCTGTATCATCTCCATCTCCCAGCAGAAAGCCAAAGCGTCCCCTTTGCACTCACAGATACATGTTTATATATACTCTTTCGACACCCGTCCGTGTCATATCATTCCCCTGCAGATATAAACCACAAACATATACCTATATATATACTCTCGGGACACCCGTCCGTGTCACCACTCCCCAGCATGGTTGCCCAAACACTTATGGTAAACCAAACACTTGTTTATAATACTCTCATCAACACCCGTCCGTGTCATCCTATCTCTACATATCGCCAAAATATCTTTTACACTTATAAGTTCATAACTTATACATTTTCACTTCTGACACCCGTCCGTGTCATACTCTCCCCAGCAAGTTGAACACTCGTTTGTGTCTCACCAATTCTAATCTTTATTCATACAGATACTCGTCCGTATCTTATATACACCACTTATCTCCACTCAGATTCAACACTCGTCCGTGTTCTTTGTTAACCAGTTGGTACTTGTCCGTACCATCATCTCTGAACATGCGTCAGTGTTTGTTTCTACCGATACTCGTCCGTATCGTAGTCCTAAGGATGCTCGTCTGCATCTTTAATCTATACACATCGTCAAACACTTATACCTTTCATTTTTTGGATGTAAGCACTCGTTCGTGTTTACTATTCCCCAACAAAGTCCCCAGAAATTATTTTTCTTCTATCAGACATTCGTCCTATGTCATGATACTTTCGGCAGCCGTACCCTGCCAGGTGATCGTCCTTCACCTTTTTTATGATCGTCCCTCATCATTCCCCCAGCGGAGTCTCCATTATTGGAAACCTTTTCTATCCGACATTCGTCCTATGTCGTGATATTTTAGCAGCCGTCCCCTGCTAGGTGATCGTCCTTCACCCTTTTGATGATCGTCCTTCATCATTTTTATCCGATGGTCGTCCCCATCGTTGATCTTGTTATCTGACATTCGTCCTATGTCATGATAAACCCCAGAGCAGCCGTACCCTGCTAGGTGATCGTCCTTCACCTCTTGATGATCGTCCTTCATCATGTTTATCCGATGGTCGTCCCCATCGTCGACTTTTTCTATCCAGCATTCGTCCTATGTCGTAATATTTTTGGCAGCCGTGCCCTGCCAGGTGATCTTTCTTCACCTTGGATGACCGTCCCTCATCCTTATCCCCAACAGAGCAGTCGTCCCCTACTAGGTGATCGTCCTTCACCTTTGATGACCGTCCCTCATCATTGATTTCTTTAAACCGATGGCCGTCCCCATCATTGTTTACCTTTACTTTACAAACCTGATGGCCATCCCCATCATTGACTTTACCTTTAATCCCCCAGAGAACTTTGTTACTTTACTTGATGGTCGTCCCCATCATGATCTCTCTATTTCCCCAGCATGTCGGTCGACCCCGTCATTGCTTTATCCCCATCAGTCGTCCTCTGCTCGATGGTCGTCCTCCATCGCCCGCATTTTTATCATACTATACTCTTTTTGCAATCTATAGCCCTTTTCTTCTTCTCCTCAGTGAGTACAAATTTCGGACTGTCTTTGGTATTCAACCACAAGTTATCTTGTTTGTCTGTTAAGCCAGGCGCTTACATCCTGCACAGCTAACTCATGTTTGAATAGAGGCAGCTGTAAACACCCCAAATTTTCCCTCACTAAGTTCACACCATGGCTTTTGGTCTTCTTCATTTGCATTAGTTCATTCATACCATTTCATGTTGCATTTTTGCTTCACTGCATTGGTTCAAGTTCATCTGCATCTAGGGTTTGTGATCTGAGCAATCCAGGATCCATCTGAGCCACCCCAAAGGTCTTCAATCATCTCAAGAGGTTCCATGTATGTTCAATCATCATATTTTTATCCTCCAAAGATCAAGGAAGCCAAAGAATCACAAGAACTGGCAAGGCATGGAAGCAGAGCTAGGGTTTAACTGCACAGATAACCTGAAATTAAGGTTTTGGTTTTAGAGGCCATAACTCCAAATTTTTTGGTCATTCTTGTTTCTATTGGTCTCAATATGTTATAAGGATCATACATACCAAGTTTGATGAAGAAATTCATTGTGGAAGTCATCTGATCACTGGGTAACTTCTTGGGCAAGCCAGAGCAAAATCAGGGCATCTGAGGCCCTCATCAATGGACCCAAAGTGGAATTTTCATCAAATTGAAGTTATATGGTCTTTATTTGATCATTGAAGTGCTTAGAAGTCCACAAATTTGAAGAAAAGTGAGCAAAACCAAAAGTTGCCAAAAATGGAAATGACTTGTAATATAAACTTTTCATTTTGGGAAAGTTTTTCAACCTCCTCTTTCTCAACCAAAAATGCTTCAAATGAAAAATGGTTGGTCATGAAAGTTGTAGATTGGATCATTCCCTTTCCAAAAAGTACAAGAACAAGATCTAATTCATTTTGAAACTCAAGTTATGGCTTTCCAAAGTTGGCAAAAATCACATAATTTCAAGTTTCATGCCAAAGAGGGATTTTTGCAAAACCTCTTGCCAAGCCATTTTGTGACTTCTAATTGACTTCTAATGATCATACAAACATTATACAATGCCTTAAACTCAGAATTAGCCCAAGAATCTCACATTTTTATGACTTGCACATGAAGAAATCTTAAAAGGGCCAAACTTTGTCAAATTTGCAAAACCTCCCATAACATTTCACAAACATGCTGAATTGCCTCAAAGTGATTTCCATGGCCACCCTTGATCCTTGCTGCACCATACACCCCCTTGTACTAAGCCTGAACCAGCCCATACCTCAAAGTACACATAATCTTGACTTTTTGCATTTTCACCCATACCAATCACACTATGCCACAACCACTCTCTGAACCAATTGCATTTGTTTATACTAACCTAAAGCAAGCCAAACATAACAAGAACTAAGCCTGAATCCACATCATTGCCCTAGTTCACAAAAATCACCCCCTTTGCATTTTTCTTCGAAACTCTCAGCACACTTAACAAAACTTCAAACTTCTTTCACAAAATAACTCAGCATCATCCCAGGATCATTTCCCACCCACCAAAACAGCCTGAAACCACCTCAAACCAAAATACGATTTTCATCACCTCTGAACTGAAACCTTCCAAACACTCCATACAAACTTGTTTCAATCTTACCAGAAGCATCAAGGGGTTCATTGGAGTGGAAAAGCACAAAGAAGGAGGCCAGAAAGCCCAGAATTTGAAAGCTCCATCTCAGGTAGCCATGCGAAATAATTTTTCCAGAACCTTTATTTTATGTTATTAAATGGTTAAGCATGTTCCCCTGAGTGCAATGAACTTTGTATTTTTGAAAATGATGAAGAAATGAGAATGTATGGTCTGTCTGAAAGTTTCACCATTTTTGTTCTTGGCTTCGAATCTTGAGATTGAGTGAAGATAAATTGTTTTTGAGGGTGGGGTTGATCTCAGGAGAGTGAAAGGAGTCAATCTGGAGCTTTAGAGCTCCAGAAATGACCTAGGGAGTGAGATGGAAATTTTCAGGGGAGGGGTTGGCCGGAGAAGATGACCGGAGGTCTTCTCCGGCCACCTGAGATTCATTAAGGGCTAATTAGGGTTAGGGTTTTAGGTTTAAATCTGGGCCTTTAGATTTGTTTTCCCGCGTGCAGTGTAGGGCTAGGATTGTGTCATTAGTCATTAATTAGGTTTATTTAATTAATTAATTCAGTTTAGTTAAGTTTGAATTTAGGCCGTAAGATAGCGCGCCAGTCAACAGATCCAAACCCAGTTTCAATCCAGGCCATCCATCCTGCATACTTTCCATTTATTTTATTTTTAATTCATTTTTCTTATTTTACTTTGTACGAATTTTTAAAAATAGTAAAAACCATCAAAAAAATTCTGAAAATTTTTATCAAACATTTTATTAATTTTCAGAACCCAAAAATATTTTTATTTTCATTTTTTGCCTTAAAAAAATATTTTTAAATCATTTAAATGTTTTATTTAATTAATTAATGAAAATTAATTAATTAAAAATACATTTAAGTATTTAAAAATCAAAAAAAAATCCAGAGAACATTCTTGGACATTTAGAAACATTTACAAACTCACCATACAAATTTCTTTTTGGTTTTGATCATGCTTTGACATTTTTCAATGAATTAGGGTTCTTAATTTTGTTTATTTCTAACCCTAACTTCAAAAATTCATAATTTTTAAACCAAGTTGAGTTTGTGAATGATTCTTTCTGCATTGTTCTAAGCATGCTTTCTAGTTTCTAAATTTTTATCTTTCATTTTCAATTTGTTTGACATTTTGCATTGAGGATCGCCCAAAAAAAAACCTAGAAACTTAGGAAATTCATAACTCCTTCTAGGTTTAGCTTCTGACCTCCCCCTTTGGATGGTAACCTAGTAGTGGTTTAGGGTTCCCTTGAGTGCATTTTCAAATTTTTATCTTACCATTTGCTTCTTTTTTTGAGTTTTTCATCTCATCCTTTCATAAAACCCTAATTCCTCATCTTCACTAGCATTCATCTTGTATATGCTTGCATTCATGAACTTTCCATGACATTTTATGCATTCACATGACATATAAGACATCCTAGGACACATTAGAATCATGTTTGATCATTGCATCATCCATTTGCTCTGTTATGCATTCATTTCATTTCATTTGCATTCATGAACTTTCATGCCTCCTTTCATGCTTCATTTGCATCCTCATTGTTTGTATGATCATTCACATCTCATGACATACATTTGCATCATCTTTTAGCATCATTTGCATCTTGAATGTGCTTCTGGTTTTGGTTTTTATATTTGCATTTCATTTCATTTTCATTTCATTTCATTTACTAACTTTTCAGGTGGTAAGTTACTTTGAGAAGTGAATTTGCCTTCACTTCTCACAATCTCTTCTCATCTCTCTTATGCTTTCATTGTTGCATTTTGCATTTGTCTTAGAGTGAGCTTGCTCATTCATGTCCTTTCTTCACTTTCTTTCTTCAAGCAACTTATCTTCTTAAGTGAAGTAAGTTGACTTGCTTCTTCTGCTTCTCCTCCTTTCATCTGCTTCTTCCTTGGTGGCTCTTCTTGAAGATCTCTTGCAAGCCTCATAAACCCTAGGAACACCCAATCATGATCATAATTAGGGTTTGATTAGTCCCCCATTAGTTTTACCTTTCTCTTATCTCTTGTGTCTTCTCTTCTCATCTCTTAATCAGGGACTAAACCCTTAAGGTTTTAAGGCTTTGTGATTAAGGTTATGCCTGCATCCTTCTCTTAGGATGGAGTGTATAACTTTAATCCTAAGTGTTAAACCCTTAATGTGTTTAAATCCTTTAATCAATTCATCTTATAAATCACTAAGACATCAAGCTTGTAACTTGGGCCTTGCATTAGGGTTCTAATTCTTCCTTAATTGGTTAAGAAGGACTAACCCTAGTGTTAATGTACAAGTCCCCCTCAAGTTGTCTTACAAATCATAAAATTCACTTCTTAATCTTATCATTAACTAAAATCCACTCTAATAATGGCTTTGTTTTGTCATGAGGTTAATCCCTAATCATGGATTAAGTTGAGGAGCCTTTCTCAGCTTAAATGTTCTCATCTATTATCCTTCTATTAGGATGGTGTAATGGGTCCATTAAATCCTTGATTATGGCTTAAACTCATTACTTAACACTAAACAAAAACTCCAAAAACATCTAAATAATCACAAGTAGGTTAATGATCTTAATCCTACATCATGGTGATTAAGTGTGAGGTTTACTTCATACTTAAGGTATTCTCATTACCCCTAATCAGAGGGAGGATGTGATGAGTCTACTAACCCTTGGTTTAGGCTTAAGCTCATTAACTTATGACAAACACAAAAAGCAATAAAAGATTGAAATCTCAAAAACAAACAATAATCGTCTCCTCTGGGATTCTTTTCTTATCTCATTCACTCATAAACGAGAACTCGCTTCTTCCGTCTAATGCAAGACAGTTCGCACCTGAGCTAGACAGGTCATACACTTGAGCATAGACAAGCAAGCAATTCATAGTCAATTTATCTTTCAGTCTCTCTGAGTCGAACTACGGTGTTCTGACTTCCTCATTGCACGGGAGGATACGTAGGCATAACTTAACAGTTATCGAACAAAATTCTCTGTATATTCCCCCTCTTCCAGCATTATTCTTTTAAGCCTCATTGTCTTGAGCATTGCATTCTTTCCTTACACTGACACTCCTTTATTTCACTTCACACTTCTTTCCAGCACTGACACTTGTATTTTTCTCCAGCTTTTGCACACAAAATAGTACTGACACTACCCCTTTAAGCACAAACTTTCAAGCGTGGATCCCGTCGAGTACGGCGGACAATCTGGGTGCTAATACCTTCCCAAGTTGTAACCAACCCCCTTTCTCAGTTTCTCTGGTTCGCGACCGTCTTATCCATTTCTTCCCAGGTTTATGCAGCATTACCTTTCCTTCGGGATAAAAATGCCTAGCTGGCGACTCTTTTCAGTTCATCTTCATGTTCTCTCTTTCGCCGACCGTTCGCGTCTGTACCCCTCTTGGCCCTGTGTCATCAGTTGGGAGCGACAGGGTGGTGCCCGACGGATTGGACCTCTGGCCGACACAGACTTACAGGCCCAGTCCAGAACAGGAACACTTTGGTTCCATTTAGAGTAAAGGTGTTTGGTTGTAGATGTTTCTTAAATAGATTACTGACGCATGATCAATTAATTCGGCATGGTGTATTACTTAGTTTTGTCCATCTTTGTGTTCTCTGTAATGTTGATTTTAAGAATCTTCACCATGTTATTCTTGGTTGGAGCATTTCCATCTTCATTTGGACTAAAATAGAAGAGTGGATAGGAATGTATTCTTTATCTTTCACTAAAATAATCGAATGCTTTTAGTGTTGGGTTATGTTTGCAACTAAGAGGTAGGTTAAGAAACGCAAGGTGGGTTGTATTTGGTTGGCTATTTATTGGTCTTTGTGGAGGACGAGGAACAACATTGTATTTTACAACATTACTTGGAACATTTCAGATTTTTCGTGGAACATTAAGGCTCTGGTTTGGAGATGGTCTTTCATAGGTGAAATCAATATTCCCAATTGTAACTTTTTCGAGTTCAGTAACTTTCCTTTAAATTACTTGGTGTAAGTTTTATTTGGTTTTGATTTCGCCGTTGTCTCGGCTTCGGACGTTACCTTTTGTAATCGGGATTGATTACCCCTAATACTCTTTTTATATATCTTGCTTATAAAAAAAGTGTGATCTTTTCCACCAATATATAGAATTAAATATTCATATATTTTTTCTTACATATTCATTCAAGATATTTTACACTGACTTGGTTGCTTGTAAAAGCCTAAACTAACTCCTAGCTCAACTAACCAACTTTTTAGCTATTGTGATAGAGGATCGATAATCCAGAAAGTGAAAATATTTGATTCTCTCTTGCATTATTAATATCATTGATATGATTTGGTTTTGCAGGAATCATGTTAGGTTCAATGAGAAAGTTCTCTCAACTCAAGTTGCCATCAACATAATATGTGCTCTTATTTATGTTATTGAAAAATCCTACAAAATTTTGATTTCACTTCATCGATTAAGGAATTTTAAATTCCAAATATTTCATGGTTAAGGTTCTTCTCCTAATGCTAGTAGGATCAATAACGTATCGTGTTACCACTACAAGGAAAAACACATATAATGACGGTTGTGAAACACATATAATGATAGTTTCAGGTCCATTATTAGATAGTGTGTGATTGTATGTATGGTAGCTTCCACAACGGATGTGTGACAGTGGTTATAAGCTAGGTAGTGCGCAACATATCACAACTGTTATATTAAACAACCGTTGTGGTATGTATTTAGGCCATGGGTTCAAAACTCAGCAGCAACAATTTATTTTGAAATAATTAACATTTAATCACAATTACCGAAGATAATCATTGTGAAATTACTCTGAGTTAATTATAAAATATATAGATTGTTTATTTTTCCTTACACCTCATTCAACATATACAACCATAAAACTTGATGTAGAAGATAATAATTTGAAATTTTTAATTATTCTTGAAAAACAACCTAAACGAACCACTATTTTTTAAATCGCATTCATATCGTAATTCATCTCTTTCTTCTTAACACATATTATTTGATTCAATGCCCCAAATTCTTCAAAGCAATGGTTCATTCCTAGTTTATTTTGCAAAGCATTAATATGTTAACCAATTCTAAATCATCATCATTGTTATCATCATCATTATTTTAATCAATGATGAATATTTTTATGATGACAGCAATGAAGATGATTTAATTTCTCAACACATTTGATGTTTTGTAATATAAATTAATAGAGAACGAACCAATGCTTTGAAGAAATTGGGGCAGTAAACCAAGTTCTACGTGTTAAAGAGCGATATAGATGAATTACGAGATGAATGGAATTTGAAAATCATGTTTGATCTAAGTTGCATTTCAAATATAACTTAACTTTCATATTATTATTTTCTAAATCACTTTAAATGAATGCATGTTTAATGAAGGGAGTGAAACAAACAATCTACATACATTATAATAAACTCAACAACAACATATACATTAATAAAATAACAACAACATACCTTTTATTGAAAATATTCATAGAATGATCTGAAGTTGATCTACTTTGTATTACCATAAAAAAAAGTACAAGGCAGATGAAGCTTCCAAAATTGACTCATACTTCTTGTATTGCTTCTCTTATCAAAACAAAGAATTTATGAACCACACCCATAATATGAGTTCTCTTGAACCAGATTTTGAAATATTCACAACTTTTAGAATGTTAACCTGTTTTGAAAACATAAACTAGCATTAATAATGTAACATAACAAGCAACAACAACCAGCAGTACAATGTTAACCCAATTAGGAAGTAAATCATGCCACAACAAAAAGCGGCATGTTAACATAAATAAACACTATAACATAACAAGCAACAAGAATCACAACATAACTACCATTAACATTGTAACATAACAAGCAACAACAACCATCATTACATTGTTAACAAAAAAAGAGTAAATCATGTCACAACAAAAAGAAGCATGTTAGCAACAACTAACAACAACTACCCACAACAAATAAAAAATTTGTCAACAACAACAACTAACAACAAATCATGTCAAACATAATAAAGTCTTCATGCCTGATTGAATTCGTGCAATTCTCAAGGTCTTCATAGTTCTCAAGGTTTTCATCTGATTTGGAATCTATTATATCCAGATTCATAAGGTCATTCAGAATAGCTTATATCATCTTCATCTTTTTAGGATTAAGATTCTTGAAATGAATCTTCTTATAGCTCGTTCCATCAGAAGGTTCAACAATAATAATGTGTTCCCTAACAAATCCAGCTTCTTTGCCTTTGTTCAACCATAACTTCACCATACCAATAACCTCTTTTGCAACTTGAATCTCGTGGATAAGTTTGTTACTCTCATTATTCATGATGAGAGAAATATCTGAAAACGAAACATACAACAACAACAACGACAACATACAAAAAAAACATAAACTCTCAAACAAGGAAGAAGAAGAAGAAGAATGTCGTTATGTATGAAGCAAAAGCTAATGACGAAGAAGAGAGAAAATGTGTGTTAATGTTTTGTTGTGATAGATACGACGATATTGTCAAGAAGTGAAAGCTAATTCGCTTATATTATAAAAAAATAAACAATTTCACCACAATTGTCTTAAGAAATCGTGATGAAATGTACTGACTTTCACAACGATTCACATCAACAACCGTGGTGATAGGTATTTCAATTTTAATTTATATATTATAATAATAAGGACAACATCAATTATAATGAAAAAGTATAAAATTGTTGGAGCTATGATTTGAACTTTGTCACTCCATAAATATATAATTACGATTTGTTAATTTGACCATAGTGCAATGTATTTTTGTAAATATAAATAAAAAATGCGTTCAAAAATGAAATATTACTATAATAAACAAACAAACCCTTGTAGTTTAGTTTAGTGTGACGAAAAATCTATTTTGTAGTAGTATATTCTTCTCCTTAAACAATTTGGATTTAAAGTAACATTGATGGAACCATTCTTAGTAGCTTGGACTCTAGTGCTTCTAGAGACATCTTTAGAGACATGTTTTCTACTACTTTTGGAAAGTTTTCCTAAATTTTTTGCATCACTACTACTCTGCATTCCAAGCTTATTGAAGTGACGACGTTCATTGAAATTGCTTAAAAGAAGGGTTGTTGAAGATCACTCTAGATTTAATCAGATTCCAACTTGCTAATATGGTTTTCAAGAACCATAACTTCATACCTTGGCGCTCAAGAAACAAATGGCAAAATTGTTTGGTCATGGCTTCACACTTGACATGCATATGTTTTTTCTCCTAGAGTTTTGACATAATCCCGTAAATTGTATTTGTTTTTTAATCTTTTAATAAATACTATGAGTTGTATGGTTAAATATAAACTTTTTGAGTTGTCAACCTAGTTAAGATGTCAACTCTTATATATAAAAATCACCTAATATTTTAATCATTTTTTTATAAAATCATATTATACATTTCAATCAAATTAATTAGTTATTAATTCACCTACTCTTAATGTGTTGAAGCGCAAACCGTGTGCGGATTCCCCATTTCATTTTGACGCAGAAGGGTTCTTCACTCACTCATTGACCAGAAACAGCCATATTTTCATGCTCGTCTTATTCTTATTCACAATTTTGCACTCGTTTCGGAAGGTACGTAAGATACTCCATTTCACTTTATTTTTTATTTTTTGCTTTTCATTTAGCCATTGGGCCGACTAATCCGGTTCGGAGGTCAGGAAATGTTCCAGTCCCCTCCGGGAATTAGAACCGTGATCCGTCTTATCTAACGAAGTTCAACGCCAATCACCAATCTACAGAGTCGTTAGTGCATGTTTTCATTTCACTTTTTTAAGTCTTTTAGTCTTGTGAGTAGAATCATATATCTGGATCCGCGGTGGATCTAGATCGATGGCCTTATTAGCGTCTGGATTGAGCCGTCCAAACATATATTGAGATTGATTTTTATGATCTTTATGCGATAAGATTGTTTTGCAGCTTGAAGGCTGATTGGTGATTAAGTAGCATGGGAGAAACAACTTTGATTGGTCGAACTAGAAGTGAAGTAACAGTGTTAGGCAGGACAGAGACACTTGGTTCTCAAGGGCAACTTCTGCAGAAGTTGTATGCGGAGTTGGATGAAGAAAGGGAAGCATCAGCCACAGCAGCCATGGAAGCAATGGATATGATACTGCGTCTCCAGGGAGAGAAGGCTACGGTGGAGATGGAGGCGAGTCAGTTCAAGAGAATGACAGAAGAGATGATAGAACACGCAGAAGAAACCTTTGAGGCTTACGAAGAACTTATGCATGACAAGGAGATGGAAACTGCATCTCTCAAGTTTCAATTGGAGGCTTACAAAAACAAACTCGTGACCTTAGGATGTGATCTCAATTCGAGTGAGTTTCAGTACGTGCACTCTAATGCAAGTGATCAAACTAGCGTTAAGGCTATGAGAAGGCTAAAGTCATTTCCCTCGATTCCGATTCAAAAGATCATGAACCTGGGTGAGAATGATGCTCAGAAAACTGAAACTGAAAGATCAGTTTCTAGTGACCAGGAAACTAGCTTGGTGCGTGAAAGTGGAACTCTTAACTCATACTGGAACAAGATTAAGATGTTGCACGCACAAGCGAGACTGATTTCGGATTGTAATAACAAAGGAGCAAACTTGAAAAGTAGAGGAGGGAAGTCATGTTCAATATTGTCGAAAGCTAGCGGTAAGATAGTCTGTGAGTATGGCCAAACACATAGATTGAACTCTTCAAATTCTACTCAAGTAGTGAATCATAGTGATCTTACACGCAAGAGTAAAAGACTCGCCAATCGTGAAGTTCCGCAAGCTACAGGAAAGCATGAAGTCAGAAGAAGGCATGAGAAATGGAATTTTTTGGCAGACATTATATTTACAAAACCAGAAGCTGTGTCTGAGGGAGTGATTGAATCGCCTTTTAAACATGATGCAGACAAGCAAAAGGGCACAGTGACAACTGTTGGCCAGAAGAAAGAAAGGATGGGTGTGGATAGTTACTCTGAAGGTGAAGTTCATCCAAAAATTGCAAGGCTTCAGAGGCAGAAAACCAGTAGAAGGTATCAGGAGATTACCTCTGGATTAGAATTAGGGTGTAATGAAGAGCAGTTGCGGCTTTTGAGGGAAATAAAAAGTGAACTGAAATTAATACAGTCTGAGATGAGAAGTTTGAAAACCAAAAATGTCACCCCTGTGGATGATGCCGTGTCTTTCGGTCTTCTCCAAGAGGTAAAGTATATATAATGTGGTGGTTGAGAAACAAAACATGAATTATTGATGTTCATTTTATCCTTTGAAATACAAAGAACTAATGATTAACCAATTATATGAACAGGCAATGATGCACTTTTGGATTTGATCAAGTAACTGCATAATGAGTCATGACCATCTCAGGCAACAGATCATCGACTCACTGCATCATATGCTTTCTCTACCCAAAGATTTATGTCGGGTATAGAAATGTGTTATGGTTTGAATTTTATCATTGAAAATGTATACATTTCCATGCAGACATGTTTTACATCAGGCACTCTATGTAGGCAAATTGAATGTCCTGTAGGTATAAATTAGTAAAGTTTTATTTTTTCCTGGTTTTAAAATGGAACCAAATAATTGAGTGCCTTCAACTCCTGGATATTTCTCTTTACTTTGGGAAATGCTTATGGGATTTCTCATCGACAAAATTCTATGAAGCGATTTGGTTTTCTAGTGCTTTAGAAATTAGAATGATAGGATTTATCAAGAATCAATGAAATATTTGGTGGCTGTATTCGGTTGTTTGAAGATTTTCATGGAGGACGGTGCTTCTCAATTTCATGTGTGATCCTACTAGTTTTTAGATATTTAGAATCTTCAAACGAACGGCTGTGATTCAGTTAGACATGTAAGAGTATATTTTGTTTTGTCCTATGAAGACCTTTTTTTTCAATCATTTGCTCGGACTATGTGCTTTCCTAGGGGAAGTTCACGCTTGTTTTGAGGTGCTAGAATATTCATTTGGTTTACATCTACGGATACAATATTTTGTCCCCATATGCCATTGGTCTGACGTCATTATGGTATACTAGTCTTAGTGCCTATGGTTTGATTGGGCTTCAAATCTCTAGTGTGTGGATTTTTGAGCTATTTCTTGGTTTGGGCGATTAGTGGGAAATCGTGGTGAGCAAAGTTTTCGAAGTAGGTGAAGGTCAATTTCGGTTATTCTTTATTTTGTTTACTCTGTCGCTTAAGGTAACGTAACGTACCTTGATCATACTTCTAAGGTTAGGAGCTCCCTTTTTTCCTAGGTGGTGAGTGTAATCATTGTTACATGGGGAAATTCTGCTAGTTATGCTTACTTGTTTCAGGTGTTGATTGGTGATAGTTGCCTTGTGTACGGGGATATTCTATAAATAACACTTTATTTTCTCATTTTTAACTTTTCATGTTCTTGGATTTTTTTTAGAATTATACATTTTATGCTATTCTTGTTGCTTCGTCTTCTTGTCTCCATTATCTGTTATGAATTTTTCTCCATTCTTTACTTTTTTAATCTCTTTGGTTTCTTGTATTTTGTTCATACTTTCCCAAGGTGTAGATGATTTTAATTTTTATGATGTTTTTGTAGGTCCTGAAATCTTAGGGTTTTAGAGTGTATTTTTTTTTCTTCTTGAAATTAGAATCTGCGAGATTTTAAATCTACGATTTTGCTTGTTAGGAAACTAAACTATGTATTTGTTGGGTTTAAGGATAGGGTTTCACTACAGGAAAAAAAAACTCTTAGAGAGCGTTTTCTTTTTTTACCTTAGAGAGCGCTGTAAAAGGTTGCGCTGTCTTAGGTAAAGATAACGTTTTTTTAAGGCAAAAGCGCTTTAAAAGGTCCCAAATAGAGAGCGATTTTTAAGAAAAAACGTTTTCTAAAGTAGGTCTTATAAAACGTTTTTTCCTTAAAAAAACGCTCTCTAGGCTATGTCATTAGACAGCGCTTTTAAAGCTCTTTCTATTGTATACGTTGAAAATTTTAATAATTATTCTTACATTATTTTAGAGAGCGCTTTTATGTAAAAAGTGTTTTCTTAGGTACCTCATTAGAGAGCGCTTTCTAAAGTCTACCTATAATTTTTATTTTATTTTTTATATCACTTTAGAGTGCGCTTTTAGGAGAAAGCGTTTTCTATTGTGGACCTTAGAGAGCACTTTCTCTTAAAAGCGTTCTCTAAAGTGTACCTATAATTTGAATGATTTTTTTCAAAACATCCTTTTTTCCATTTTAAACGCAGAACTTGTAAATGTCTTTTTTAGGCAGTATACCAGTATAAAATCATTCTAGCAGTATAATTCACATTATTATAAGTCAATTCATTTCAAACCATTATAAACAATTCATTTCAAACCAATATAAACAATCTCAATATAATCGGAATATAATTGGTATTTATCACCGGAAACTATATATATATATATATATATATATATATATATATATATATATATATATATATATATATATATATATATATATATATATATATATATATATATATATATATATATATATATATATATATATTAAATCAATTCATTTATATCCATTCCAAACCAATTCATTTACACCACAAGTCATGTACATATATACCACAATATTAACCTATTTATACCTTAAATTATCCGTTTTTCTATAATAAATTCACACAATTCTTCCAAAATTTCAATAATTTTTGCGGCCGTATAATGATGACACGCGAATTCTTCAAAGTACTACATAACAAAACAAAATATGCATTAATTAGTTAATATCTGATAATATGCATAATATACGATATAAATCCTAAGTTATAAATCTATGCATATCTGATTAGGAATCTCTAATTGATCCAATTGAATGATTTCTTTCATGAACCTCAAAACGTAGTACCCGCAGTCTATGCCATTTTTCTATTGAGGACACTACACATAGACAAACAAATTTGTGTTATCAAGTAGCATCACTAATAAGTAACATTGTGAAAATTAAATTAATTACCTGCACATGGATCCATGGAATAGTGTTTGCTTTAGCCCGTGCAACTCGATAATCTCTTTGTGCTTGATACACTAGTATAGATCTATAAAAGAAAAACGTAAATTTAGAACAATCTCACAGAAATAATTAAATATACAAATACACACGAATATTTAGAACAATCTCACTTACTTATCAACGACATCCTTCATACTCGGATATGTTGACCAATTATGCTCCATTGAATTCAAATAATAGACCACTTCTCTTGTAGGATTAATGGCAACCAACAACCAGTGTACACTGTAAAATATAACAAAAATTTAGATGGATAACTTATACGCAAAAGATACAAAGATTAGAATGAAATTAGAATGACAATCTTACTTGTGTCTAGTATTATACGGTAAAAAAAACAAAGTCTCTGTATTGGATGCCATGTATCTGGCAACTAAGTATTGTCTTACTGAATTCGCATTCAAACCAATTGTCGTACAGTTGACACTAGTGGAAGCAAGGAAACGAAATCAGTTTACCAATTCTGACCCGCGCATGAGTTTGTCATACAAGTACCTTAAATAAATAAAAAAATAATAGACATTAGACTATTTTCATTGAAATGTTCCAATAAATTGTTCAAGTAAATAAATAATAGATTGATCAGAGTACCAGATGTAGGCATGCATAACACCGATGCCTAACGTTTGATGCTTGAGAATCTGCTCAATGTCCTCTATTCCAACTATCTCCGAATAAGGAAAACCAAAAACACCTTCGTCCAAGTCTATTTGATGAATACAACCTTGCATCACATTTGATACTGACACAAGTGTATCAAGACACGACCGGAAGCGAGTTGCAACAGTTCTTCTTGCAGGATCCTTTTTCTTGCTCTCGACCTGTTGTGAAGCTTGAGAAAGAGGAACTTTTGAAGCTTGAGCTGAAGGAACTTTTGAAGCTTGAGCTGGAGGAACTTGTGAAGCTTTAGCAGGAGGAACTTGTGAAGCTTGAGCAGAAGGAACTTGTGAAGCTTGAGCAGAAGGAACCTAACAATCATATAAGTTAGGTAAAGTAGAAAATCATAAAACTTTTGAATATAGATCATAGAATAACACTTTAAATGTACCTCTCTTTTTTGTGATGCAACAGACTCTTTTTCCGGAAAAAACCTTTTAGATGGGAGTTTTGTAGGAGTCTAAAATTACCATATTGCAAAAAAATATACTTAAGGTTCAGAATGATTTTCATAATGGTTCAGAATTGACATTTGAATTCTAAGAGATTCATAATGATTTTAACCTTACCTCATCATCTATAATAATGAGGTCTGACGGCCATGCAACAAACGAGCCTAAAGCCTCTCCCAACGATGTTATCTCTGCAACTGTGTCAGGTATAGGTAGTGTCGCACCCATATCTACAACAATGTCAACTGACACTTTCAGACATCCATGAGAGAGCGGATTATGGTGAAGTAACTCTCCCGCTCTGTTATACACTTTTCCTTGGCCAACCATGCGATAAGTCGGTAACGACAAATACAGCTGACAAGAGGAAATGTCCTAAAGCAATAGTGAAAGCATAATTGTTAATGTGTGTAAAGGTTAATTAAAATAAAAGCGTTAATTTAATTAAGATAAATATGTGCTATAATTACCTCAGGAATTTTATTTTCACAATTGATACTAGCTTTGTCACTAGTATCTTTCAACCCGGAACTGTGCTTAGACACCTCATACATCTCTTTATCCTTTTGCAATGCACTGACTTGTGCCTTAAGTTCCTCCAATGTTTTCATCACTTCTTCATTGCTAGGATTTTTTCTTTTTGGTTGATTATACAAGGAAGAGGGCATCACACCAAATCCTTTACCCCTCACTCGACTAGAATACTCAGGAATATTTAGTACTCGACTAAGAATGCTCATGCATTCCTGATCCTCACCTGTGGTTAAGGATTTAGATAGACTCTCTTGAAATTCATTGACAAATCGAAAATTATTAGTGGGGATTAAAGACATAATGTTATACTTAATGTTATACTTACACATTTCTCATAAACTTGTTGAACGTCTTCAGTAGGAACTCCACTCTTTCCCACACGAGCAACCTTCCACAAAACATGTTCCGGAAGAGATTTTTCTGCACTTTTCTCCTCCTCCAACTACAAATTGAGAAAAATAATAAGATCGTCAATTATAACATATTGAGACAATTAATAATATCATATCATTTATATATAGTTACCATTTGTTATTGTAAGCGTTCATATCCCTTTCGGCCTTTTCTGTATGGATATGCGGGTTTTGAGGCTCTTTTGCGATTAGTGGCACTCAAATCCTGGATAAAAAAGTTTAAGGCATATCAGAACAAACTAATATGCAAAGATAAACAAGTATATAATAAAATTAATAGACATGAAATTAAAAGATAAATAAATTTACATTGAATTTTGCGCTTTTCTGTTTGGCTACAAAAGCTTTCCATTCTTCCGGTGTAATCAAATCCACATACAATGGTGGAAGTTCTGCTTCAACAAAAAAATTTTGATCATCCCTCAGATATTTGTTTGATAATAAGGCTCGAAATCCTCTATGTCTCTTTCCGGCCAATTGGAGACAATACTTTTGCGACTTTCATCAATATTAAAGGACCTCTACAAAAAACACATACGCATATAAACATAAAATGTGTTAGTATAAGTGTGTTAGTATAAGTCAAAAGAAATCTAATAACACATCAATCATGTTTGGTAATCAATTACCTCTATCTCACTCCATATCTTATCTTTACCAGCTTCCAACATTGAATTCCTCCAATCATCACTGATAATTGGAATATGATGGCGGACAAGTGAACCAATGTATGAAGCCAACATTGAACCGTTAGGCTCGATTAGTTGGTCCTCGTCGCTCCAATGTACATCAAATTTCACCCTTTTGTCTCTAGCACGGTGAATTGACCTCATAACTGTTATTCCACGTTTTATTTCATTTTCTACATTCGAAGCTTTTTCTTGAGTTTCATTTGCATCATGTGTCTCGGGTGTCTCGTGTGTCTCGGGTGTCCCATGTGCGTCTTCCTCATTACTCGCCATTATACCTGTAAGAAAGAAAAAACAAAAATTAAATGACAAATTATAATGACAAATCTAAAATTCAACATGTCAAATCTAAAATCCATAATTTATAATCCATCGAATGATCTAACATGTCAAATTATAATGACAAATCTAAAATTCAACATGTCAAATCTAAAATCCATAATCTATAATCCATCGAATGATATAACATGTCAAATTATAATGACAAATCTAAAATTCAACATGTCAAATCTAAAATCCATAATCTAAAATCCATAATCTATAATCAATTACTAGCCATTAGTACCTTTTTTAGGCACGTCTCTTTCTTGTCTTGGTTGGAATATGTTCTACCCGTCTCTTAACAACACGGACGGTTGGATTGATCCAAATACCCTCATTATGATCATTTCTAGTAAACGATTCAATATCACCTTGATCGTTTCTAGTCAATGATTCAATATCTACATCAATATCCTTCACACAAACATCCTTGACCAGCGGTACTACGCCCTCATCCGTTTATTAAGTTCACATTAAATATATAAAATATAAGTTTACATATATATTATAAATTATATATTAATATAATTTGAATATATTAACTAATATGTTTTAAATTATATATTAATATAATTTGTATATATTAACTAATATATATTAAATTATATATTAATATAATTTGAATATATTAATTCATATATAATTTAAATTATATATTAATATAATTTGTATATATTAATTAATATATTTTAAATTATATATTAATATAATTTGTATATATTAACTATTATATATTAATATAATTTGAATATATTAATTAATATATATTAAATTATATATTAATATAATTTGTATATATTAATTAATATATATTAAATTATATATTAATATAATTTGAATATATTAATTAATATATTTTATTTAATAACCTTAGAGAGCGCTTTCTAAAGAAAGCGCTTTCTAAGGTCTTTTGTTAGTTTTACTTAGAGGGCGCTTTGTAATAAAAGCGAAAAAAAATTAAAATGAGTCTGGGGCGAGGGGGATTCAAACCCCAGACACATTGCATTCACATAAACCTCCTTAACTAGCGGTACTACGCCCTCATCCGTTTATTAAATTCATATTAAATATATATAATATAAGTTTACATATATATTTAATTAATATAATTTCTCTATATTAATTAGTATATTTTAAATTATATATTAATATAATTTCTATGCTGAACAATATTACATTATATATTAATATAATTTCTATGCTGAACAGTATTACCATACTTTAGATATTATAGCAACATTATAACATTAATGCGGTGCTTCTCATACTATAGATACTAAAGACACATCACTTAAAACACATCACTTAACAGTATTACCATTTTGTTTGCATTAACATACTATAGATACTAAACACACATCACTTAACAGTATTACCATATTATAGATACTAAGACACATCACTTAACTATTACACAAATTCACTACAACGTTAACTATTACAACGATGTTACTGGACCGACTAATTCTGGTTCTTTTTCGTCACAGACACGGTAACTTGGTCTCCAGGTAGAGCTATGCTAAACCTGAGCATGTCACCCCTCCTCAGTTGACGATGCTTGGCAAACTTATGCCACCCACGATACATAAATTTTCCATCTTCATTGTCTTTCCTTTACGCTTGACGCATTTAATCTTCGTAGCATACAGGTATCCATAGTCTCTGTCCTCCAGAATTATATCCTTCTGATGCAATGCAAGATACCTCTTGCTCACATGCTTCAAAAAATGCTGCAATAATTTGATCACTATCATTATTCACTAACTATACACATATACTGCATATACATACTTTTAACTTTTGGAGTGAATACTTACCATGACGTTGTTAATCACTTTGTACCCATAACTCACCTCCTTTTCCCATTCAACATGATCATCTTCCTCCGTACCCTCCTTTTCTTTGAGGTGCGCTACGACGTTTCTGCACAAACACACCATTTTCATTTTTAAAATAAAAGGTTTGTATTCACAACAAATGACAGACACCATTAAATTCTTGCTCAATTAAATTTTCAACACATGCAACAAAAAATTATCTTTTTCTATACCTTTGTTGTCTCTCGCGGATTTCTTGCCGACGTCCCTTTCCTTTCGCCGTCTCTCCCCTACTTTGTAAAACTTCATCAACCATCTTTTGAACAACAGCTGCAGCTTCAGTATCGTCCATCTTTCCTACACAGTATATCAAAACAAACTCTATTAATTCATCCATGCACAGAACATAACATATATAACAAACTTTCATTTCATTACATTCTCTCAAACTTATTTATATCTCTATTTATATCTTTATTTCATTACATTCTAAAAAAATATCATCTACATAATCTACTTCTACAACAATGTAAACTATATATAAAAAGAGCTTAAACTAATAAGCACTTCTACAACAATGTAAAAAATGTCATATACAAAAAGATATTAAACTAATAAGCACTTCTAAAAAGAATGTAAACTATATATAAAAAGAACTATATTAAAAAATAAATAAGTTATTTTCTTCTTTATACTCTTTGATATCATCAATGTCATCTACATAATCTACTTCTATCATCAATGTCATCTACATAATCTACTTCTATCATCAATGTATCCTATTTTCGTGCCCTAAACTCTAACTTGAACTAAACAGAGACAGAGAAGAAACTTACGAAAAATGAGTGTATAGTGGAGGGAGGAAGGAGCAAGGCGGCAACAGTAATGGTCACGGAGGAGCACGGTGGTGGACAGCTGTGGCGATTGAAGCTTCTGTTAGGGCGAAAATGGTGTTCGCAAGTTTCGTTCGCTTCAGAATATAAAATGAAATGAAAATAGTAACCACGCATGAAGCTTCAGAATATTTGTACCAAAAACAAAAAACAGCGTTTTTGTAACAAAGCGCTCTTATAGGTTTTTTGTAAAATAATTTAAAATAGAGTGATTTCTTAAGTTACACTTTAGAAAGCGCTTAAGGTGAAAGCGCTCTCTAAAGTGGTCACCTTAGAAAGTGCTTTTAGAAAGCGCTGTCTAATGTGCCCTTTAGAGAGCGCTTTTTTGAGCGAATTTTCAATTGGCCTATAGCAGCGCTTTGCAATAAAAGCGTTGTCTTTTGTGCGCTACGAAAGACAGTTTTTGGCGTAGTGTTTCTTAAAATATATGAATGCGAAACTTCAAACGTACAGTTTGTTAGAAGCTTAGAATGTGAAATTTTTGAACATATAGGGTTTTTGGGGAATGTTGTTCTACATACCATTTTCTTGAACAAATAGGTATGGGTGACTCTTTTGTAACACTCCGTAATTTATTTTAATGCTCTGAATAATATTATTTGATATTAATAGGGTTCCGGGTTGCTATGAGATGTTTTAACAAAAATAATTAGAGCAATCAGTGAATTAATTCATATTAACTAATATCTGACTTAGAGGTTTTATTAAATTGTTGATTAAGAGACATTTTTGGATACCCTCTGTTTGGACCCGTTGGGAGCAATTTACATTTTTCCCGTATAAACTTAAGAGTTTGTTTTCTTATGTTACAAAAACATAGAAACATGGCAAGAGAAAAGGAAAAAGGAAGAGAAAGAAGAAGAAAGTGAGAAGAAGGGAAAATCTTGGAGAAGAAGAAGAAGAAGAAGAAGAAGAAACTCTTGATCTTGAAGTTCATCATCCATTCATCTCTCAATCTTCTCAATCATCTTTGATAGAGGTGGGTTCTAGATAGATACTTTTATTTCTAGAGTTTTTAGTGTTCTTGATGTTATGGCAAAAATGCTAGAAATCGTAGAATCGAGGGTTTGAACGGTTGAAATATCGATTAAATGCATGAGTATGATGACTATAAGTGTTGGAACCTTTGTTGATAATTGTTTTGATGTTTGGTGTTGTTTGGATATTGTTTGGGGAAGTTATGTTCTTTGAAAATATAGAATTTCTGCTACTGATTGTCGGTTAATCGGTTAACCATATGGTTAACCTGTTAACGGAACTCAGTTGCGCCACTGGAATTAAAAATATGATATGGTTAACTAGTTAACACTGTAAGCTGAGGAAAAATATTTTTTTATACTTTAAAAATTCATAACTTCTTCATCCTTTATTCGATTTAATTGTTCTTTATATCGATTTGAAGCTAATGATATGTTCTACCTTATGAGACCGAGAAATATTATTTTGAGCCGACTCTTACTCGACTTTTCTAATTAACTGTAATTATGTTAGTTAGGAAACCGTTAGCGTGTAATACACGGGATCCTCCGTAAAATCTTGAGTAAGCCTTGAGGTGGGTTATTCTAAGTCCCGCAGGAAGCATCCGTAAAGGCTTGAGGTGTGTATTACATGGGGACCTCCGTAAAGTCTTGAGTAAGCCTTGAGGTGGATGATACTGAGTCCCACGGGAAGCATCCATAAAGGCTTGAGGTGTGTATTACATGGTGACCTCCGTAAAGTCTTGAGTAAGTCTTGAGGTGGGTTACTTTGAGTCCCACGGGAAATATCCGTAAATGCTTGAGGTGAGTACTACACTGGATTACACAGGAAGTCTTGAGTAAGTCTTGAGGTGGGTTATTCTGAGTCTCACGGGAAGCATCCGTAAAGACTTGGGGTGACTGTTACATCGAGCCCTCCGTAAAGTCTTGAATAAGTCTTGATGTGGGTTACTCTTAGTCCCACGGGAAGCATTTGTAAAGGCTTGAGGTAGATGTTTCACTTGTTTAGTGTCGAGGGCATGTGTGAACTTTTGTTCCATTTTGTTTTGGTTCCTTGTAGAGAAGTGACCAAAGACTTGAGAATGTTTAGATTTAAACCTTTAGAGATGAGAGAACTCTAATATAGGAAACTCACTGAGATGTTGTTATCCCACCCCATGTTGTTGTTGATATATTTTTCAGGTACTTCAGATTCCGCGAAGGGTAAGGATAAGGAAATTTGATTATCCTTACTTCTCGATGGCTTTTGCTTCCGTTGTGGATATTTTGAGATCTTCGGATCTAGTTCTTAGCTTTCTTTTGTTTTGACATCTTGTATTATTGTTAGCCTTTTGTTGTAGTACCTTATGTATTTAGTTGGCTAAAATTTTACAATGTGTTGTGCTAAGAACTTATTTGTATTTCAGTACCAAACTTGAACTTATACATGAAAAATATGCTTTGATGTATGTATTTTATATATGGGTATTACATCTTTGGTGTTTCCTCTCGGTGAATTTGTAACGCCCCAAAAATCTAAATTTAATTATTTAGTCATTTATTTAATTAATTTAGAAAAAATTGAATAGTTTGGATTAATTAGAGAATTTTGGAGAAAAAGAGTATTTTTATATAATAAGGATAAATAGTGTTTTATTATACTATTTTATTATTATTATTAAAAATATATTAAAGGAAAAAGGGTAAGGTGGTCCTTTTGTGAATATATGAGGGTAAAGAGGGAAAAGACTCAACTAGAATGTGTTTTGGTAAAAGGAATACACAATCAGTTTTTCTCATTTTTGTTTACTATCGTGTTTGGTGAAGTGCTTTGAAGAAAGAGGAAGCTTAGAGTCAGGAGGCTGTGGAGAACCCCAGAGAAGAGTGTAAAGCGGCGAAATTCTCTAAGGTATGGGGAGTTTTTATAATCTATTGTAAAGGTGTAGGATTTAGATTACGAATAGGTTAGATTGTATGAGTTTTATGAGATTTGGGGTTTTGAGTTAGGTTGAGTTTGTGAGTAAAATCTTGATGAAATAGAGTTAGAAAAATGTGTTGAATCCTATAAATGATGGTATAAATGATTGTTCTGATGTTATGGTGTTTTGTTTGATGTATTGGAATGATTTTGAGGTGAAATAAGATGAACCTGTATTGGAAAAATTGGGATTTTGGGGATTTTAGAACAGTCTGTACGAAGCAGCTGATTTCTTCTATAAAACATGTGTTAACCGGTTAACGCTATTGGTTAACCGGTTAACCATTGCAATTTTTGTGATTTTTCTGGAGTTTCGCAGGCGTTAACCGGTTAACGCTATGGGTTAACCGGTTAACACTGTTTGAGTGGCAGTTTTAAATTCTTTTAAACCGTGAGTCCGATTCGCATTCGGTTTGAAGCATCGGAAAGAGCATGAATTAAACTTTATTTTGAGGAATAAAAATGAGAAAAATGCAATAATTTTGGGGACTGAATTTTGAAGTAATCTTGTAAACTGTCTCCTAATTTTACCGGGTGCCGGTTAATTCTCAATGTATCGGAGTGGTTATAGAACCAATATTCTTGATGTATTGTCATGATGAAATATGTGAATAATTGATGTTGTTTTGCTGGTGTGAAATGAATGATGCGAGTTATTTTGATGAATTTTACGATGTAGAACGTCATGGCATTTCATAACATTCACGATGGGGCTTCGGCCTGTTTATTTACTTCAATCCCATTGCGAGGATTGAAGTGTCTCGATGATTTACGATGTGCTCCCTTGTGGAGGGTTGATGGTCATGTATCCATCTCACGATGAAATTGGTACCACATGCATATAGCATATCAGTATAGTTAAAGTTGCATAGTCTGAATGAATTTATGATGGTGTTGTATTTGTTGTTGAATTTAATTGATGTTGATGTTATAGCATGTTGTTCTAAGTTTATTTATATTCTATACTCTTGCACTTTTATGATATATTATGATTACTCACCCTGCCTGCTTGGAAATGTTGCCTCCTTCGTGGGTAACTTGCAGATGATAAAGATTAGCATTACAATGCAAGAGGAGTTTTTCAGAGTCTCAGAGCGTACCTTAGTTTCCTTTAGAAGTGGTTTGGAGTGAATGTGTCATGCTATGTGTCATGTAACACCGGGATGGGTTTTGAACACTATTTGATTTTTTTATTATGTTTTCATTTGAGAATATTTCTTACTTCATGATGTTAACTTCAGATGAATTATTTTGATTTGAGGAAAGATTTATGATTAATTTATAAAGTTGAATTCCGCTGCGAGAAAGTTTATATATTGTTAGGGTGTTGTTTAACCCGTTTTACGGGACAGGACACTGTATGTTGATTTATGATGAAATGTGATATCCTTCTTGTTGATTACTCTGATATTATTTAATTATTTCGTTTTGGGGTAGAAGGGTGTTATAGGATTCATCATCCCTGATGAAATAGGTCATCTAAGAGCTAGTATAAATAAAATATATCTAGGTTGTAGATCTTTTTTCTCGAATCCATATTGGATTAACCGTTTTGATGCCCGAAACCCTTTTAGCAAACTAGAGGATTGGGGTCATGGTCCTTCTTGGCCCAAATGACCAAATTTGTGGGTTGTTTCCATTATGTTTTCCCTATGTATAAATTCAAATATGTGGTTTCCTTTACTTTCATGAATTATGGTTTTTGTGTTTGTTGTATTTTACCTCATTTAAGCATCAGTTACTATTGTGTTTAATGTTATCCCCTTCTATGATCTCCCTCTCTTGGAACCATATTCGAGCCTTTCAACATTTATGCGTTTATCTTTAGATAAGACCTCAAGATGTGATATTTTATGATATATCCAAAATTACTTGGGAATTTTCTAGCATTAAGCATTGCTTAGTAACCTTCATGTTCTCTATCTTGAAACCTCTACCCCCTCCTGTTGAAGATTTTCATTATCTCTTTGTGGTTATTTAATCGTTATTCTTATTTGCATATGATTCAATATGTCTCATTCGTAGCTCTTTTTGAACACATTGTCTTTACTCCTAATTTAGTGACCATTTTACAACACATTTGAATGAGTTACGCTTTGGCCCAAAGAAACTAAAAAAGGGAGACTTTGATTTGTTATAGAAGCTAGATGGTTATGTTGTTCCATTATGTCCTATTGATATTTTTTATTTTACTTTCTATCATGAAAGATGGGGTTGTGCACTCGTGGTTGACCCTGTTGTGTTCTTAGTGTTTTGATTTATGATGCCTTTATCTTCCTATAAATTTCTTGTTTACTCACTTTTTTTTATCCTTTTGGTAGAAGAGATAGTAGTTGGGACAATTCTTCATGGTCAGATGGTGCATGAATATGTATTTTCGGTTTCCGACCTTATTACAACACACTCTGATTTCCTCTTATTCTTGGAAGACGGGGGATCATGTCGCACGAACTCAGGTTGGGGGAATTACTTTGTCTCTCAAGTGAACCAAGGTTGGTTGATCTCAGGGGATGAAGTAAGCCTTGACACTGCCCTTTATTATGAGGGATTATTCGTTGATTTCTTTATTTATTTTCCATGTCTAATACATCTATGATACATGTTTTGGTTCATGAGTTAGAATTGGAAAGAGTTGATGATTTTGGGTCTTTTGGTCGTCAACATGTGTTGGCTAAGTGTATTCCTTAAATGGCCAAAGTGGTGCATTTGACCTATCATTTCCTTGCTCCATATGATACTCATACGTTAAAGGATATTCATCTCTTTGTTAAATTGGAATGAGTGAGGTATAAATCTCATAAAGACATTGAGATCCTCATTCAGGTTCAATTTAAACATGATGAAGTCAATAAAAAACATGATGAGGAGTTTTGTAGTTTTCGCGAGGGTTTGAAAGTGGTTATTGAGAAAATCTCATTGGTTAAAAGATACCTTTAAGATCAAATCTAATTCTTAGATGAAGAGAGAAATCATTTTGAGGTTTTGGTGGCCATAAGAAGTAAATAAAAAAAAGATAATGGAAGCACATCTCTTGGCCTTAGAATGGAGAATTTCTTCCCTTCACAGTGAAAAATATTCTTAAGGGGAATTTTCGTCGACCAAGTTTTGAAGGGCTTAAAGAGCAAAGTTCTTCATTGACTTTGAATAATGTGGAATTAAGGAAACCGCATTGGGGGCTTGTCTTTGGTCCAAGAGGATGTTGGGGGAGAATATGGAGTATTCAATAGTCTGGAGGGGATGAATAGACCTTCCAGATAAAAACTTCGTTGAAAATAGTTTGAAATTTTTTTATCATAATTTAAAAAAATATATATTTTGCATGGCGAAAGCAAACTTTGGAGAAAAATAGATTATGCTTATAGATTAGAGTTGGTGTGTAATGACTTAAGCAGTTCATGGTACAATCAACATTAAAAAACAAATTCAACCACATATACAAATGAATGATTGTCAAAATTTCACGAGAAGTGTAATTTCACAACACCAACACTATTTAGATTCTACAATCACAAATTTCAATTTAATCTACAACAAGACAAAATCGAAGTTCCAATTGTGAAAAAAAAACCACACCTTTACAATAAATGTACCAAAAGATATATTAATTGTATGTAATTCATGAAAGAAATGAAGAACAACCTAAACATGCAATGTCTATGAAGTTAAATATGAGTGAGAGAGAAAGGGGAGAGAGAGAGAGAGAGAGAGAGAGAGAGAAGTGTGCATCGGGATTTATACTAGTTCAACGCTTTCGTCCTTGTTTAGTCTCCACTTTAGTCTCTAATGGTTGCCCATTAAAAAAAATTGGTTTTCGAATAATATTTTTGAAAAAATTACAAGAGTTTCTTACAATCAAAATATCTAAATTAACGTTAAAAATATTAAAATCTTATTGTTGAATATTTGACTTGTACACGGTTTACAAACTGAACTCTTTGTGAAATCTTCACGCAAAATCTCTTATATTCTTCCAGCCACAACCTGCTTCTAAGTCTTCGCTCTGCAGGAATCTTTACTCAATTCCACTGGTATCTTGAGAGTTGGTATGTTCGAAGATCGAGCAGAATTCCACCTTGTTTGTAGGCTTCCACACAATACTACAAAGGTGAACTTGGAGAGAATAACATATTTCTTTTCCACTGTAATTGTTAAAACTAGATCCAACACCACACACCTTACAAACCTCTGAAATATTAACCAAATCTTGAAAAAAAAAAGTTGAATTCAAAAGTGAATCTCTTCAACAACCACAAATCTCCAAAGATGAGATTCAGATCCATACATCAATGGAGAAAGAATGAGGTAGAAGATGAAATAAATTATTTGCAAGTGTTCACAAATCATCCACATTGAAGAGATGACATTTTAATGCACAAGTACATTGAGCGGATTGTAGATGTTGTCAGTGATATAAATTGTAGTTTTCGAGTTGTTTTGGTTTTACTCGGTAAAGAGGGGGGAGAACCACCAACTAATTTGTCTTCAGCTCATACAAGATATGATGACACATAGGGAATCATACACAAATTTATACAGGACTTAAGAAAATTACGATGCAATTTTCAATGCTCTTGTTCCTTATGTTAGTGGTTCGACATCGTTTGACAAATAGATGCACTTCCCAAAAATGGGACATATTGTAGCAACCGCTTATGATAGTGTGTGTATTAAGTTAACACATTATGGTTTCTCATAAAACAAAATTTACACTTCGGAGTAGTTCACCTCAAAATCCATCAGGATGCATCATGTGTAATGGGTGGCTTTCAAAAAAAATATTTTACTCTGGTTTATTTGAAACGGGGATGTCCTATACCAAAGACATCACCGGAGTGGACGATACATTTCACCCAAGATGTTGAAACTTGTTCGGGTCACTTTTTGGAAAGGATGGAAGAGTTCACCAAGTTGAGAGACGTTAAAAGAGAACCAAATAAAGAAAGGTCAAAGAAGGAACCACCAAAAGATTTAGGTAGTGACACATGTTTTGATACATTTTAGTGTTAACCTAACAATGTAACTTGTTATTGTGTATGTGATGTTATCAATCATGCAAGCTGGATATAATTTGCATCATATGTAATGTACATTCTACCTTAATATTATAGAATTTGGGGGTATATTTTGGACATTGTCCCAATTTGTGTTTGTGTATTTTACCGTTTTTATGTCAATACTCGTTCTGTAATTGGTGGGTATAGATATGCATATCCGACACACTCAATTTTAATTTTAAAAAATAACAAACGGGGCATGTCCGAGATACATATCTAGACACACTTTTATTCATAAAAAAAAGGTGTGTCTGGATAAGCATATTTGAACTATGTCCTGATGAAGGATATGATTTATAAGCTCCAAATTGATCTATGCATAATATAAACAAGGGTCTCTCAATCCATTTTCTTTACAAAAACCATAATAAATACATATCATCATCTTGCATTTATGTATTTCAATGGTGCAAATCTACCAATTCAATTTAGGGTCTCCGATGACATACTTCTTGTCGATCTAAAATTCAAACGAAATACTCTTCCGTGATATCCAGAATATCAGAGACTTGTCAAGCTCGAGTATCATTGACCCTCGATTGACAACAAAGGGAAGATATATTTCACCATACTTGAACTGAAGACAGATGATGATTTAAAGGTTATGTGGAGTACATTTTACTGTTACTCAACAAATGTTCTGATTGAAGTGGATGCAACGATTGCAAGATAGATTGAAGATATTTTAAGGATGTTGAAATGTCCAAAACCACTCATTTGTAATTAAATGTAATGTTAAATTCATGTTAAAGTTTACGATTATCTATGTAATGTTTATTTTGGTGTTAATTTATGTTGTTTTTCCATTATTCAACCATTGTTCCTGATTGTTTTTTTGTTAGAACTAAACAGACATGTTTTAGAAATGTATCTTCTGAATATTAAGAGTTGATATGGAGATGCATCTCTTGATTAACCAAAGTTGCAAAATAGGATGCCTCATCAATTTGCACTGAAATATATATAAAAAAAATGTGTCCATAGATATGTATCTCTGGACACTATAAGCATTGTGACTTTTTACGGTGGTAAACGAATACCCCTAAGGATGGAAAGACTAACTCATAAAATTAGTCTCAAATTTAGGGGACTAAAATCCTCAAAAAGGACCAAAACTATAAATTTTAAAATGGAAGACCAAAATCAAAGAAGAAGAAAAAAGACCAAAATTACAATTAAACCAACTAAATATTAGTTTTAATTTTCAATATAATTTTAATTTTTACCTTACAATTATACCCCTAACTAATATTCAACTTTTATTCATTAAATGATAGTTAAAATACTTAATAAAAAAATTCTAATTTAATAAAACTATTTTTCTCTTCTATTTATCCTATTTAGTAAATATGTCTGAAAATGTCAATATATTATCCAAATATCACCATTAAAGTGTGTTAATTCTGTAGATAATAAAGAGAAAATTTTACCTCATACCCTTTCAGTTATACTCATACCTCTACGATATATTTTTTTACCAAACTACCCTTAATATAAATAATTATAACTTTTCATTTGCATGTTTTTCATTTCACTCGCTATCAGAAGTCTTCCGAATAGGCCAAAAAAACACATACATACCGGAACACTTTGCACAAGTCTTCCGGAGTGAAAATAAAGTACCGGAACACTCAAAGTAAGTCATCTGATTTAATGTTTTCGCGTTTCTTCACCGGAAGACTTGTTTAATGTCTTCCAATTCTCATTTGTTTTATTATAACGGAAGAGTTGTTCAATGTCTTTTGGTTCTTGTTATTTTACGCATACCGGAAGAGTGGTTCAAAGTCTTCCGGTTTGATTTTTTTTAGTTTATTTTTTTAATTTAATTTATTTATTAATTTTGACAGTGGCGCACACATGCGGAGGTAGGATTACTGATCGTGGTTTAGGACGAGGAGAATCATCAAAATTTTAATGTTATATTTTATAATATGCTTACCTTTAATTGTTTTCAGGAGAGAGGTTCGAAGAAAGAGCTTAAGGTCGCAGGACATGGGCTGAAGCTGAATCAGAGGGTTCCAACCCAGCTTCCACGAGAGATGGAGAGTTAGATATCTATGTTTGGTCTAGCTTCACTGTAGAGAACGAGTTTGTCGAAGATAGACGTAAACCTGATTACCGCATTTGCTTAGAGATGACATATAGAGACATCTTCGTTTCACATGTCGTTTGGTGAGATGACCATATCTCTGAATGACGTCGCATGTATGCTTCACTTGCCCATTAGGGGGTTTTCTGGAGCCCTCCAGATATTAGTGAAGAGCTTGTTGATGAGTGGGTTGTTGATTACTTAGGAGTGACACAGAGAGTGGCACAACGGCATGTCCGTTACTGCAGGGGTTCATACTATAGTTTGCAATGGTTGTACGATCTTTTTCTAGAGCATAAATCTGCTTTTAAAAGGTATTATCGTGTTTCGCATCCGTGTTTGGTATGATGGCTCGTGATATCGATATTGACTGGATTAGTTACCATTAGAGCATTGGTGATGTGATTCGTCCAACGGCATCGACCACCACCCTATCTGAGACAAATGATGATTATCTTGAGTGGTATTATCGTGTTTCACATACATGTTTGGTACCACCCCATCCTGATGCGCCAAGAGAGTCGTTGGTTCCTGTTTACGAAGTAGGCCCATCTGATCCTAGTTGGGCACGTGTTTCTACATTGATTCATCGTTATCTTCAACAGGATTATGTTGAAGAGGATGATCCATAGTTTGTTGATTTGTTCGAAGCTTTGTTTATTGCTCGTTCACAGTGACTTATATTTGTGTTTGTCTTGATGTGGTAATTTTTAGACTTATATTATATGTTTATGATAATGTATTAACTTTTGGACTTAATTTATAATTCATAATGTGTTATTGAAATTAAAAACGAATAACATAGTTTATAATTTATAATGTGATGCAAATATATAACATAATTCATGATTAAAATTCATAATTTATAGTTCACAATGTGTTGGTAATATAGGCGTAAGTTGTTGCCAATGTTGTAGACGTCCTGCAAACCCTAGCATCCAAGATGTTGATGCTGGATTACTAAACTTCTTCCAACATGTTGCTTTTGATCTGATGTCAACCTACCAACAAAAGAGTGGCCTTCTAATCTATCAGGTAAACCATGATTATGAACTCCACATTTTACATCAACCTTCCATCCAGGCCCATCTTTCGACGGAGTCAACTTGATTTTAAATAGACATCCACATTTTTTCGTCGCACTTTGGGTTCCACTGCCTATATCCTTGTGTTTCCCACCTTTATCACAACCAAATATTAATTTGTTACTTCTTCCTCTCTTGCTTGTTTCAATATTTGAACGACTAATGATAATTGTCACTTTATTTCGAATTCTGGTGTCTTTAATCCATCTTATCACTTCTTCTCGTATACCAAATCTTTGAGTAATTGTAAAAACATCAGACATATCTACAAATATCTGATCTTTACCGCATATAGGAATTTTCGTAGTTGCATAAAAAAATTATGAGGCGCATAAATCAAAAGAAAAATAAAAAAAAATACAACTACCAGAACACTTGATTAAACAGTTCTGGTACATATTAAAGAACCAAACCAGAAGAGTTAAATAAAGTGTTCTGGTGCATATTAAAGAACCAAACCGAAAAAGTTTTAAAAAAAAGTGTTCCAACCGGAAGACATGCATTAAGTCTTCCGGTCCACAAAAATAACCAAATCAGATATCTTTTAAAATGTATTCCGATTTGAAAAATAACATACCAGAAATCCTTTTGCAAGTGTTCCGATACGACGCAAGTGAGGTTAATTTTTCGAAACTCTTGCGATCTGACGAAAACAGTAAAAAAAATAAAATAATAAAATAATAAAAAAAAATAGGGATAAAATTTGCATTTTTAGAAAAAAAATATAGAGGTACGAGTATTACTATAGGGGTATAGGGTAAAATTTTCTAATAAAAATAAGGATAATAGTGATAATAAGAACTGGATTATGAACATAAATGTCGGCACTAAATAAAGGGAAATTATACCTTGTACCCCCACATTTATCCCGCTACCCCTACGTCAAATTTTTTTGGACGATTTTACCCTCATATAAATAGTAAATATTTCAAAAATTTGAACTTTTTCACCTCATTTCACCTCAGACCAGATTTTCACAGAAAAATTCGCACAGTAAAAAATTCAAACTGGATAACCCAGAGGAGCTACTTCCGGTTCACATTTTTACCAACCGGAAAACTAGAGTAAGCTAGTTCCGGATTGAGTTTTGTTTGAATTTCACTCCGGAAGTAGGGTCATTGCTACTTCTGGTTTAGAACGTAACGTACCGGAAGTAGCTCATGTGCTACATCCGGTTGCGTGATTTTTTTTTTTCGTAATTTTTTTTTTATAAATTTTTTTTCTTTATAATGTCTCGAATCAGAGGACGCGACGGACATATTCATCACCGATTGCCCGATGGAAGGACAGTTCCTACGCATTTATATCAGCAGGAACTTTACGCATTACAGGCTGCTAATCCTGTTGCGCCTCATGTTCCTTCACATCCAGCTTTCCCCGGAGGACCTTCTGATACCTCACTTTTGGTGAGGTACTAGAATCATGTTGCTCGACATTTGTGGGATGGCGAGGTAAGACAACCTATAAACTTTCACTAATGAATAACATTTATTTTACCTTTTAGTTGATAATAACATATAATATGTATTATTTTCAGGAGAGACGATCGAAGAAGGAGCTTAAGGTTGTTGCACATGGCAGCAAACTTATGGCATATTTCACATGAGCTTAGTTGCTATCTGCAGCGTCACCAGGCTGAGGAGGAGGATGATGAGTTTGTTGAGATCTTCTAAGCACTACGTCGAGTTGAATTTGTTGATCTAACTTTGAAAGGACACTCACAAGCACTTTGTGTTTCGCTTTCTCGTTCTTTGTCCTTTCCACCTCTATCGCAGCCAAATATAACTTTGTCACTTCTTCCTCTCTTGCTTATCTGTGTCCAAACGAGTGATTATAATAGTAACCCTATTTCTGAGTCCAACCTCCCTGATCCATCGAGTCACCTCTTCTCGTGTAAGAAATTTTTGTGTAGTAGAGAATATATCTGTAGTATCTACTTTTGAGTCATCCTTCGCGCATATCATCAAAGGCAGCTCCTTATCTCCTAAAAAAATTGAAAATTTATAAATTAAAAAAAAAAAAAAAAACAGGAACCGGAAAACCCAATGAGACTATTTCCGGTTAAGGATTTACAAACCAGAAAATCCAATGAGACTACTTCCGGTTTGTAAATTTTCTACACCGGAAAACCCTTCCAAGCTACTCCCGGTTCGTTACTTTTTAAACCAGAACTCTAACCCATATTACTTCCGGTTCGTCTTTTCCAAAATTAAAAAATATTATTTTTTTACTCTGACTTCGCGGTAAAAATTTTAAGTTTTTATTTAAATTTAAAAAGAGTAAAATTGAAATTAAAAAAATTTGTAGGGATATCAAGCTAAACGTGGATTTCCTGAATAAAGTCAAAAGTATAAAGATATGAAAGAAAAAAAATGGCCCAACCATTACATGATTCAATTGTAAATATCTATAAAAAAAGAATTAAAAAAAAAAAAGAATAACATCTTGTCGGTCAAATGATGTTGTTTGAAAGTACACACTAAAGATCAAATCAAAATACATGGAGAAAGGATGGTTGATAAAAATACATGGAAAAAGAATGGTAGATCCATTTGAATGCCTAACTTCCAAGATTTGGACAATTAGGAGCTACAAGAGCTCTAACTAAATGCCTAAATTTTTTTTTATTGCAATGAGCGTCTACAAAAGATATTTTACAACATTGAACTACATCTTTTTATCAAGAAAAATTTAACTGACATACAGCAACCCATGAGTGGAATCTATCTCTACTAACTCCTACATTCTGAAAGGTAGGATAGCGCCAACAGAACAAACTTTTCTTTCTGCCTTTTGTACTCCTTGTACCGGTCGAAAAAATAACTAAGATAATCAAAATCTATTGGGGACATTTTTGCCTGTTTATCATAGAAAGAAATATCAATAGTCATGGATATCATTTTTATTTAATATGAAAGCAAAACAACAAGCACTAAGAGAAGGAAATGCATTATCACCTGAATTAACCCCCACAAAGACCAGAAAAGGTGTGAGGCCAGTGCATATGTATTTGCCTCAACATACAAAGTTTTAAGATCATTCTCAGACACCTGTATTGTGAATTAGTATTACATGCCTGACTGAAAAGATATTGACTATGTGCATCTCATTTTACAGATGATTGATTGATGATTAACTGACAGTGTATTACAACCCTTCACTATGATTATTACCTCTTGAGGTCTGTCCGGCTGTAAGTAATGCCTGAAGAAATGATATTGTTCATTCATATTTGGGTACCTGCACGATAAAATGTGGAATAACTAAAATTGATTGTGACCATGTGAAGCGGGAAAAGTAAGCTTAAAGAACTTACAGGGAGTAGTCACATTCAAAACCAGCATATTCTGCAAAGTGATTCCCTATGTCATAGCCTCTGTAGTTGTATGATGCATATTCATAATCAATCAAGTAAAGTTTATCTGGACATTTGTCAGAACAAACCAAAGATTAAAATCTCGGATGTACTAAGAAATAGGTCGGTTATCTAACCATTCTCTCTAGACATGAGAATGTTACATTATTTCTGATGCCAAATGCCCATTCCAGAGGCGTCTGTCTCCTTATGACTTTGTTATAAACTAATAGAATATTCACATCATAAACTCCTGTTATCAAACAAACTCAGTAAGCTCTAGATCACCATTAATCTTGTATAATCCATTTTTCCTGCTTCAGTTTAACTCGTCAACTTTGGAAATGGGAGATATTATAACAAGCTCATGGGACTTTTAAGGTAACTTTTGTACTCAACTATTTCAAAACCATTATAGAGAGTAGTAACATGTACATTTTTTAACATACAATGCAGCACCATTACATTTGAAATTGCTTCCTAATCGATAATTTTGCAGTATATTCAAGTTTCAACAACATCAACATAGTTTGAAAGAAGAAAGACAGAAGAAATGATTCATAATCATACTAGATACTCCCAATGGTTCATATAAAATGTCACATAAAAATGACAATCATAAGAAAAAACTATGAATAGAAAGAAACTAACAAAGTATGTACAAAAATAAAATATACAGCAATAAGACAGAGGCATAATCATTCCATAATTGAGGTATGTGGATACCTTCTTCGTCATTAACCATTATGTTTCCAGAGAGCAAGTCATTGTGAGAAAAAACTATAGGAGATTTGAGTCGATCACACAACACCTGCAGAAAATTTAAAAATACAAGTATATGTCAAAAGAGTTTTTTTACAAATATAAATGCATCGATCACTGCCACTGTTTTATTTTTAAAAAAAAATACCAAAGCTTACTCATAATTACCAACATGAACACAAAACTGGAAAGAAAAACAATCATATGTTATATCCGTAAGCCTGGACAAATTGAGCATGATAAATCCACTTCATACATGGATTTATAGTCTGATTTTTTAATCGAAATTCCTTTCAATTGGTTTTGAATGAGTTAGAATTCTTTGTTCTTACATGATTCTTTAATCAAAGATTAAAGAAAGATATCGCATCAAGTTTATCCTCTTGCAATCAAATGTTCACGTTTTGATTGATGTAAGAATCACTTGAGACAGAGAAGACGGCAAAATTGGAAGATGAAAGAAGTCAGTGTGGCCACAGAAGTCTTTTGTGAGGCAATATATTAAAAAGAAAGGAGTATCCTATTTTTTTTATACTGTGCATACAAGGCAAGTTAGCAGGTGTGTGTGCACAAGAACCACTGTTATCAATTGCAGATATTGGAAAAAAAAAAGATTGTTAAAATTCCGCTGTGCAATAGTGCTATAGCGCCTCTATAAAGGCTATTTGATAACATTTTCTTCTAATTAATAAATAGTGTATTGCAGAACAATGGCAGCTTGTCCAAATTCCGCTACGCGATGGCAGTATAGCACTTCTATTTAACAATCCGCTACGTTAAGGCAGTATAGCACTGCTATTTAACAAAATTGTTAAGAACACAACAAAATTTTGACTTGGTAGTGCCCATCTTGTGTGCCCACATTCAGCCTCCTAGAGACATCTATAAATAGATGTTGCCAGCTGAATACTCACATGCTTTTAGCAGGAATTCAAAAGAAACAACTTTTTGCAAGCCAATTGTAGAGTGAACATAATGCAACTAATTCTTGATTCACTCAAATCTATAGCTTAGGGACTTAGGATTCTCAATCTGAACTATATTTCCGATTTATCTGATTAATTAAAATTTAGGTTGTCCCATTGATTGATTACATTATTGTCAATGTCTACATATAGTTATACCATGATTAAGCCAATTTTAGAGTGAACATAATGCAATTCACATAATTAGAAAATTGATGAATTGACTTGGATCTAGAGTACAGATACAAGTGGTTAGCATTGGACTTATGGTGGTAATTTATCTGATCATGCATTACATAGAAAGAAAATACAAAGATAACAGCTAACATACGAATGAAAAGAACAAGCACCTGGAGCTCATTAATTTCATCTTGAACTTCCCTGAACGAAACTGTCTTGTAAGTCTTTTGCTTTTCACTATCATCAAATTCTAGAACAGATGCTGCAAGTGAAAACAAAACAAAAATTTGAGGTAGCTCAAATACTAATAATACAAACCTTTCAACCACATGAATTAACCCATGACAAAAGAAATCTGCACGAGGAAACTCTATTGGTAACCATTTTAATACTTTGATCAATCAGTTTTTGCATGGGACTAAGGAGAAAGAATGACAAATGTAAAGACCTTCTAAGCAAAACAATCCAAGAGATTCTTCACATAGCATAACAAACCATTATAATGATTATAGTATAAAATAAGTTATTTCTCGCAAACATGAAATCAGAGGAAGTACTAAGAATAAGACAAAGCTGAAGGGAAGCTAAAAATTTGGCCCAAGAGATATGGTTGAAATTCTACAACTCCGATCCATACAAGTCCGATTCACCTTAAACAAAATTACAAAAATAACTAAAACAAAAGAAAGAGAAGTGAACAAATATCACATTAGTTACAGGGAAGAAGAAAGAACCTGTCTCAAAAAACTTCCAGATGTCATTCCATAACTGAGGTTCCTTAGAACCTGGAACTTCCACATGGTGAAATCTTTTAAGTTGTTTGGCTATTTTAGGAACCAGTTTTGGGTCTCGCATATCTGCCATCAAGGAAAAGCATTCATGGTGCATTAATCAGGCTGTAGTTCTACAGTTTGTCAAAAGTATGTAATTGAATAAGGGCCAATAGCATAGTATAAGTTTACTCCAAATGATACTTAATTCATACATTACAAAGAAGCAATCTTCTCTGTGTGTGTGCAAGAGAGAAATGGATTAGAAAATGAAGGTTAAAATCTAAGCAGTTTACTACAACTCTAAAAGCAATCCCTAATATTACTCCTACATATGCTTAATTTTCTTTAAAATATTACCAAAAACACCAAAACACTGGCAATATAACAAAATTATTAACATATATCAATTTGGATTTATCATTTGTACCTGATGGTGTAAGAGTATGTGCATTAATAAAAGATTGCACTAAGCCATTTCCAAATATTCCAAGCCAGCCGGCACCAAATCCTTCAGCAGTGATGTATTTGATGGCCTAAACACAAGTTGACAAGCAATTACAATGAGTAAAGTTGAAGTAAGCCATTAAGTGTATTAAAAGATGCAAACAACCTGCAATTCTCGATGGCGATCAATAATATGCTCAGTGTTGGGTCCATACAATCTGATAGTTATAATAGCATTTAGAGAATCCCGTTGTTGAACCGAAACCTTGAGTAACAAATTAGTTATGCCTCCAGAAATCTTGTCAACAATAAAGCAAGAATCATCTAAATTTGACCAATCCTTGAACATATCCTTGCACAAATTACTGCATTCAATCACAAAGTAAAAGAAAAATAAATAAATCTTCACGCCTAAAATAACCATAGAAGAAAAGAAAGAGTTAGAAAGATACATGACGAGAGGTGTCATTTGAGAAAGGGAGAGAGAGGGATCAATGGTAAGAAGAGAGGGAAAAATCTGGGAGGCGTAATCATTTTTGGCTTGTTCAGCGATTTCAACGGGATTCCAGATCTTAACCTTTCCACCCATTATTATTAATGGAAGCGAACCAGAAATGAAAGAATGTAAAAAGAACAAAGGAGAAAGAGAAAAGGGGAATGGTGAATTCGAGTTAGTTTTCTAGCTTTCTAATCGACAGGTGTCTTGAGGTTTTATTTGTCTACTCCTACAAAATGACCGATATAGCCACCCCATTCCAGAACTATATATAATATCTATAATAACTATAGATAAAGAAAATAAAACAATTTAGATTCATTTATTTTCATTCTTATTTTATCATTTTAAAATTTATAATTATATATATATATATATATATATATATATATATATATATATATATATATATATATATATATATATATATATATATATATATATATATATATATAAGAAAATAAAAAAATTTAGGCCGACATATTTTCATTCCTATTTTATCTTTTAAAATACATAATTTATTTATTTTAAAAAATAAAATAGCAATGAGATATTGTGATAATTTTATAAAGTTGTTTTTTCTCTCAATAGTGTAACCGTTTAAGTGTAATCATGAGACACTTATACATTGGTGGAAACTAATGAACCACATTCATTTGGTGGAAACTAATGAATCAAATTCATTTGGTGTTCATGAAAGGTTAATAAGGAAAAATATTATTCTTCAACTTGTCTCTTTGGGTGTGCGATTCTTTATTTTTTCTTCTTTATGTTTTCTCTTTTGTCTAATATCATATTTGTTTAGTTGTAATTTCTTGTGTCGAAAGTAGTATGTTGTTCGACACAAAGTGTATAAGTTTAGTTCAAGTTAACCTAAATCTATAAATAGAGAGTAATCTTTATTTTATATTCATCCCAACCTATTGTATTTACAAATTTGTAGTTGCAAGTGAATCAAATTCTTCTTCTTCCTTAAACCCTGATCTTTCTCTTCTCAATTTTTTTTTTAATTTTCATTATACATCAATGTTGTTCATCAAGATTGTTGTGAATCTTGTTGTGAATTACAACGAAATTCAATATCAATTTGTGGGGCAAAGAATAATAGCAACCAAAATAAATGGTCTACAACAATAATAATCCGTACATAGGTAAGATAATAGAATAAGACAAGAAACAAAATGAAGGTTTGTTTATGTTGAACGTGTAATTCATTATGTCATATTTGATTTAGATTGGATTTGATTTAGTTTTAGATCTATATTTGATTTAGTTCCAAAATAGATATTTTGGGCTTTTATAGCTTTGGGCTTTTCCTTGGGTGCAAGCAAATCTAACTCTATAAATAGGGAGTATCCCTCTTGTAATCAAATAATTCCAACACATTGTAATTTACAGTTTGCAGTTGCAAGTGAATGGAAAGAAAAATCTCATAGTTTGTGGGTAACAAAAAAAGTTCTTTCCAAATTCTCTTAGAACCCTAATTCTTTGTTACTTCATATTTATTCTTCTTTGCTAATTGTTTCTCAAGAACCTTTCTTGTTCATAAGGAAATGGTTGAAATTCTCATAGGTTTTGAGTTAATTCTAACATGTCCTCTACCTGCAGCACCACCTCTTTGGTTGCCTTGATTCCAGGGTTTTCTCTAATTCGACCAACCTCCTTCTTAATGATTTTGAATAGTCGAATTTTTGTAGCCACCTCTGCCTTTGTTGTCGAACATCTTTCTTTTGCCTTTCTTATCTCTTGCTGATTGAGCCTACAAAGCCACATCACGCTTCGACTTGCCTGCTGCTCTTTCAGCCATTCTTTGTTCATGAGATTCAAGTGTCCCTTGAAGCTCTTCTTTAGTCACCTTCGACCAATCTTTCGACTCTTCTATGGCTACTACCACGTGGTCGAACTTTGGAGCCAACGATCTCAAAATCTTTGAGACAACTGCTTTCGTCGTCAGCACTTCTCCACATACTTTGATTTGATTTACAAGTTTCGTAAATCTTGTGAAGAAATTGTTATACTTTCATTGCCTTCCATCTAAAGCGATTCATAAGCCCTTTTGTGAGTTTATAACCCCACTTTTTTCACCCTTTCTGCGCCTCCAAACGATTTCTTAAGAATCTCTCATGCTTCTTTTGTAGACTCTACATCACTAACCTTTTCAAAGTTATCTGGTCTTATCCATGTAGATTCGATTGGAGATAATAGATACTTTGTCACTTTCATAGATGAAATCATCTATGAAAATTGTGGACTTACCTGACCAAGAAGAAAAGTGAAGTGGTCGATGTATTTGCCAAGTTTAAATCTATGGTCGAAAGACAAGGTGGTCGAAAGCTCAAGATTTTGAGGACTGATGGTGGTGGAGAGTATGTGTCGAAAGATTTCGATGCATTATGTGTAAAAGAAAGGATTGTACATGAGGTGGTGCCACCCTACACTCCACAGTAGAATGGAATTGCAGAAAGGAAGAATCGAACCATCATAAACATGGTGAGAAGTATGTTGAATGTAAAACATTTACCCAAAGAATTATGGGGAGAAGTTGTGTCGACTGCAACATATATTTTAAACAGATGTCCGACGAAGAAGCTAAGAAGAGTTACGCCAGAAGAATGTTGGTCTGGTGTCAAGCCTAGCTTGAGTCATCTGAAGGTATTTGGATTTATAGCACATAGGCATGTTCCAGATCAGTTGAGAAGGAAGCTTGATGACAAGTCTAGTCAAATGATTCTGATAGGATATGACTCGACTAGAGGTTACAAAGTTGTTCAACCTAGTAAACAAGCAGGTTGTGATCAGTAGGGACGTGATCATAGATGAGTTTAAAGAATGGGATTGGACTAAAAATGTCAAGAAATATTTAGTTGGAATCTTATGTGAAGAACCAACTTTTAAAGTCAAAAGAGATGTTAGAGGTGAAACATGCCCAAGCAGACCTCAAAGAACAAGACACACGCCTACAAGGTTACAAGAATGTGTGATTACATCAGATGATATGGTCGATGAAGAAGGTGAGTTGGTACATTATACTTTCTATGCAGATGTCGAACCTGTCAATATAACTGAGGCATTGAAAGATTCGAAGTGGGTGAAAGCAATGAATGAGGAGATGAAGTCAATCGAAGTCAACAATACTTGGTCACTTATCGAATTTCCTCAAGGCAAGAAGGCAATTGATGTGAAGTGGGTATACAATGTGAAGTTGAATCTCAGAGGGGAAGTGACTCGACACAAGGCGAGGCTATTGGAGAAAGGATTTCTTCAGAAGGAAGGAATCGACGTCGATGAAGTATTTGCACATGTTGCTAGAATTGAAACAATCAGGTTGGTTGTTGGTCTAGCAAACATGAATAATTGGCACACGTGTCAGATGGATGTGAAATGTGCATTCCTCAATGGCCCCTTAGACGAAGAAGTTTATGCGGCACAACCAGTTGGGTTTGTGAAACAAGGTGAAGAAAGAAAGGTGTACAAGCTACACAAAGCCCTGTATGGACTTAAGAAAGCTCCAAGAGCTTGGAACAAGAAGATAGATGACTTTCTAAGGGAGAAGGAACTTGTGAAGTGCATAACTTAACATGGAGTATATGTAAGAAGAAGCAATGGCGAATTGATTATACTATGTATATATGTCGATGATCTGTTGATAACAGGAAGTTGCAAGAAGGAGATCAAAGATTTCAAACATGGCCTAAGTGAGGAGTTTGAAATGTCGGACTTGGGAAATCTCTTTTATTTCCTTGGCATCGAATTCTACAAAAGTGGTAGAGGTTTGATGATGCACCAAAGAAGATATGCAGGTGAAATACTAAAGAGATTTGAGATGCAAGATTGCAACCCAACTTCGACTCCAGTTGAGCCTAGATTGCAACTGTCGAAAGATTCAAATGAAGACAATGTTGCTATGGTGAGTATATTCATGCAGAAGCCAAAGGTATCACACCTAGCAACGGCGAAGAGGATACTAAGGTATCTGAAAGGAACTCTCGACTATGGAATTTTTGTTTCCTGCAACTGATGAAGGAAAAGAATGCAAGTTAATGGGATACACTGATTCAAGTTGGTGTAGTGATGCTGAAAATCGAAAATCTACAGCTGGATATGTGTTTATGTTAGGTGGTGCACCAGTTGCTTGGAGTTCAAGAAAGGAACCAGTGGTGGCATTATCATCATGTGAAGCAGAGTACATAGTTGCTTCTATTTGTGCATGTCAAGCAACATGGATGGTGAATTTGGTCGAAGAGATTACAACGAAGAATCATGGAGCAATTACCATGAAGATCGACAGCATGTCAGCTATCAATCTGCAAAGAATCCGATAGCGCATGGTTGAAGCAAGCACATCCAAATGAGATTCCATTATCTTCGAGAGCAGGTAGCAGATGGAAAGATGAACTTGTAACACTGCAAAACTGAGAATCAAATTATAGATATCATGATAAAGGGAGTGCAGGTCGAAGTATTTAGAAGACTAGGAGCTATGATGAATGTAGATAGCTTAAACACAATGAATTAGGTGGTGTGTTAAAAGTGTAATTCATTATGTCATATTTGCTTTAGATTAGATTTTATTTAGTTTTAGATCTATATTTGATTTAGAATATAACAAATAATATTTATTTATATTAAATAAATTTCTAAATCATGGTGGTTCTCTATTTAGATTCATGCAGGTATATGCTCTAATGTGGTTTTAGCCAAAATTTGCCAAAGAGGAAGATTGATAGTTCTGTAATTGGCAGATATTTTGGTAAAACATGATATTCCTTCATGATGTCATGATTGATGTCTTGACATATGGTTCTAAGATTCTGAAAGTGTGTTTGTGTGTTTGTATGTGTGTTGGTGCAGGAATGTGATCTTGATGTCAAGACAGATGTTCTGACATTCTATAACAGAACATTTTGTTCAGAATGTTATGTTTGTCTGTTGTGCAGTTATCTTTTATGCATTTTTGTTGAGTGATTGACTGTGCAATTATTGAGGATAATATTATAGTAGACTATTTCACTTTTGGAAGGTTCATATGTTTCCATTCTTATGCATTCTGAATTAAGAAGATTTGAAGATCAATTTGTTTTAATGAAGATCCAATCTATCCATTTTCATTGCCCTAGTCCTTGGATATTGTTCTCTACATAAATTGATGTAACCCTAATTGAAAATACACAAAATTAGAGATTGAAGTACTATGCATTAAGAATTAGGGTTTAGTATTGTCTTGTTATTTGTGAGCCATTCATACATCAGTTAGATGTTTGAATTGGACTAATTTTTGAGTTGTAATTTTGTTCACTCTAAGCTTTTAAGCATGAGTGTTTATTCTTGATTGAAGTTTTTAAGCAAGATCAAGTTGTTGTGTTTTGGTAGAGTGTTCTTCTGTTTTCTTTGAAAGAGTTGTTTGATTATCACAGTGTGTGATTGAGGGGGAGTGAGAGGGAGTTATCTTATCTAAGGGTTCTTAGATACAAATTACATTAGGTAGTGATTCAGTGAGGGCTATAAACTGGGATTGTTTAACTTTGAATTGATACTACTAATAGTGGATTTCCTTCCTGGCTTGGTAGCCCCCATAGTAGGTGAGTTTGCACCGAACTGGGTTAATAATTCCTTGTGTTATTACTGTTGTACTTTATTATGTTTTTACCTTGTTAATGTTCAGATAGTAATGTCGTAACACCGCCTTCGACATCACATATCTGATACCAGAATTTCAAAAGTATTTCACCTTTGACTTGTCAGGCCTCTTTGATTTGGACATCCTTTTACGCCCATCTCCTCCTCTTGACACATTTAAGCCTTCACCACTATCTTCAATCTTCAAATCTTTCGACTTTGAAAATTCTTTGGATTTCACTGTCGTCTGGACTTCATCCAAAGTAATAGTACCTTCCTTGCCATAAAGAAGGGCATCCTTAAAGTGCTCAAAGGATTTGGGTAATGAACTCAACATGAGCAAAGCCTTGTCCTCAGCATCAATCTTCACTTCAGTATTCTCAAGATCATCGATAATCTTTTGAAATTTTGTAAGTTGCTCAACTATGGATTTTTTATCCACCATTCGGAATGAATAGAGTTGTTGTTTCAGATACAACCTATGAGCCAAAGACTTTGTCATATACAATGATTCTAGTTTTGCCCACATAGCAACCACAGTTTTCTCCCTGGCGACTTCTCTTAGAACTTTAGCCCCGAGGCACAAGATAATGGCATTTTTGGCCTTATCCATCATCTCGGACTTTTGTACCAGTGTAAGCCCTATAGGCATAAATGCTTCACTCTTCAAAGCATCAATACACTTCTCTTGAATTAAAATTGTTTGGATCTTAATTTTCCACAACCCGGAGTCGGTGTTACCAGAAAATTCCTCGATCTTCCATCTACTAACCATGATGCTCACTTTTCTCCATGCTCACCGCATCACTTGTTGTGAATCTTGTGGTGAATTACAACAAAATTCAATATCAATTTGTGGGGAAAAGAATAGTAGCAACCAAAATAAATGGTCTACAATAATAATAATCTGTACACAGGTAATATAATTGAATAAGGCAAGAAACAAAACGAATGTTTGTTTTCCTAGTTCGATCAAACGATCAACTCTAGGGGGAAAAGCAACTCTCCAATTTACTATACTCATAAAGTTGTTACAAGATATTACAGATGAGTTACAAGAAAATAGCCTTCACCTTCAGGTTCCCAAGAATAACCCTGAAGGCGCCCAAGAATAACCCTATTTTCTACCCAAGTGTTTCCTAAACTCTCCAACTCTCAATATATGAATCACTCAAACCCAAGGTGTAATCCAAGGTTTTCTTTGTGCTGAAACTTAATACCTTTAAACCCTTGATCTCCCTTGTTGGTGTAAACCCTAAGATTGTCACCTAAGATTGGTGAGACGCTGACTCTTGATTTATTTGTATCTTGTATGAAGCCCGAGATGGTAGGATGACTTTTGATGGGAGACTAGGTCTATAAGGAAGAGTGTTTTGTCTGTTTGTTTGATAAAAGGTTTGAGGTCATCAGACATTCCTTTGTCTGGAAGGTTCAGTTGTACAAAGCCCAAGATGAGGTTATTTTGGTCATCCATCGGGGAGAGGGAGATTATTGTATGAGTTTGATTCTAAAGATCCGTTTATATGCTTTTAGGAAGCCTTTGAGGGTCCTTGTGTTTGAGTCCAAGAGAAGGCTAGGTTATCTTTAAGAGGCCCATAAGTCCTTGAACAAAGCCCAAGAGGAGGCTGGGGATGGTTTACAAAGAAGCATTTCACCGGGAAACTTCTTATTTTTGTAAACCCCTAGTAAGTTGTAAAGAAAAACCCTAAGTTGATTTTGAGTGGTGTATCTGTTTGGATGAAGATAACCTAACTACTTAGAGATTCTATCAGAGGTGCAAATATATACAGATATGATGCATGCAGACAAATAAATGTATCAGTGATTGTGTTGAACATTTTTTAGTATGTTATTGCTATGGCTTGAATATTTTTAAGTGATTTTTAAGAATGATAGGGAGTTACACTAGGAAGCAGAGGCCCAAAATCTTGAGGAAGAGAGACTATAGATATATTTTATATTGTACCCTCTTTGATGATTAACAATGTTTTATTATCTTTGCTTTAGTATGAAATAAAGAAAGATGGATTTAAACAGAAACCCTAATCTAACAAGCAAACATCGGTTTAAGAAAACAACGAGAAGTTAGAGGGAGAAGAGATGGCTCAAAAGCCAATAATAGGGCTTATACATAAGGATGCCTATGGATTTTGTTTTGTATTTTATTATCTTGTGATTTCATACACAGGGTAGGGCTTAAAAAAAGCTACCTACTGCCTAGAAAGTGTGAGAACAAGATTTGGTTCTGCTCAATATCTGTATATTTTTATAATAACAACAAAGTATTTAAGTAAAGGAAATTTTGATACTCTAACATTTGTTATTGTGTAAGAATGAAAAACAACTTCTGACTTTGAGGGAGTTCTTGCAAACCGAAGGTTCTGACATGATAATATCCGCTTATGCGCAATTTGGAAGCAAGATTGCACAAGTACCAACTCATCAGAAAGATCTTGAGAAAACTGATGTTGTTGTTGCAGCATTTCCTAGGATTCTGACTACGAATGAGTAAGACTCTGATACGAAAATGCTATAAAGACCAAGTGCTGAAGACTCTGAACACTTGTGGTTCTGAAGGTATTTTAAACCTATGAATGGACATTCTCTGAGGTATTTCAAACCTATGAATGGACATTCTCTGATTTTTTGTCTCAACATTCTTTGAGGTATTTAAAACCTATGGATGGGCTTCCAAGGTGAATATGAGCTATTTAAACCATTTCCTATGGTATTGGCTCTTGTCCATATGAAAATTTTGACTCTGGGTTCCCCGATCAGTCAGAAACCCTAATTTGGGCAATATGAAACCCTAATCTTGAAATCCTTGATCTCTACATATCTTGGACTTGTAGATGGATTGTAAAATTCATGTCAACCTTTCTTGATGACATGTGGAGGCCTTGGCTCCTTTTTCCATGAAAAATTTCATCTAGATGGCTCAGTTGACTAAAACCCTAATTGGTGATACTGATGATTCGGGGCCCAGATCACTGAAATTTTGTCCAGTCTTTGAATGATTCTTTATCATTTTAGATTCCTTGATACTTTGAGAATGATTGAAAGGTTGAAAATCTTATGTATTAATGATTTGTCCTTTTCCTGAATCCTCTAAGGGACTCAATAATCCTGATTCATTCACTATGCCAAACAAGGGCTACGACAGCGCTTTTTTGGCCTTTGATGATTTTTAAAAAAAAATCCCATTTTAACCATTTTTTATGCAAAAACCTGTATAATTCAATCAATTTCAATAAACCTGTATAATTCACATTTTCACTAACGATTTATAGTATGATTCATTAACCATTTCCACTAATCTCATAAATCACATAAACCAGAAGTCATTTACATCTCAAAATTAATACCATTTCACTGTCATTTACATCTCAAAACTAATACCATTTCACTAATACCACTAATACCATTTCAATCCAAAACTACATAATTCAAGTCATATACATAAACTACAAGTCAATAACATTCACATAATCCAATAATCCTATATTGTTACACCCCAAATTTTTCCCTCTAATTTTTCTAACTTTAACTGACTTATTGCTTCGCATTCATCTGCATCTTCATTAGGTCATTAACTTAGAATTCATGCATTTCATAAGCTCCTAAGACATGGGATCAATATTTTCAGAATAATTAGGGTTTAACACCCTATTAGGTTGTCACAGGAATTCAAAGTTGTGGCTATTTTCTTATGCTCCTATCACTGGATTAGGGTTTATTTCCCTGATTAAGTGGTATTCACGGATTTCATGTTTGGGGACTACTCATTGATTCGTCTGGCCCATCATCAGTAGTGAAGTGTGAATTACGATTTTCTTCTTCATCGAGTTACAAGGCTATTCTCCTTTCTCAACACCTCAAAAGCTATGATTTCAGTTCAAGCATGTTTAAAATGTGCATTGCTTCAGCTACCATGGTGACACCACTATTTTGCATAGTATTTTTATCATCTTGTTCTTTGGTATAAAATTCTATATATTAATTGCATATGCACTAAAAGAAAACACAACCAAACTTGGACCATATGATAAACATCTCAATCTTTCTGTTATTGAAGCGGGATATGAATAATACTTTGAATAAATATGATCCTTAAACTAAGGTATGAAACTTCGATTGCACTCTCGCACTATCTTTTTTTGCATTTCTATTCGGATTTAAACCTCGGAGAACATCCTTGTGCATTTCAATATACGGCTCAACCTCATTCTAATTGTGCAGAACATACAAATGCACTTCATCTCGTTCGACCCTAGATACTGTCATAACTTCATTTCCAATTAACTTTTTTCCTGCTTTTTTCCGACAATATGAGATTTGGGGAGTCCAATTGATTGTACATGGACATATATTCAGTATAAAACTCAATCGGTCTTTAAAAATAAATCGTTCGGCAATACAACCCTTTGGTCGACTTCGGGTTTTCACATACCCTTTTAATATTTTCATATAACATTCAGCAGGGTAAATCCATCTCATATAAGTCGGTCCACACAATTGTGTCTCTTTCACCAGATGAACAACTAAATGAACCATTATGTCAAAACGCGAGGGAGGAAAATACATTTCAAGATCACACAAAGTAATAACTATTTCGTTTTGCAATGTTGGTAAGATCGCAAGATCAATCACCTTACTGTAAATTGACTTGAAGAAAAACCACAATTTAGTTATTGCACTTCTTACTTTTTCAGGCAGAATAGAACATATACCTATTGGTAGAAAAAGTTCCATTATAACATGGCAGTTGTTGTACCCCAAAATTTTCCCTCCCACAATCAAAGCAAGGTGTACCTAGAGTTCTCTCAATGTTCACAAGGTTCACAAGGTTCACAAAGCTCACAATTGGTCAGAAAGTTTGAGAGTTATCTCAGACAAAGCATTCTCCTAAGCAATGGATCCACAACTAGGCTTTTGAGTTTATCTGAGCTAAATGGACTTCCAAGGCCCCAAGTGAGCTTCATAACATCCCACATGTATTCAAGAATCCCCATGTCAGGTTGCAAGACTTTCCCAATAGGTTTGACCAGTCAGATGATCAAATATGCAAAAATATGTCAAAGTAGTTAAAAAGTTAAACTGAGGTCAACCGTGGTCAAATTAAAGTCAAACTTCAATATTTTTTGCCAATATCAAGTTTATGAAGTAAAATTCATCATTTTATCAAGGGTTGATCATGATTCATTAAGGAGATCTCAGATCATCATGAATCAGAAAGTTTCTAAATTAGGGTATCCTAGGAAAAGTCAACTGAACTTTGACCAGTCATAACTTTCACATGCTTCATCAAAAATTTCCTATCCAAAGTTCATTTTTAAGGAAATTGAATTCTCTACAAATTTGTGTCTCACAAGCCAAGCCTAAAAATGCTTCATTTGGAAGGTATGAGCTAAAACATTACAGGTCATTTCAAAAGTCAACAAAAAGTCAACTTTTTCCAAAGAGCATAATTTGAAAATTGTAAACGATATGCACATGAGACCAAAGAGGTTTGTTAGAGGACTCTTTAATCTTTCCAAAATGTCCAATAACACCTTCATAGCCTTAAAATTGAGGGATTTATGCCTTGTCAAAGTTGGGAGATTTTCAAGGGGTGTATGAAGCAAATAAGGTCTTAAATCCAATTTTTTCCAAATGGGCCCATGAATTTGCAACCCAATCTTAACAATAACATCAAGCACGACCCAATTCAAATTATTTCTGATTTTTATAATTTATTTATTAATTATTTGGATTTTATTCATTAAAATTCATTTTAAATCAAAATAAAATATAAAAATTAAAATATTTGATTTGATTCTTCTTCTCGAAACTCTTAAAGACCATTCAAGATGATTAGATGCTATCCAATTTCGTGCACAACTAATTTGGAAGGATATCATTTGATTTTTGGACAAAATTATGAAGGATATTTCTTCACACTCAAGAAACCACAAAAGCCCAATAATTCATCAGTCTTTTGACCTAATTTGACTCTCCTACATATACACAATTGAACACAAACACAAGGGACGAAAATTCTACAGCCAAGAACAAGAACCAAATTCAAAAATTCATCAAAAAAGTGGTAAATCATTTTTGAACCTAGAGGCGTTTCCAAGGCTTTTCCAAGGTTGCATTAGCTTCACTGATCATCACTGAACATAAAGCAATCATTTGCATCATCTAAAACATCACCATATGCCTAAACCGAATCTTGTTTTGTCTTGAATTTTAATTTTTCGATTTCAATTGTTCATGCGTTTATAATGAATTTTGATCCTGTTTTACTGTTTGTGAGGACTCCTAGATGGATTTTGGATGTTTAGATTGAAGTTCCATGGTCGAAAACGCAAAACACCATAATTAGGGTTTATGGCTTCAAATTGGGGTTTTATGATTTGGCTGTTATAAATGGATTCTAATGGTATAAATGAATTGTACAGGTTATGAGGAGTCCATTGGTGTTCTTAATTTGGCTTGATCACACTTATTCTGTAATATTTGAAAATCGCAGGTCATGGTGCGCAAGAAAATCCGTAGCAAAAAACGCAGGAATTTTCGCAGGAAAACCTGCGAAATCCCAAGGTTGAAGACGACTAGTGGCACGAAAATCTGTTTTTGAATTTTTAACTTATTTTATTAGATTTTATTTGTATTTAAATTTCAGAAATGATGCTTGGTCCAGTGGAATGAGAAGGCGCGTATGAAGACAAGGGCGCATGTTCGATCCTGGTTGATGCAAATGTTTTTTTTCTAATTTATTTATTTTGCAGGTTCATTATATTTTCATTATGTCTCATGTGAATATCAGTGGTGCACGTGCAGCCCAGTGGAAAACCCCTAGTCTGGTAAAGGGGAGGTCTTGGGTTAAAATCCAGGTCTCCCCCATTTATTTTATGACTTTGTATTTCTTTTCCTTGTTCTTATTATTATATTTTAATTATTAGTATTATAATTAATTTACCATAATTATAATAATTAATAAATTAACTTAATGACCTAATTTTTTGTACCACCTTATTTTTCTTGTAAATATTAAATTAGTATTTTTAAAAAAAAAAACTCTCTTATTAACCCTATTTTTAATAATAATATTTTGTATATTAATAGCATTATTTTCTTAATCGTACTATAATAATAATAATAATCATGTTTTGTATCCTCTTAATTTTTCTATTTTATGTAAATAACTAAATTTTATTTTTGTTAATTACTAATAGTTAATTAATTAAACTTATAATTTCTTAATAACTTTCAATTAACCCTAAATTCTTAAACTAATTTTCTTTTTTAACCCTAATTTGTCTAATCTAAACCTATTTTTTTTTCAATTAAAATTTTAATCTAACTTTTCACTTTAAATCGTAATTATTATTTCTATAATTTATTTTATTTCTTTTATTTAATCTTATTTTTTTTGTTTTATTATCCTATTTTATTTATTCTTGCTTTATTTATTTTATTAGAAACAATGTACAGGCTTAATATTATTGTAATTTATTTTCCGCCTATTATATTTTGTATTTTCCCTATAGCCATGTAATAGCTTAGAAATTTATTTTTTGCTTTTATTTTCGTAAATATAAATTGCGTGATTAGTAAATAGGTAGTGATAACCTAATTGTAATAATATGGACTTAGATAATTAATTAAATAAGATAAATATCTGAAATAAATTATTCACACACGTAAGTCGATCTAAGATCGCCGTCTGCACTTCCTAGGGTATCCTTTTTGGTTGCCTTCTTTAAATGGTAGAGTCCCTCGAATATAGGGGTGTCTTAAGCAAAGTCCTTTCACGTATAAATCATCAAGTCCCTACAGATTTAAAAGATCATGTCCCTTCGAAGTTGCCTATGATAATGATCTTGTCCATTCGAATAAATGATGATAGTCCCTACGAATTGTTAAAGACACCCATTAAGTTGCCTTCATTGACCATACGATGACCCTGTGCCTGTCCCTTAAACAAATCCAAGGTAATGATTACCCATTCCTTGATAATAGGGATAGTCTTACCCTTGAAAGGACATATAAGAACATGAATGACTTAGTCTAGGGTAGGTACCTCATAGTTACTTGCTCACTCTTCAAAATAAAAAACATTTTTCACACCCCACAATTTTCAAACATTTTCAAACAAGGCTTTGTATACATCCATACGAGGATCATTACAAAGTACTTATAAAAATTTCTAATCACACACTACACTTTTCAAAAACATTTAAGCGAGCTAAGTAACTAAGAGCCCATGCATAACCATGGATATAAAGGGTGCTAACACCTTCCCTTTATATAACCTACCCCCCCGAAACCAAGTCTTTTCAAAACGGTCTTTCCTGTTCTTTTATGTCCCTTCCTTATGGATAAAATAAAAGTCGGTGGCGACTTTTGATATCCGCAACATTTATAGAAAGTCAGTTCTCCCACCGTGTTATAGAACTGGCGACTCTGCTGGGGAATAGTTAGTAAAAGAGGGGTACTCTTAGGAATTAGATCACTTAATTGTTTGTTTTGTTTTCTTTATATTACTTGTTGGGCTTTTTGTGTGAAAGATCCTAACCCGAATCTAGTGTACCCTAGGTAAATGGAAATAGACCAAGGAAATTGTACGGCATATACCGATATGGTTGATCTGGTGGCCATAGTTAGTGTAACTTCTTGGTCGGTGCTTAGGTTCCTTCAGTAAGTTAAGGATAATATGGGGCTTCCATATGTTGTCAATACACTAACTGACCTTTAGAACCATAGTCATCCCATCTTGGCCTTTTAGAAAATAGTGAGATAGCCAGCTTTGGAGAAGTCTAAAGTTGGTTGATACTCGATACTACGCTCATTGAGATCCTAAACTTGGAGGGTTTTGGTTGGCAAGTAAGTTGCCTACTGAACAACCACCCTTGGGAAGGATCAGTGATATTGAGATCCCTTAGAACCTGGTTACTTTGTAGGACATGATGAACCATCTAAACTTCAGGGGAGGGTACTTACCTTTAAACCTCATGCAAACCTTCAAGCCTAGGGCTATTGTGTGACTTGTTTGTGTGTGCCACATGTTTGTGATTGAGCATAACATCATGACATCATAAGCATAACATTTTCACTAACCATTTCAAGGACCAAAGGATTTATCTTTGTTCTTTCTTGCAGGTCATGGCTTCTGCTCGTAGGAATACTATCCGGATCAACTTTGTAGGGATACCTTCTAAGCTTAAGGAATTGGTCTCTCAAGTTTCTGAAAACTCCCAATTCATCAAGAATCATGGTCACCTACTGGATCTAGTCACTTTAGGGTTCAATGAAGACATGCCGAGTGTCCTATTTCAGTTCTTTGATCCTAAACATCATTGTTTCACATTCCCCGACTATCAGTTGGTACCTACAATAGAGGAGTTCTCCAAACTACTAGGTATACCTATCATTGATCAGAGACCCTTCACAGGTTTAGAGAAGGAGCCTAAACTTGAAGTCATTGTTGCAGCCCTACATTTGAAGAAATCAGACATTGTCCTAGAAACGAGAAACAGAGTTAAGGTTATTCTTGCTAAGGTATTGATGGAGAAAGCTCAAGTGTTCTTGAAGGCTATGAGCTATGATGCGTTTGAGGAGATCTTAGCCTTGTTGATTTATGGCTTGGTACTATTCCCTAATCCAGACCAGTTCATAGACGTACATGCCATCAACATATTTCTGACTCATAATCCAGTGCCTACCTTACTTGGAGACATCTTACATTCTCTTCATACCCGTACTACGAAGGCACGAGGAACTCTGATGTGTTGCATACCTCTGCTATCTAGGTGGTTTATTTCTCACCTTCCTCGATCTGTAATGAAGAATGACCAAGGGTTAGGGTGGTCTAAGAGGATTATGTCACTTTCTCATTCAGATATTTATTGGTGCTCTCAATCTATGGAGAATGTTACTATCATTGATCGTTGTGGGGAGTTCCCTAATGTGCCACTCCTTGGCATAAGAGGGGGCATTACCTACAACCCTTCTTTAGCTTTACGTCAGTTTGGTTATGCTCGGAGTAATGGTCCTCAAGACATGCTTATTCAGGGTATTGTGTTCGACTACGAAAACGATCTTCAGGGTTACCGTCAAAGGTTTATACGAGCTTGGAACAAGGTGAATAGGATTGATAGCAAGACTTTGGAGCCAAAGTATTTTATTCCTATGGAGCCTTATCTCAAATGGGTGCGATCTCGTGCTCAGACTCTTATGATGCCATATCCCGCTGTTCTACCAGTCACTATGGAGCCTATTGCATAAGGGGATACTCCTTATATCATCCTTCATCCAGACATGCCCACTGACCTGGAAGAATTGCAAAAGTCCTGGATCCAATTGAAGGAGCAAAGAGATACCTTTGAAGCTCAATTCAGGATTAACCAAGAAAGAGTGTTGGAACTGACCAAGCAACTTCACGAGGAGCGGAGTCTCAACACCTACCTCAACACAAAGAGGAAGCGTCCATGGGAGACTTAAAACCCCATATGTTTTCCTTTGTCTTTATTTATGAGTGTTATTTTATTCTGTAAGCCCAAGGGGCAATATTACTTCAAGTTTACTAATAAAAGTTTTGTTTTCTTTTGTTTAAACAAATTTAAATCCTGCGGTCCTTGAAAACATTGCATATTGTAAACACCCCAAATTTGCCCTCACTAAGTTCACACCATGGCTTGTGATCTTTTCATTTTGCATTAGTTCAATCATAGCATATCATGTAGCATTTTTGCTTCACTGCATTAGGTCAAGTTCATCTGCATCTAGGGTTTGTGATCTGAGCAATCCATGATTCATCTGAGCCACCCCAAAGGTCTTCAATCATCTCAAGAGGGTCCATGTATGTTCAATCATCATATTTTATCCTCCAAAGATCAAGGAAGTCAGAAAATCACAAGAACTAGCAAGTCATGGAAGCAGAGCCAGGTTTAACTGCACAGATGACATAAAATTAGGGTTTTGGTTTCAGAAGCCATAACTTCAAATATTTTGGTCATTCTTGTTTATATTGGTCTCAATATGATATAAGGATCCTACATACCAAGTTTGATGAAGAAATTCATTGTGGAAGTCATCTGATCATTGGGTAATTTCCTGAGCAAGTCAGAGCAAAATCAGGGCATCTGAGGCCCCCATCAATGGACCCAAGGTGGATTTTTCATCAAAATGAAGTTATATGGTCTTTATTTTATCATTTAAGTGCTTAGAAGTTCACAAATTTGAAGAAAAATGAGCAAAACCAAAAGTTGCCAAAAATGGAAATGACTTGTATTGTAAACTTTCCATTTTGGGAAAGTTTTTCAACCTCCTCTTTCTCAACCAAAACTGCTTCAAATGTTAAAATCTTGGTCATGAAAGTTGTAAATTGGATCTTTCCCTTTTCAAAAAGTATAAGAACTTGACCTAATTCATTTTTGAACTCAAGTTGTGGCTTGTCAAAATTGGGAAAAATCACATAAAAATCACTTTTACACCAAAGAGGCATTTTGCAAAATGGCATGATAAGGCATTCTAAAGGCTTTAAATATGCACAAATACTTCACAACATGCTCATGTGACCTCTAAGGATCAGATTTGTGTTTTGAATCATTCCATTTCATGCTTTGAACTTCAAGTAATTCAAAAGGGGCCAAAGTTCACAAAATTTGCAAAAAACCCCACAACTCCTCACAAACTTGCTGAATTGCCACGAGTTGCATTCCATGGACATCCTTGAATCAAGCTGCACCAGACATGCCTTTGTACTTGGCCTGAATTTGCCCATACCTCAAAGGACACATAACCTTGACTTTTTGCAAAACAAGTCATACCAATCACACTATGACATTACCAACTTTCTAACCAATCACATTTGTTTATATTAATCAAAAGCAAGCCATTTCACACAAGAAGCGAGCCTAAACACACATCATTCTCAGCATTCACAAAAACCTCCCTCTTTGCATTTTCTATCGAAACACACAACTCAGCCATTCATTCTTCAAACCAACACCACCATTCATCTCAGCATCAATCACTGATCATTTCCCACCCTTCACTTTACCCTAAAAGCCACCATACACAAAACACGATTTTCTTCCCCCTTTGAACTGAACTTCATCAAACTCACAAATCAGCCATAAAAAACTCCATCCAAGCATTGCAAACTCCTCAGGAAGTTCATTAGAGGCATCTTGGACCAAGGAAGCAGCCAAAAAGCTCCAGGGTTGAAAGCTTCACCTCAGGTAGCCATACGAATTCATTTTTACAGAAGCTTTATTTTAAGTTCTTAAATGGTTGAGTGTGATCCCCTGAGTATGTTGAACTTTGAATTATTGAAAATAGTGAAGAAATGAGGATGTATGGTCTGTCTGAAAGTTTTGCAATTTTTGTTCTTTGATTCGAATCTTGTTAATGGCTGAAAATAAATGAAGTTTGAGGGTGGGGTTGAGCTTAGGAAGGTGAGAGGAATCAATCTGGAGCTTTAGAGCTCCAGAAATGACCTAGGGAGCATTTTGGAAAATATTTAGGGGAGAGGTGGCCGGAGAAGATGACCGGAGGTCATTTCCGGCCACCTGAAAGTGATTAGTGTGTTTAATTAGGGTTAGGGTTCTTAAACTTATACATTTTTAACCCTAACTTCAAAAATTCATAACTTCTAAACCAAGTTGAGTTTGTGAATGATTCTTTTTGCATTGTTCTATGCATGACTTCTAGTTTCTAAAAACTTTTTTGTTTCATTTTTATCTTTCATTTTTAATTTGTTTGGCATTTTACATTGAGAAGCACCCAAAAAACCCTAGAAACTTAGGAAATTCATAAGTCCCTTTAGGTTTAGCTTCTGACCTCCCCCTTTGGATGTTAACCTAGTATAAGTTTAGGGTTCTTTTGAGTGCATTTTCAATTTTTTATCTTGTCATTTACTTCTGTTTTTGAGTTTTGCATCTCATGTTGCATTAAAACCCTAATTTTGCATCTTCACTTGCATCCATCTTGCATATGATTGCATATAAGAACTTGCCATGACATTTTGTGCATTCACATGACTCATGAGACATCATAGGACACATTAGAATCATGTTTGATCATTGTATCATCCATTTGCCATGATTATGTCTTCATTTCATTTCATGTGCATTCATGATCTTTCATGCCTTCTTTTATGCTTCATTTGCATCCTCACTGCTTGTATGATCATTTGCATCACATGAAATACATTTACATCATCTCTTAGCATCATGAACTTGCTTCTGGTTTTGGTTTGCACCATTACATCCTCTTCATTTTCATTTCATTTTCATTTCCTTTGCTAACTTTTCAGGTGGTAAGTTGTTTTGAGAAGTGAATTTTCCTTCACTTCTCACAATCTCTTCTCATCTCTTTTATGCATCCTTGATGCCTTGTGTATTTGATTGAGCTTGATTATTCATGTTCCCTCCTCACTTTCTTTCTTCAAGCAACTTATCTTCTTAAGTGAAGTAAGTTGACTTGCTTCCTTCTGCTTCTCTTCCTTCCATTTGCTTCTTCCTTGGTGGTGCTTCTTGAAGATCTTCTTGCAAGCCTCATAAACCCTAGGAATACCCAAGCATGATCACAATTAGGGTTTGATTAGTCCCCCCATTAGTTTTACCTTTGTGTCATCTTTTATGTCTTCTCTTCTCATCTCTTAATCAGGGATTAAACCTTAAAGGTTTTAAGTCTTTGTGATTAAGGTTATGCTTGTATCCTTCTATTAGGATGGAGTGTATAACTTTAATCCTAAGTGTTAAACCCTTAATGTGTTTAAATCCTTTCATCAATTCATCTAATAATCACTAAGACATCAAGCTTGTAACTTGGGCCTTGCATTAGGGTTCTAATTCTTCCTTAATTAGTTAAGAAGGACTAACCCTAGTGTTAATGGACAAGTCCCCCTCAAGTTGTCTTACAAACCATAAAATCCACTTCTTAATCTCACCATTAACTAAAATCCACTTTCATAAAGGCTTTGTTTTGTCATGTGGTTAATCCCTAATCATGGATTAAGTTGAGGAGCCTTTCTCAGCTTAAATGTTCCCATCTATCATCCTTCTATTAGGGTGGTGTAATGGGTCCATTAAATCTTTGATTATGGCTTAGGCTCATTAGTTAACACTAAACAAAAACTCCAAAAACATCTAATTAAATGCAAGTGGGTTAATGATCTTAATCCTACATCATGGTAATTAAGTTTGAGGTTCTTACTTCATACTTAAGGTATTCTCATTACCCCTAATCAGAGGGAAGATGTGATGAGTTTACTAACCTTTGGTTTAGGCTTAAGCTCAGTAACTTACGACAAACACAAAAAGCAATAAAAGATTGAAAACACCAAAAACAAACAATAATCGTCTCCTCCGGGATTCTTTTCTCATCACACTCACTCATAAACGAGAACTCGCTTCTTCCGTCTAATGCAAGACAGTTTGCACCTGAGCCAGACTGGTCATACACTTGAGCATAGACAAGTAAGCAGTTCACAAGTCAATTTATCTTTCAGTCTCTTTGAGTCGAACTACGGTGTTCTGACTTCCTCATTGCACGAGAGGATACGTAGGCATAACTTAACAGTTATCGAACAAAAGTCTTTGTATATTCCCCATCTTCCAGCATTATTCTTTAAGTCTCATTGTCTTGAGCATCTCACTCTTTCCTTACACTGACTCTCCTTCATTTCACTTCACATTTCTTTTGCACTGACACTTGCATTCTTTTCCAGCTTTGATACATAGATAGCACATACACTTACCCCTTTAAGCACAAACTTTTAAGCGTGGATCCCGTCGAGTACGACGGACAATCTGGGTGCTAATAACTTCCCAGGTTGTAACCAACCCCCTTTCTCAGTTTCTCTGGTTCGCAACCGTCTTGTCCATCTCTTTCTAGGTTTATGCAGCATTACCTTTCCTTCGGGATAAAAATGCCTAGCTGGCGACTCTACTAATTCTTTCCTCTTTCGCCGACCGTTCGTGTCTGCTGGGGATCCTTATACTGCAACCAGGGAGCGACAGCTTGGCGACTCTGCTGGGGATCCTTATACTGCAACCAGGGCTTCTGGTTCTTTTTGTGGGTTCCTCCTAGCGCTTGTTTGATTTGTGTTTACTGGGGTGTTATGTGCTAATTGTGTTTATCTATTTGCTTTATTTATTGCTTTATGTACAACTTTATTTATCGCTTTCTTTACAGTTTTATATACATCATACTGTCATTGTCATTGCTGGAGCTGGTTGTCTGTTTTGGTGGGTGGGGTTTCTCAGAGTGATTAAAGGTCCTATACCTGGGACCTGAGTGACACCTAGGGTAGAGTGGTTCATGTTCTTTCCCATTCCATTTCGGTCTGGTGCGAGAATATGAAACACGGTTCAGATGTGGGTTTCTTCTTGAGAACTTTGTGCTACAGATTTCCTGTAGTGCTAGGGCTATCTGGGAAGCCTGCTAAGTCTGGATGACCTTTACTATGACCTTCAGAATCTGGGGTGAATTAGAGGAGGATCCTTTATGGTTATTGTAAACACTGTACCTTTGGGTTAGAAGTGTTTACACTTCTCATAACTGATCCAAGTCTGAGGATCCTTGTTCTAGAGCACTACATATGAGGGGGATGGGTTGTTTACAGGTTTGCAGGAGCCCTTGACCACAGCATACCCTGTTACTATTTTGTTTAAGAATACTCCACTTTGGACAGGATTAACCCCGGATATATGACTCTTTATTTGAGTCCCCCACCTTGGTTACTGGATTTCTGAGCCTTCATCCAGACTTTTTGAACATACATGGACTTATGTCAAGACAGATAATCAGATCCAGCTCTTGATCACAACCCTTGCATATCATTTGCATACATCATCATTGCATCATTTAACATTTGTTTATTTTTTTCCAGGGTATCCACCTCATTGTATCTTGGTTTTGGTTTTTACCCCTTCTACTGCTTAGACCTCTGCTTCAGTTATCTTCTTCAGCATCTGCTTCAGCTATCTCCTTCAGCACTTGCATCAGCCTGCCAGAGACATCTCCAGCTTTAATTTGTGATCTTCATCAGCATTTGACTTCAGCTTCTTCACCAACACACATGACTACTCCAAGGAAAAGCAACATATCTTATCATTTCTTTGAGCCTATATTGACTGTTATCAGGCAGGTCCAGTCACTCATCACACCTGACCACATTCCTCTATTCAGAGAGCACCATGGGGGTATTTTGGATATGGTTATAGATCTTGATCCCTCTCAGAGGAGCATTATCCACACATGCATGCAATTCTATGACCCTCCTCTTAGATGCTTCACCTTTCCTGACTTTCAGATTGGGCCTCTGCTAGAGGAGTTTTCTTTGTTGATTGGAGTTCTTATCAGGAAAGGAATTCCATTCAACCCAGAAATGACTGCTCCCAGAAGTGAAGAGATAGCAATGGCATTGTACTTGGAGCCTGCCCTTATTGAGCAAAACATGACAACAAAAGCTGGGATCCCTGGGTTACATCTGGACTTTTTGATTTCTCAGGCCATCCTAAAGGCTACAGTGGGAGAATGGAAGGCAGTCTGTGCACTCTTAGCCCTCAGCATATATGGGGCTATATTGTTTGCAGATGAGCCCAAGTTTGTTAGTAAGAATTCCATCCACTTGTTCATGCTGAAGAACCCAGTGCCTACACTGTTAGGGGATTTTTACTACTCCATCCACCAGAGAAATGAAAAGCAAAGGGGAAAGTTGGTTAGATGTTGTGCTCCCTTGTTCTACTCCTGGCTACTCAGACACTTTCCTAAATCAGATGCTTTCTTGAACCCACATCAACAGAAGAATTGGGCTAAGAGGTTCATCTCCTTGACTTCAGATGACATCAGATGGTGCACCCAGAGCACCAAAGGCAAGGACATTATCACCAGCTGTGGGCAATACCCTAATGTGCCTCTCATAGGAGTAAAAGGTTGCATCAACTACAACCCTTTACTATTTAAAAGGCAATTGGGATATGCCTTGGTTCATCCTCCTAGGGAACAGGATTTAGCCGAGACCCTATACTGTGAGATCCAGTCTGGTTCTGCTGTTGTCAAGCAAGTTGTTTGGGCCTAGGACAACATACAGACCAAAGGGACAGCTATTCTTGGGAGATGTAACAATATTGCTTCAGCTCAGTACTCTGACTGGTCCCGTATTAGAGCTCAGATTACCAGGATGCCTTTCACCTTGGAAGACACCCCTGGACCCTCTACTGTACAGCCTGCAGCAACTGTTAGCCTGGAAGAATAAGAAAAGTTAAAGGAAAGGAATGAAAGGTTATCTGAGGCTCTAAAGAAGACTCTTTGGGAAAGAAGTGACGGTCGTCTGGACATTGAGAGATTGGAGAAGCTCAAAGTTGAGCATCTGACCAAGATTGAAAGGACAGAAGACTACATCAGGAAAGCAAGAGCCGGGGAACAGATATTGAAGAATGCTTGCAAGGAGGCCAAGATTCAGAAAGCTAGGGCTGAGCATTATCTAGAAGAAATCCAGGCTAGGTGGGTCAGGATCACCGAGGCCCGTGCACTAGAATACCAGAGGACTCAAGCCAAGATTGAGCAGTTGGAAGCCAATGAGAAGAAGAAGCAGGAAGCTTTATTGGCAGCCCAAAAGGAGATATCAGATTTGAAGCTCCGAGCAGGGATAAAGAGATCCAAAGATCAGGACAGGCATAAGAAGTTGACTAATGCCATCGCTACCAGGAACCTCCTTATTCGGACTATTACAGAGCACCCAGCTGGTCCAGTGACGGAGGCTCTCGTGAAGGAAGTCAAGGAGGATGACTTCGGGTTGGATGTCTGATCCTGTTTGTTTGTTTTTCTTTTTCTTTTGATGTACTTTTGCTTTTGATTGTTGTATTTCTTTTTGACCCACCATGGGCATGTGTTGTAAACAAACTTTGAATTGTTAGCATTTGTAATATATATCAGTTTGTTTTGTTTTGGTGGGTTTCCTCTCAACATCATCACGCATCTCCTCGAGGTCTGGAAAGGTCAAGACCAAGAACCAAACCGGATACCTTGGAAAACAAATAAGCATACTGCATTGCATACTAACCTTTTCTTTATTTTGTAGGTTTTGTTTATTATGTTTGTTTCTCACTTTGTTGTGCTTTCAGGAAACATTGCTCGTCGCCGAGTGTTCCCTGTCAACCGCACACACCGGTACCCAACTCGTAACAACCTTCCCGGAATTCAGATGGATCAGGTGCAGCAGGACCTGACTGAAGTGAGAAATCAGATGGCAAACGAAAGAGTCGAAATGAGAAACCAGATGACCCAGTTTATGGCAGTAATGACTGGCTTAGCCCAGAGCCAAGAAAGGCTGAGAGAGCTGGTAGAAAGGCAGACACCTGAAGAGCCTCACCTTGGTACAGAAGGAACCAGCAATAATGAACGCGGGAAGTCTCGCATCAACCCACCAGAGTATGGGCCCCATTTGAATCCAGAGGTTAATATCCCAGGAAATACAGTTGCGGGCAGGATCTTACAGGAGGATCCCCAAGAGGAACAATTCACAGTTGTCAGAGTTGGGGATGAGGTGTATGACAGAAGACTGGATGAGATTGTTGAGAAGCTAAGGTCCTTAGAGTCTCAGAATTCCTTAGGCTTTTACGTGATGGATATGGGGCTGGTAGATGGGGTGAGGATTCCCCACAAATTTAAGCCCCCTTGCTTTGAGAAATATAATGTTACCTCATGCCCGCGTACCCATCTGCAATCTTTTTTGGGGAGACTCAAGGCTTATACCATGGATGAGAAGTTATGGATGTTCTATTTTGAGGACAGTCTGACTGGAGCTTCAAGAGAATGGTATTCACACCTAACAAGGGCCACTATAAGATGTTGGAAAGACTTGGCCGAGGCCTTCATCCGTCAGTACCAGTACAACCTAGACATGGCTACCAATATAACTCTTTTAATGGGCATGTCTCAGTCTTCAAGGGAAAGCTTTCGGGATTATGCTCAGAGGTGGAGACAGCTTGCTGCTGCTGTCCAGCCACCCATGTCTGAACGGGAGATGGCTGACATGTTTATGAACACCTTGTAGGGAACTTATATTGACCGACTTGCTGCATTCTCCTCCACTAGCTTTGTTGATGTAGTTATAGCTGGTGAGAGAATTGAGAGTCTTTTGAAGATGGGCAAAATCTCTGACAATGGTGCAAGCTCTTCCAACAATCCAGAAAACCTTTTGCAAGACCCCGAAGGGCGGGTGAAACTAATGTTATCCATACAAGCAGGGGCAGACCTCAGTATTCTCACAGATCAGTAGTGGCCGTTACTATCCCGGCTCCAGCCCCACAACAACCACTTTTTCCTCAACAACAACAACAACATCACTATCAGCAACAATCTCACTTTCCACAACAAAGATCGTATAACAACAACAACAGCAACCAACAGCAGCGCCCCTTTCAACAGAGGCCATCTCAAGCAAATAGGGTGATTGACCCTATTCCTATGCCTTATGCTGCTTTACTACCACAACTCCTGAAACTTAACCTGGTTGAGCTAAGGACGTTGGCTCCACCAGATCCTCTCAATCTCCCAAAGAATTATGATGCTAATGCCAGGTGTGCCTTTCACTCCAACGCACCTGGTCACAATACTGAGAAGTGTAGAGCCTTACAGATGAAAGTTCAGGATTTGGTCGATTCCAAAGCTCTCAATTTTGAACCTCCTCCGAATGTTAACAGGAATCCTATGCCTAATCATGGTGGGCCCAGGATTAATGCCATAGAGGAAGACCAACCATCTGCACTGATTGACAATGTTGCACAGATTCAAACACCACTGCCAGAAGTCAAAGCTCAACTCTTAAGATGCCAAGTGTTCCCAGGCTATGGGGTCTGCTGCGAATTGTGCAAGACTTTTACTAATGGTTGTGAGAAGCTAAGGTTTGGCATATATGGCCTCATTAGAGACGGAATCTTGCAGATTATTACAACAGCTCATTCAACAGCTCTTCCTTCAGCAACAACAGATCCTCCTACAACCGCAACAACTATCATCCCCACTGATTCATCAACAACTCCAGCGATCACTCCATCCATCATTTCAACAGATCAGAGTTCAGCAACATGTACTTCTACAACATCAGCACCCATCTTATCAATGGAAACGCCTACAACACCAGCAACTAATGAAGATGTCTCAACGGTCACGATCTATTATGACCCGACAAATATTCATCCCAACAACAATTTTCAACAACAAACTGCAACACCTCCAGTCAGATCTCCAGTCACGATCTATTACGATCCGCATACTATCACTGTTCCTTCCGCCGCAACAGTCAGTCCGGTCACCATTACGGTACCTGGACCTGTTCCTTATGAAAGCAGTAATGCCATACCTTGGCACTACGGCTCTGATCTTTACTGCGACAGGAAGAAGATCACTCTAGATTCATCAACCTCTTCACCACAAGTTGACAATGTTGGGGGAGGCGGAGGCTTCACCAGAAGCTGACGCCTTTTTGCCTCACAAACACCAAGGCCCAATGCTGAAGCAGAAGCTGCTACTAAAGCAAAAGGAAAGAATGTGGTATCCGAAGAGCTAGCTGTTAAAGAAACTCAGAAGACGTCTTTTGAACAAGATGTGGACGAATTCATGAGAATAATCAAAAAGAGTGATTACAAAGTGGTGGACCAGCTTCATCAAACACCCTCCAAAATCTCTATATTATCACTGTTAATGTGTTCCGAAGCCCATAGGAATGCATTGTTGAAGGTCCTACACGCAGCATATGTGCCAGAAGAGATTACTGTTAATCAGTTAGAAACTATGGTCGCAAATGTTAACACCAGTCATGGACTGGGCTTCACAGATGTTGATTTAACAACGAAGGGACGCAACCATAACAAGGCTTTGCACATCACCTTAGAATGCAAAGGTGCTGTTCTTTCTCATGTACTGGTGGACATTGGGTCTTCGCTCAATGTTCTCTCAAAGAAAGCCTTAGTGAGGCTGGAGTATGATGGTTTGACATTGCGTCCAAGTAGCTTGGTGGTGAGAGCATTTGACGGCTCTAAGAGATCAGTGCTTGGAGAGATTGATTTACCTGTGATGATTGGCCCACAAATCTTTAAAAATACTTTCTTCGTGATGGACATACAGCCGGCCTACAACTGTCTGTTGGGTAGACCCAGGATCCACGCCACTGGCGCTGTTACATCTACCCTTCACCAGAAGTTAAAATTTGAGTGGGAAGGCCAGATCATCATGATCTGCAGAGAGGAAGACATCTTTGTTAGCCAGCTGGCTACCTATAAGTATATAGATATGAATGGGGAGATCCATGAGACTATGAGTCAGGGGTTTGAGGCCCTCAACATCAATGAAGCAACTTTTGTGTCTGGAACTTCCATCACTTCATATCAACAAGCCCGGAAGTTTGTTGAAGAGGGTACCGCTCAAGGCTGGGGCAAGCTGCTGCCGGTAGAAAAGAAAGAGGACCGATTCGGGTTGGGTTACAGACCAACTCGACAAGATCAACCAGAGGCTGCAATGGAGCCCAAATTTGTCAGCGGAGGAATGCTGACTCCGGATGCTGTAAACAGTTTGGAAGACGAGGAAGAAGACGAACGCAACCTGGAAAGCTGGATACGTCCAAAGATCCCGGGGAACCAAGTCTCAAACTGGTCTTCCCAGGAAATTATAAGAGTTACTCCTGCAGAGTAATTATTATTTCCTGTCTTTAAGCATGCATCAAGTCCTGCATCTTGCCCAAGATGTCAGGGCTCATTTTGTAATCGGGCCATCTTGTATTTTGTGCAAACGATCAATTAATGAATATCAGGACATCTTTTGCAAACGAGTCTCTTTTTCCTCGCTCACTGTTTTTCATTTTTCATTTTTTGTACAAAAATAAAATGGCAATGTTTTTCAAAATAATAACTTCATTTTCACTTTTTCTAAACAAGATAAAACTGCTCACTAAAATGAACAAATCTAAACCCTTGCAGAGAGTGCCCTCCAGACTGCACCGACAACGACACTGCTATGACTTCGTATGACTTTGACAATCCGATTAATCAAGCTGATGAAGGGGTTGAAGAAGATTATGAGCTACCTGAAGAGCTAGCCAGGTTGTTAAGGCAAGAGGAAAAGGTTATCACTCCTCATCAGGAGGAAGTTGAGACGGTTAATCTTGGTACCGAAGAAGATTTAAAAGAAGTTAAGATCGGGGCCCGCCTGCAAGATTCAGTGAAAGAGCAACTTATTAACATGCTGTGAGAATACATTGATGTCTTTGCTTGGTCTTATCAAGACATGCCAGGGTTGGATACCGACATCGTTGTGCACAAGATGCCTCTAAAGGAAGACTGTCCTCCAGTAAAACAGAAACTACGCCGTACCCATCCGGATATGGCCATGAAGATAAAAGAAGAGGTACAAAAACAGTGGGACACCGGTTTTCTTGCTGTAACTAGTTACCCGCCGCGGGTTGCTAACATTGTACCTGTGCCTAAGAAGGATGGTAAGGTGCGGATGTGTGTGGATTATCGGGATCTGAACAGAGCCAGCCCGAAAGATGACTTCCCATTACCTCACATTGATGTATTGGTCGACAATACGACTTAGTTCTCGGTATTCTCCTTCATGGATGGATTTTCAGGATATAACCAGATCAAGATGTCACCTGAAGACATGGAGAAGACTACTTTCATCACACCCTAGGGCACATTCTGCTATAAGGTTATGCCATTCGGACTGAAGAATGCTGGTGCCACTTATCAACGGGCTATGGTAACATTATTCCACGACATGATCCACAAAGAAATTGAATGTTATGTGGATGATATGATTGCCAAGTCCCTCACAGAAGAAGACCACCTGGTGAATCTGTTGAAGTTGTTCAAACGTCTGAGAAAGTATCAATTGAAGCTGAACCCCAACAAATGCACATTCGGGGTGCGATACGGTAAGCTGCTGGGATTTATTGTAAGTGAAAAGGGAATTGAAGTCGACCCTGACAAAGTCAAAGCCATTCAAGAGATGCCTGCACCAAAGACTGAAAAAGAAGTTCGGCGGTTTCTAGGTAGATTGAACTACATTTCAAGGTTCATATCTCACCTTACAGCAACCTGTGAGCCCCTGTTCAAATTGTTAAGAAAAGAGCAAACAGTCAGCTGTAATGAAGACTGCCAAAGGGCTTTTGACAAAATCAAGGAGTACTTACAAGAGCCTTCAATCCTTATGCCTCCAGTTGAAGGAAGACCTCTAATAATGTACTTGACAATATTAGAAGAGTCAATGGGGTGTGTGCTGGGCCAACATGACGAGTCTGGTCGAAAAGAGTATGCAATTTACTACCTAAGCAAAAAGTTTACCGAATGTGAACAACGTTATTCACTGCTCGAGAAAACTTGTTGTGTTTTAGCGTGGGCTGCTCGCCGACTAAGGCAGTATATGTTGACCCACACTACCTTACTGATCTCAAAGATGGACCCAGTCAAGTACATATTTGAGAAGCCAGCACTTACCGGACGGGTTGCAAGATGGCAAATGATCCTCACAGAGTATGACATTCAGTACACATCTCAAAAGGCCATCAAAGGCAGTGTATTGTCTGACTATCTTGCTGAGCAACCCATTGATGATTATCAGCCGATGAGATTTGACTTCCTGGATGAAGACATCATGTTCATAAAAGCAAAAGATCATGAAGAGCCTGTTCACACTGAAGGGCCTGACCCAGAAGAAGAATGGACAATGATGTTTGACGGGGATGTTAATATGAATGGTCGTGGGGTTGGTGCAGTACTCATTACACCTAAAGGAGTTCACATGCCTTTCTCGGCAAAACTCACCTTTAACTGCACTAACAACGAAGCTGAATATTGTTGAACCCCAAAATTTGCCCTCACCAAGACAAGACATTGTGTACTAAGGTATCCCTAAAGGTTCACAAGGTTCACAAGATTCACAAGGTTCACAATTAGTCAGAAAGTTTGACAATTCCCTCAGACAATGCATCCTCCTAAGCAATGCATCCTAAACTAGGGTTTTGTCTTTCATCAGGCTAAATGGACTTCCAAGGCTTCAAGTGAGCTTCATAGCATCCTGTATGTGTTCAAGAATCCCCATGTCAAGTTTCAAGGCTTTTCCAAAAGATTTGCTCAGTCAGATGATCAGATAGGTTAAAATCAGTCAAAGCAGTCAAAAAGTCAAGCTGAGGTCAACTGTGGTCAAACCAAAGTCAAACTTCATGATTATTTTCCAACATCAAGTATATTAAGTAAAATTCATCATTTGATCAAGGGTTGATCATGATTCATCAAGGAGATTTCAGATCATCAAGAATCAGGAGTTTCTAAATTAGGGTTTTCATAGGAAAAGTCAACTAAACTTTGACCAGCCATAACTTTCACACGCTTCATCAAATTTTTTCCATCCAAAGCTCATTTTTAAGAAAATTGAATTCTCTACAACTTTGTGTCTCACAAGCCAAGCCCAAAAATGCTTCATTTGGAAGGTATGAGCTAAGACATCATAGGTCACTTTAAAAGTCAACAAAACATCAACAACTTCCAAAGAGCATAACTTGAGAATGGTAAAAGATATGGACATTAGACCAAAGAGGTTGGTTATAGGACTCTTTAAGCTTTCCAAAATGTCCAAGAAAACCTTCATAGCATTAAAATTGAGGGATTTGTGCCCTTGCAAAGTTGGGAAATTTTTGAGAGGTTTATGAAGCAAATGGGATCTTAGAACCAAATTTCTCCAAATGGGCTTGCTTTTTTATGATCCAAACACTTTCATGACATCATGCACGAATTAAAAAATTATTTATTCATATTTTTATTCATTTTATTTTATTTATTATGATTTTTTTTAAAAATCATTTTAAATTAAAATAAAATATAAAAGTGTGAATATTTGATTTGATTTTGATTCTAGAAAGTTTTAATATTCATTTAGAAGTGATTGAAACTATACAAATTTAGATCATACAAAAATAGCAAGAATATATCCAAATTTTCAATATTTTAAAGGCATATATTTTTCAATCTCTAACTATCCAAAAATCCAAAATATGATGTGTTTTTTTGACCTAATTTTGTTCTACTACATATAAACAACTCATACAAACACAAGGGGGACGAAAATTCTGCCTCTAGAACACTAAACAAATTTCAAATTTCCAAGGAAAAAAGCAAAACCCGAATTCAAGCATTCAAGCCATTCCAAAGACTTTTGAAGGTTTCAACGTGTTCCTGGAAGATCATTGAATGTTTTTGGATCATAAAAACATCCATTCATATACACAAATGCCATAACCGAATCATCACATCTTATTTTTTTAAAATTTTCGATTTCATAGATTTGTGTAATATAAATTGTTTTTGATCATTGATGCTTGTTTATGAAGGTGCCTGGAACGTTTCTATGTGCTTGGATTGAGTTTTCATTGCAGGTTGAAGGATTCACCATAGTTAGGGTTTCGACCTCTCATTTAGGGTTTCATGATTAACCAAACATAAATGACTTTTAAGAACATAGGAAGATCGTATGAGTCCTAAGGATTACATTGCACTAATTAATTTGAAGAAATTTCACTGTTTGATTGATGTTTGAAATTCGTAGGTCATGAACATGATGAAATTCGCAGGTAAAAACGCAGCAGAATTCATATGTAATTTCGTAGGAAATTTGAGGAAGAAGATGAAGTTTGGCGCTGAAAATCAAATTCAAATATTTGTTTTAAAATATATTGTTTTGTTGTTGATTCAATTTCAGATGCACGCAGTAGCTCAGCTGGTTTGTGTCTTGGCTTGTGTATCGAATGGTCCTGGGTTCGAATCCCCCCAGGCCATTTTGTTTTGCTTCTATTTTTTGATATTTTTGTAGGTTAATGAGAAAACGAATGAGTGTCCCTACTCTATCACCTGCGCATGCCTGGCTTGGTGGTTGTGATGCTGGTCCAAGATAAACAAAGCCTAGGGCCTGGGTTCGAATCCCAGCCCCAGGTATGTATTTTTTTCATTTTTTTTTATTATTTGTTTTATTTCTATTTTATTAATTTTAATTCAATTAATTTCTTAAATGTTAAAATAAATATATATTATTTCTTATGACATAAATTCATGTCTTTAAAAAATTTTCAAACTTTATTTTCAAAAATTTAATTATTTGTATTTATTTATTATGTGGTCATATATATATATATATATATATATATATATATATATATATATATATATATATATATATATATATATATATATATATATATATATATATATATATATATATATATATATATATATATATATATATATATATATATATATATATATATATATATATATATATATATATATATATATAATTTGTAAGTAAATTGATTTATTTTATAAATTAGTAATTAAAACCCTAATTTTTTTAAAACCCTAATTTTTATTTACTCTAATGTTCATTAACTTTAACATTTAATTTAATTAATTTTTTTTATTCTAATATACAATTAAAAATTAATCATATTTTGTAAATAATTATTATATTGTTTATTATTATTATAATTTTCTTATTTTCTTTTAAAAATTCTTTTAAAATTGTTTATTTAACTTAAAAAATATCCTCTTAAATTTTATATTTTGTATATTTGTGCTAACCTCTTTTCTTATGATTATCATTACTAACCATTTTAATTATTGTTTATTTATTATATATTTGTTATTATTTATTCCTATTATTATGTAATTGTGAAAGCCATGTAATAGTCGTAGGTTTATTCTTGTTTCTATTTTATGTTTATAAATATTTTTATTGCCATGGTTAGTAATAATAGGGTGTGAACAACTATGTGTAATTAAAATGATTTAGAAAACTAATTTAAACAAGATAAATATATGAATATGAACACTCACACACGTAAGTCGGTCTTTGATCGCCATCTCACACTTTCTAGGGTTACTCCTCATGTTGCCTAATTCTAAGGTCAAGTAAGGTGTCCTAAAGCAAAGTCCCTCTATCAATATCATCAAGTCCCTTTAAGTTTATAAGATCAAGTCCCTTCGAGGTTGCCTACGGTAAATGATCTTGTCCCTTTCGAATAAAAGATGATAAGTCCCTACGAATTGCTAAAGACACCTTACAGTTGCCTAAATACAGATGTCCCTTCACATGTCCCTTATAACATCCAAGGTAATGACTACCTATTCCTTAATAATAGGGCTAGTCTTATCATTAAAAGAACATAAGAACAGTAAAGACTTAACATAGGGTAGGTTCCTCTTAAGTACTTGCTCACCTTTTTCAAAATACTTCATTACACTTCACATTCCAAACAAATTTACAAAACAAAGTCTTTATATACATCCATACGAGGATCATTATAAAGTACTTAGAAAATTTTTAATCACACATTACACCTTTCTCAAAACAGTTTAAAGTGAGCTAAGTAACTAAGAGCCCATGGATAACCATGGATATAAAGGGTGCTAACACCTTCCCTTTGTATAACCTACCCCCCGAACTCAAAATCTTTTTAATGTCTTTCATGTTCTTTTATGCCCTTTCCTTTTGGATAAAATAAAAGTCGGTGGCGACTCTTGCTATCCGTAATATTTAACTAAAGTCAGTTCTCCCACCGTGTTACAGAACTGGCGACTCTACTGGGGATTTAATAAAAGAGGGGTACCCTTAGGAATTAGATCACTTAAATTGTTTGCCTTGTTTGCTTTATATTACTTGTTGGGATTTATGTGTGAAAGATCCTAACCCGGATCTAGTGTACATTAGGTAAATGGCAATAGACTAAGGAAATTGTACGGCGTATACCGATATGGTTGATCTGGTGGCCATAGTTAGTGTGACTTCTTGGTTGGTGCTTATGTTCCTTAAGTAAGTTGAGGATAATATGAGGCTGCCATATGTTGTCAATACACTAACTGACTTTTAGAACCCTAGTCATCCCACCTTGGCCTTTAGAAAAGTAGTGAGATAACCGGCTTTGGTGAAGACTGAAGTTGGTTGATACTCGATACTACACTCATTGAGATCCTAAACTTGGAGGGTTTTGGTTGGCAAGTAAGTTGCCTACTGAACAACCACCCTTGGGAAGGATCAATGATATTGAGATTCCTTAGAACCTGGTTACTTTGTAGGACAGGATGAACCAACTAACTTCGGGGGAATGTACTTACCTTTAAACCTCATGCAAGCCTCTAAACCTAGGGCTATTGTGTGACTTGTTTGTGTGTGCCACATGTTTGTGATTGTGCATAACATCATAACATCATCATGCATCATAAGCATAGCATTTTCACTAACCATTTCAAGGACCAAAGGATTTATCTTTGTTCTTTGTTGCAGGTCATGGCTTTTGCTCGTAGGAATACTATCCGGATCAACTTTGTAGGAATACCTCCTAAGCTTAAGGAATTGGTCTCTCAAGTTTCTAAAAACTCCCAGTTCATCAAGAGGCATGGTCACCTACTGGATCTAGTCACTTCAGGGTTCAATGAAGACATGATGAGTGTCCTATTCCAGTTCTTTGATCCTAAACATCATTGTTTCACATTCTCCGATTATCAGCTGGTTCCTACAATGGAAGAGTTCTCTAAGCTTCTGGGTATACCTATCCTTGATAGAAACCCTTCACAGGCTTAGAAAAAGAGCCTAAACCTGAAGTCATTGCTGCAGCCTTACACTTGAAGAAATCAGACATTGTCCTAGTAACAAGGAGTGGAGTTAAGGGTATTCTTGCTAAGGTATTGATGGAGAAAGCTCAAGTGTTCCTGAAGGCTATAAGTTATGATGCTTTTGAGGAGATCTTAGCCCTATTGATCTATGGCTTAGTATTGTTCCCCAATCCAGACCAGTTCATAGACGTACATGCCATCAACATATTTCTGACTCACAATCTAGTGCCTACATTACTTGGAGACATCTTACACTCTCTTCATACCCGTACTACGAAGGCACGAGGAACTCTGATGTGTTGCATACCTCTCTTGTCTAGGTGGTTTATTTCTCACCTTCCTCGATCAGTGATGAAGAATGAACAAGGGTTAAGATGTTCTAAGAGGATTATGTCACTTTCTCATTCAGATATTCATTGGTGCTCTAGATCTATGGAGAATGTTACTATCATTGACCGTTGTGGGGAATTCCCTAATGTGCCACTCCTTGGCATAAGAGGGGGCATTACCTACAACCCTTCTTTAGCTCTACGTCAGTTTGGTTACGCTCGGAGTGATGGTCCTCATGACATGCTTATTCAGGGTATTGTGTTCGACTACGACAATGATCTGCAAGGTTACCATCAAAGGTTCATACGAGCATGGGGTAAAGTGAACAAGGTTGACAGCAAGACTCTGGAACCCAAGTACACTATTCCTATGGAACCTTATCTCAGATGGGTACGATCTCGTGCTCAGACTCTTATGATGCCATATCCTACCATCCTGCCAGTTACCATGGAGCCTGTTGCTGAAGGAGATACTTCTTATATCATTCTTCATCCAGACATGCCCACTGACATGGAAGAGTTACAAAGGTCCTGGATCCAGTTGAAGGAGCAAAGAGATACTTTTAAGACTCATTATAAAGCAAGTCAAGAAAGAATCCTGGAGCTAACAAAACAACTTCACGAGGAACGAAACCTCAACACATACCTCCATACAAAGAGGAAACGTCCATGGGAGACTTAAAACCCCATTTTTGTACTTATTTCCCTTCATTGTAAGCCCAAGGGGAAAAATAATTTTAACATTTACTAATAAAATTTTTATTTCCGTTTGTTTAACAAATGTAAATTCTGCGGTCCTTGAAAACATTACATATGCATCTACATACCATATCATTGCATGACAGGTTGTCACAACAGGTTTCTCATATTCTCGCTGTTTATTTCAGCAGAAATGGCTCTCGAACAATCTGTCAAAGATCTTCAAGCTCAGAATGCTCAGTTTCAAGAAGTGATTCTGAATTTGTTCAAGGGGCAAGAAGGGTTGAAAGCACTCCTCTCTAAGGACATGAAGAAGAAGAATCCTGAGGACAACAAGGATGATCAGCTGAAACAACTACAAGCTGAGATGACAGAAATGAGGATCCAGATGAATGACCAGGTGGCTCTTATTCAAAGTTTAGCTCAGGGGCAAGAAGAGTTAAGAACCTTTGTCCATAAATTTCAAAGTAATGAAGTTAGGAATCTAATTGTCAGTCAACCTTTGTTAAAACAAGATAACTTGGTTGAAAGGAAGATGAGGATAAAAGAAGGTAAGAGACAGGTTGCCATTGATTGTTCTTCAGTTGAAGAAAAAAGACCTGGTAAGGTTAATCCACCTCAACACAAGGAATGTAGAAGACATTTTATCAAATTCAGCACTCCAATGTCACAAGTTCTGCAATGCTTGTTGGAGATGAAGCTAATTTCCTTGAAAAATCCTCCTTAAAATCCTAATACTTCCTCTTCTCGCTATAATCCCAAGGCAAGGTGTGGGTATCACTCCAACTGTCCCGGACATGATACTAATAGTTGTTGGACATTGAAGAAAAAGATTCAAGACCTGATTGACGAAGGAATCCTCGAGGTTACGCCAGAAGGCCAAATTGAATTCTACTATCGTTCATCAAACATCGAAGCTGCAAGACAAGTTGCCCAAGGTAGCAAGAAAGAAAGCCTACCTATTCCTGTTGAGCTATGGGGCACCTTGGGACATCCAAATGGCAAATTTGATTTCATGGTGAAATATACTGCTCCTGAAAGTTCACAGATTGCAATTGAAGAGATTCAGCCATCTGGATGGGATAATATTTGAACTTTGATTTGTAATTTCTTTTGTTTTGTTTAAACACTTACTATTATGTTAAACTTTTGTTTTCATTAATGCATTGCATATGTTTGTCTTGAATTAATCCATTCGTTTCACTATATTTTGAACTATGCTTCATATTTCTATTTTGTGATATTTAACTCCTGATAAAGCTATAAGCCTGTAGAGGGAGGATGACGAAAACAATACCATAATCTTAGGTAGTATGCTTTTGAACAGACTATGCTGACGATGTACAGGCATTGTTTCAATTCCTAAACAATGGAGATATAAGGAAGTTAATCCCTAGTCAACCCTTTTGAGCCTATGAAGTAGGAGTTTTCATTCTCATACAAATTAAAACCCTTATTCATAACCTGGGGCAGGGTAGTTACTCGTTTAACTCAACTATGTCAATTGTTTGTGTTGTACACAACTAATGATGTTTCCCTGTAATCACTAAAGTCTGCAAGTCAATATCTAGCAAAAGAAAATCTCACTAAGTCAAAACCTATGAAGGAGACTTAGTAAAAAATTAAGACATCCCACTGACTGTAACCTTGAAATAAACAGTTCAGGCAAAAAGAAGGGATAACAAAGTCAAAATAAAAAAGGAGGTCACTATAGATCCTAAATAAAGAAAGATGACTGAATTTTCAAATAAATTTTTTGATTCCTGAATCATTACAAATGTCAGTGTTACAATTCCAAACTACTTTGGAACCTCAATGCATAAGTTAACTGAGCATAGGACTGAAGAACATCATGGAGATTGGGTTGGGTATAAATAAAATTTGAGCCTTTATCCTTTGTTTCTTAAACCGTGAACCAGGCCACGTTACAACCCTTTAAAAGTCCTAACTGAAGCATGGTTAGTTCGAAAGCGTACTGCTACAAAAAGGTATCCTGACTCCTTTAGGGCTTATTATAAAACTTGAGTTAATATCACAGTTTTCACAAAAACTATTTTTCTAAAATAACTCTTTTTCAAAACTTCAAGACAGACATAAGCATTACATCTTTGAATATATTTGGTTGCATATACCTGAGTGTTTGATAAACAGAGAAACTTACAGGATGAATGTTCAATAAACCAAAGTCCTTCCGATAAACAAAGTTGCTTCCTGGATCAAAGTCCATGTATACAAAGGGGCATAGTCATTATCTCCCAATCAAGGGGGCATGCCATGATACTTCCTAACTCATTTGGGGCAATCAGGACAGGATTCAACTATGTTTAAGTAGCCAGAGGCAGATCTCCTCATCTATCTGAAGTACCAAGGGTAACATTACAGAGTTCATAATGCCAGGGGCATAGTCACTGTTTCCTAATCAAGGGGGCATACCAAGTTACTGTTCAATTCATTCGGGGCAATCAGGTCCAAATTCAACAGTGCTTAATAGCCAAGGGCAGCTCTCCTCATATATTTGAATTACCAAGGGTAACATTACAAAGTTCATGATGTCAAGGGCATATTATTGTGGGGCATTCTGCTTATTTCTCTTGAGGTAACTACATTCAGATACTTCCACTATGGGACAATTCATCCTCAACCAAGGGGCAATGCTCTCTTTTCAAATCTAATACCCGGAGCGTATATGGTCCATCACAATTTGAAGACACGTTCCTTTCATTGTATTACCTTGATATTGGATTCTCAGCATAAGCCATTATGGAAATTAATTGTCTACGCCAGTAGTATCATATGGTGTCAGTATTATGTCTTCAAATCCAGCTATAAAGATTTCTGGGAAGGTATTCAAGAAAGTTAAGAATCTCAGGAGCTCTAAATCCAATTGGTTATACACTTTCAAAGTTGAAACGATTCTGTTTTTGAGTTCAGCTTTACTTTTCCCTCTTTATTCAGGGTTACTTTTCCCCTTTTACCTAAGCGAAAACGTCCATTGGTTGTGTTTGAATGTATGTATGCTTTTGAATATGATTGATGTTTACCAGAAATGCATAAAATGCATTAATAGTATTTACTAAGGACGAACGAAGGTAGGAATTCAACGAAGCTTTGCCGGTTTATCCCCACAAGACAACTACAAATCCCCAGCAGGGCAAATCTATCTTTATAGATACTTCGAGTTATATCTCCCCTTGAATTTATGTCCATCTCTTTTATCCTCAGCCAGGATACTCGGGAACTTATTCCTTTAATAGAAGTACGACGAACGAAGACGGGAGGTTATAAATACTATACTATCAAACGAGACGAGAACGAGGTCCTCATATTCTTCAGCAACGAATCAGGATTTATTTTCCCTAGCCAGTAGTTGTTATACAAAGATATCCAGACGCTTCAGGCTGCATGATTCATACATACATCATTTACATCATACCATAGTGTAACACGGTGGGAGAACTGACTTTAGTTATGTTGCGGATAGCAAGAGTCGCCACCGACTTTTATTTTATCCAAAAGGAAAGGGTATAAAAGAACAGGAAAGACCTTAAGAGATATTTTTGGGTCCGGGGGGTAGGTTATGTAAAGGGAAGGTGTTAGCACCCTTTACATCCATGGTTATCCATGGGCTCTTAGTTACTTAGCTCACTTTTGAATTGTTTTTGAAAGTGTAGTGTGTGATTAGAAAAATTTTCATAATAGTTGATAATGATCCATGTACGGATGCGTAAAAACTTGTTTTTTGAAAATTTGTTTGAAATTGTGGAAAGTTTGAAAAGTTTTGAATGAAGTGAGCAAGTACATAAGAGGAACCTACCCTAAAGTTTAAGTCTTTCTGTTCTTTATCCTTTAATTGGTAAGACTATCCCTACTATTAAGGAGTAGGTAGTCATTACCTTGGATGTAAGGGACATGTGAGGGACATCTGGTTATGAAGGCAACTGTGGGGTGTATTAAGCATATAGGAGGGACTATCATCATTATTCGAAGGGACTTGATCTTTAAAGGCAACCATTAGGGACTTGATGATTTTTTCTTTTAAGGGACTTGCTTTATACACCCCACTTGACCTTATGATTTAGGCAACTTGAGGGATAACCTTAGAAATGTGAGATGGCGATTAAAAATCGACTTACGTGTGTGAGTGTTCAATATTATTTATCCTATAATTAAAGTGATCTAAATTTATTTTTAAATAGAATACATGTTTTTTGCACTCCCTAAATTACTAACCATAGCATAAAAATTAAATATTTAAATATTTACAAAATTACACCGAGAAGCAATTACATAATAATTATAATAAGCAAATTAAAATAGATAGCAAAAATAAATAATAAGCAAAATATAAATAAATAAGCAAAGATAATAAATAAACAATAAATAAATAAATAGGGGTTAGTGATAAATATAATTAAAAAATAAGGTTAGTAAAAATAAAATAACTAAATTTAGTGAAATAATAATAATTAGAAAAATAAACAAGGTTAGAGAAAAAATATAAGATAATAATAAATAATAATATGGTTAGTAACAATAATTAAAGTAAATAGAATTAAATAAAAAAATATTATAATGACATGATTAGAATAATAAACACAAAATTGGATTTTAATATATAAGCATTTATTTAGAAACATGAATAATTAAATAATTACTATAATATAAAATTTTTTTAAACATAATATAATTATAAATTTTAATTTAATCATTTTTAAACATATATTAACATTTATTTATTAAAAACAATATTTACACATTATAAGAAGAAAATAAATTTTAAATATCATATTCACAAAATTAATCATATTTATAAAATTTAATTTTATTAGTTATTACATTTACAAAATTATATTAAATAAATATATACATTATAATTATATAAAGAATTAGAAAATAAAAATTATTTAGAAAGTAAAATTAGGTTTTCATAAAAAATTAGGGTTTTGTTTAGAAAATATTTTTCTAGGGTTTATAATATACAAATTATTAAACAAACATATATCCTACAACTTAATTATATAACAAAGAAAATAATTTGGGAAAAAAATAGAAATTTGAATTTTTTAGAAAAAATATAAAGGGTGTTTTAAATATATATACATGCATATTTTACTTTTAATTAATATTAATAAGACAATTAAGCTAATTACATAAAGAAATAAAAATAGAAACAATGGTAAAAAGAAAACTCACCTGGGCTGGGTTTGAACCCAGGTCATTCTGTCTGCAAGCATCAACACTTTCCACCAGGCCAGCCAAACACAAGTGCTAAGGAATGAGCTTCAATTGATTTTGTTCCTTAACTACTGAAAATCAGAAAAATAGTGGAATAAAAAAGGCCTGGGAGAGGATTGAACCCAGGACCTTTGAACATTCAAACACGCGCATCACCACCCGGCTGGAAGAGCCCACCTGATAATATAGTGACAACATAACATAATATATTAAAATTATAAGTTAAATGCAAATGCATCAAAAAGAATGGTTGGAGGCTGGACTCGAACTCATGCCATCAGGTCATATACGCGCTCTTCCTACCACTGGACCAAACCTGCTTTGGTGATTAAACATGGAAACAATTTAATAAAATATTATGAATGATTTTCAAATTTCCAGCAGCGCGCCAAAGCCTTCATCTTCAACCTCATGCCCTTCGATTTTTCCTGCGAAATCTTCTACCAATGTACCTGCGAAAATCAACTTTGCAGCAATACCTATGGATCTCATACATGACCAAAACTGTAAAATTTCAACAAATTAATGAGTCAAACATGATCACAAGACCATTTGGAATCGAACCACGTTTCCAGAATGAATTTATATAGCCTAGAACATAAAGCCCTAATGGAGGTCATAAACCCTAGTAATGGCCGAATCTGTATGGGGTCACGAAAATCCAATTAATTTGTCCAGAATTCTTCCAAAGCTTCAAATAACATCAAATCAACACACAAATTTCATTAATAATGATTAAATAATGGAAATCGAAAAATAAATTTTCAAGAACAACCAAGCTTCGGGTTGTTCATATATGCATGATATAGATGCATATGGGCATTGGTTTTGCTTCATGGATGATCAAGGAACACATCTATGTTCTTGTTTTACCTTAAAACACCCTGTATTGAAGAATCCGAATATGAATTTTTGGTGAATTTTTGAGGTTTTGAACTTACACTTAGAGGCTGTAAAATCGTGTATCAATGCTAGGGTTGTGATCAGTACTTATATGTGAATCAATCTAGGTCAAAAACTTCATTGGTTGTGTGCAAGATTTGATTTAAAAAGATTCATCATGATAAGCTTTAAAATTTCAATATTTTTGTACCAATGCTTTCTATTTTGAGCCATTCCATATAATTCTTGTATCAACTTGTTCCATGCTGATTTTATGACCTTCTAGAATCAATAATAAAATTAAATCTCCATATTTAATATTTTATTTAAATTTAAAATGATTTTAAGTATAAAAAATCATAATAAATTAATTAAATAAAATAAAAAATATGAAAATAATATGGAAATTTCGTGCATGGTGTTGTTGTATGGGTTGGGTCATAATTTGGCCAGCCCATTTGGAAAGAATTGTTTTTAGACCTCCATTTCCATTATAAACCATCACAAAATTTCCCAACTTTGCAAGGGCATATCTCCCTCAATTTTAAAGGTATGAGGGTGTTCTTGGACATTTTGGAAAGCTTGAAGAGTCCTCTAAACAACCCCATTGGTTTCAGGTCCATATCATTTACCAATCTCAAGTTATGCTCTTTTGAAGTTGTTGACTTTTTGTTGACTTTTGAAATGACCTATAATGTCTTAGCTCATATCTTCCAAATGAAGCATTTTTGGGCTTAACTTGCAAGATCAAAGTTGTAGAGAATTCAATTTCCTTAAAAATGAGCTTTGAGTGGAGACTTGGTGATGAAGTATGTGAAAGTTATGGCTGGTCAAAGTTCAGTTGACTTTTACTAAGGAAACCCTAATTTAGAAACTCCTGATTATTGATGATCTGGAAACTCCTTGATGAATCATGATAAACCCTTGATCAAATGATGAATTTTACTTCATATACTTGATGTTGGCAAAAAATCATGAAGTTTGACTTTGGTTTGACCACAGTTGACCTCAGTTTGACTTTTTAACTGCATTGACTGATTTTGACTTATCTGATCATCTGACTGAGCAAACTTATGAGAAAAGTCTTGAAACTTGCCATGGGGATTCTTATATACATATAAGATGTTATGAAGCTCACTTGAGGTATTGGAAGTCCATTTAGCCTGATTAAAGTCAAAACCCTAGTTTTGGATGCACTGCTTAGGAGGTACATTGTTTGAGGGAATTGTCAACTCTTTTGACCAATTGTGAACTTTGTGAACCTTGTGAACCATCATAAAATGTCTTGTGAACCTCATGGGAGGTATTGTGAAGCTTGTGAACCTTGTGAACTTTCAAGAAGTAACTTGTAGACTTCATGAACCTCATGAAAGGTTTGTAATCATTGTAAATCTTGTGAACCTTGTGAACCTTCAAGAAGTAACTTGTAGACTTCATGAACCTCATGAAAGGTTATGGAAATGTTGAAAAACTTGTGAACCTTGTGAACCTTCAAGAAGTAACTTGTAGACTTCATGAACCTCATGAAAGGTCTTTGAAAGTATTGTGGGAACTTGTGAACCTTGTGAACCTTCAAGAAGTAACTTGTAGACTTCATGAACCTCATGAAAGGTTTGGTAGGCATTGTGAATCTTGTGAACCTTGTGAACCTTCAAGAAGTGACTTGTAGACTTCATGAACCTCATGAAAGGTATTGAAAGTGTTGAGAAATTTGTGAACCTTGTGAATCTTCTTAGAATACAAAGTCCTGTATTGTGTGGGCAAATTTTGGGGTGCAACACATAGCATATCCATAATACATATAACATTTACTTAGATGCACCATGCCATACATGCATACATATTGCATAAACTAACCTTTTCTTTGCAGGATAGTTACATGCAGGTAAAACACTATCAACAATTCACAACAGGTCAGAGACGATCTATACGAAGGTCTAGTGCTGATACTTAATTCAGGGATGATCGCCACGAAGTTCATTGCTAATAATCATTACTCAAATTGTCCTTGGATAGTAGGCAAACGGTCTATACGAAGATCTATTCCCTAATCCAGGATATTTCCAAAAGAGATAATCGTCACGAAGATTTATTTCTACTGGTCTATTCAACAACTCTAAACAGTTCAGAGACGATCTATACGAAGATCTAGTGCTGATACTTAATTCAGAAAAAATCTCCACGAAGATTTGGTTCTGACACTTAAGTTAAAGAATGTTCCTAAAGACGATTCAGAGACGATCTATACGAAGATCTAAGCACTGGCACTTAATGAAGTATATTCTTTTTCCCTAGAGATAATGCAGAGACGATCTATACGAAGATCTAGTGCTGGCATTCAACTCAAACCATGTTACATAAATGATTCAGAGACGGCCTATACGAAGACCTAGTACTGATATCCAGTATCAACATCAAAATATTATCACCTCCCGATATTATGGATGGCATCTAAAAGCCCATCTCCAGTTCTTCCAAGTGGCATCTTCAATCCCACTTAAGCATATACAATTAATCATCAGTGTTACTTTACGCACCGGCGAGTGCAAATTTTTGGGCTTTTGTGTTCAATCCCCTTCAACCTTCCAGGTCACGATTGACACATATACCAATCTAACCCCTCAGGTTTCAGAAAATTGAACAGGGGCAGCTTTTGCACCCCAAAATTTGCCCTCACCAAGACAAGACATTGTGTACTAAGGTATCCCTAACGGTTCACAAGATTCACAAGGTTCACAATTAGACAGAAAGTTTAACAATTTCCTCAGACAATGCATCCTCCTAAGCAATGCATCCTAAACTAAGGTTTTGTCTTTCATCAGGCTAAATGGACTTCCAAGGCTTCAAGTGAGCTTCATAGCATCCTGTATGTGTTCAAGAATCCCCATGCCAAGTTTCAAGGCTTTCCCAAAAGATTTGCTCAGTCAGATGATCAGATAGGTTAAAATCAGTCAAAGCAGTCAAAAAGTCAAACTGAGGTCAACTGTGGTCAAACCAAAGTCAAACTTCATGATTTTTTTCCAACATCAAGTATATGAAGTAAAATTCATCATTTGATAAAGGGTTGATCATGATTCATCAAGGAGATTTCAGATCAATAAGAATCAGGAGTTTCTAAATTAGGGTTTTCACAGGAAAAGTCAACTGAACTTTGACCAGCCATAACTTTCACATGCTTCATCAAAATGTTTCCATCCAAAGCTCATTTTGAATGAAATTGAATTCTCTACAACTTTGTGTCTCGTAAGCCAAGCCCAAAAATGCTTCATTTGGAAGGTATGAGCTAAGACATCATAGGTCACTTTAAAAGTCAACAAAACGTCAACAACTTCCAAAGAGCATAACTTGAGAATGGTAAAAGATATGGACATGAGACCAAATAGGTTGGTTATGGGACTCTTTAAGATTTCCAAAATGTCCAATAACACCTTCATAGCATTAAAATTGAGGGATTTATGCCCTTGCAAAGTTGGGAAATTTTTGAGAGGTTTATGAAGCAAATGGGATCTTAGAACCAAATTTCTCCAAATGGGCTTGCTTTTTTATGATCCAAACACTTTCATGACATCATGCACGAATTAAAAAATTATTTATTCATATTTTTATTCATTTTATTTTATTTATTATGAATTTTTTTTAAAATCATTTTAAATTAAAATAAAATATAAAAGTGTGAATATTTGATTTGATTTTGGTTCTAGAAAGTTTTAATATTCATTTAGAAGTGATTGAAACTATACAAATTCAGATCATACAAAAATAGCAAGAATATATCCAAATTTTCAATATTTTAAAGGCATATATTTTTCAATCTCTAACTATCCAAAAATCCAAAATATGATGTGGTTTTTTGACCTAATTTTGTTCTACTACATATAAACAACTCATACAAACACAAGGGGGACAAAAATTCTGCCTCTAGAACACTAAACAAATTTCAAATTTCCAAGGAAAAATCAAAACCCGAATTCAAGCATTCAAGCCATTCCAAAGACTTTTGAAGGTTTCAACGTGTTCCTGGAAGATCATTGAATGTTTTTGGATCATAAAAACATCCATTCATATACACAAATGCCATAACCGAATCATCACATTCTTGTTTTTTTAAAATTTTCGATTTCATAGATTCGTGTAATATAAATTGTTTTTGATCATTGATGCTTGTTTATGAAGGTGCCTGGAACGTTTCTATGTGCTTGGATTGAGTTTTCATTGCAGGTTGAAGGATTCACCATAGTTAGGGTTTCAGCCTCTCATTTAGGGTTTCATGATTAACCAAACATAAATGACTTTTATGAACATAGGAAGATCGTATGAGTCCTAAGGATTACATTGCACTAATTAATTTGAAGAAATTTCACTGTTTGATTGATGTTTGAAATTCGTAGGTCATGAACATGATGAAATTCGCAGGTAAAAACGCAGCAGAATTCATATGTAATTTCGTAGGAAATTTGAGGAAGAAGATGAAGTTTGGCGCTGAAAATCAAATTCAAATATTTGTTTTAAAATATATTGTTTTGTTGTTGATTCAATTTCAGATGCGCGCAGTAGCTCAACTGGTTTGTGTCTTGGCTTGTGTATCGAATGGTCTTGGGTTCGAATCCCCCCAGGCCATTTTGTTTTGCTTCTATTTTTTGATATTTTTGTAGGTTAATGAGAAAACGAATGGGTGTCCCTACTCTATCACCTGCGCATGCCTGGCTTGGTGGTTGTGATGCTGGTCCAAGATGAACAAAGCCTAGGGCCTGGGTTCAAATCCCAGCCCCAGGTATGTATTTTTTTCATTTTTTTATATTATTTGTTTTGTTTCTATTATATTAATTTTAATTCAATTAATTTCTTAAATGTTAAAATAAATATATATTATTTCTTATACCATAAATTCATGTTTTTAAAAAGTTTTCAAACTTTATTTTCAAAAATTTAATCATTTGTATTTATTTATTATATGGTCATATTATTAAATATATATATATATATATATATATATATATATATATATATATATATATATATATATATATATATATATATATATATATATATATATATATATATATATATAATTTGTAAGTAAATTGATTTATTTTATAAATTAGTAATTAAAACCCTAATTTTTTTAAAACCCTTTTTATTTACCCTAATGTTCATTAACTTTAACATTTAATTTAATTAATTTTTTATATTCTAATATACAATTAAAAATTAATCATATTTTGTAAATAATTATTATATTGTTTATTATTATTATTATAATTTTCTTATTTTCTTTTAAAAATTCTTTTAAAATTGTTTATTTAACTTAAAAAATATCCTCTTAAATTTTATATTTTGTATATTTGTGCTAACCTCTTTTCTTATGATTATCATTACTAACCATTTTAATTATTGTTTATTTATTATATATTTGTTATTATTTATTCCTATTATTATGTAATTGCGAAAGCCATGTAATAGTCGTAGGTTTATTCTTGTTTCTATTTTATGTTTATAAATATTTTTATTGCCATGGTTAGTAATAATAGGGTGTGAAGAACTATGTGTAATTAAAATGATTTAGAAAACTAATTTAAACAAGATAAATATATGAATATGAACACTCACACACGTAAGTTGGTATTTGATCGTCATCTCACACTTTCTAGGGTTACTCCTCATGTTGCCTAATTCTAAGGTCAAGTAAGGTGTCCTAAAGCAAAGTCCCTCTATCAATATCATCAAGTCCCTTTAAGTTTATAAGATCAAGTCACTTCGAGGTTGCCTACGGTAAATGATCTTGTCCCTTTCGAATAAAAGATGATAAGTCCCTACGAATTGCTAAAGACACCTTACAGTTGCCTAAATACAGATGTCCCTTCACATGTCCCTTATAACATCCAAGGTAATGACTACCTATTCCTTAATAATAGGGCTAGTCTTACCATTGAAATAACATAAGAACAGTAAAGACTTAGCATAAGGTAAGTTCCTCTTAAGTACTTGCTCACCTTTTTCAAAATACTTCATTACACTTCACATTCCAAACAAATTTACAAAACAAAGTCTTTATATACATCCATACGAGGATCATTATAAAGTACTTAGAAAATTTTTAATCACACATTACACCTTTCTCAAAACAGTTTAAAGTGAGCTAAGTAACTAAGAGCCCATGGATAACCATGGATATAAAGGGTGTTAACACCTTCCCTTTGTATAACCTACCCCCCGAACTCAAAATCTTTTTAATGTCTTTCATGTTCTTTTATGCCCTTTCCTTTTGGATAAAATAAAAGTCGGTGGCGATTCTTGCTATCCGCAACATTTAACTAAAGTCAGTTCTCCCACCGTGTTACAAATACGAAGCTTGTATTATGGGTCTTGAGGAAGCCATTGACCTCAGGATCAAGACTTTAACTGTATTCGGAGATTCGGCTCTGGTGATCAATCAAACCAACGACAAATGGTACACTCACCAGGAGCATCTGGTTCCATACCGGGATTATACGAGGAGATTACTGACTTTCTTCTCTACAATCACACTTGAGTATATCCCTCGAGATGAAAATCAGTTTGCAGATGCTCTGGATACCATTTCATCCATGATCAAAGTTCAAGCTGCCAACTTTGTGCCTCAGATTGCAGTATCCAGACTTGACAGACCAATATACGTATTCTCAGTAGACGTTGCTAAAGATGATAAGCCTTGGTTCTATGACATCAAATTCTTCTTGGAGGATCAAACATACCCACCCGGGGCATCATCCAATGATAAGAAGACATTAAGAAGGCTAGCTGGTAGTTTCTTCCTGAATGCTGATGGCTCTTTGTACAAGAGAAACTTTGACATGGTGCTTCTCAGATGTGTTGATAAGACAGAGGCAGACTTACTGATGTATGAGGTGCATGAAGGATCTTTCGGTACCCATGCTGGAGGACATGCAATGGCCAAAAAGTTGCTAAGATCAGGTTACTACTGGATCACAATGGATGCAGACTGTTGTGCATATGCCAGAAAATGCCATAAATGCCAGATCTATGCAGACAAAGTGCATGTGCCTCCGAATCCTTTGAATGTGATGTCTTCACCTTGGCCCTTTGCCATGTGGGGCATTGATATGATTGGAAAGATTGAGCCTACCGCTTCAAATGGCCACAGATTTATCCTGGTAGCCATTGACTATTTTATCAAGTGGGTTGAAGCAGACTCGTATGCAAATGTTACCAGGCAAGTGGTAGCCCGATTCCTAAAGAGAGACATCATCTGTCGGTATGGAGTGCCCGAGCGAATCATTACTGATAATGGTTCCAACTTGAACAATAAAATGATGGCAGAACTATGTCGGTACTTCAAGATCCAACATCACAACTCTTCTCCTTACAGGCCAAAGATGAATGGCGCTGTAGAGGCGGCTAACAAGAATATCAAGAAGATTGTGCAGAAGATGGTGGTCACCTACAAAGACTGGCATGAAATGCTACCATTTGCCTTGCATGGGTACCGTACTTCAATCAGAACATCCACTGGGGAAACACCGTATCAACTTGTGTACGGTATGGAGGCAGTCCTACATGTTGAAGTTGAATTACCCTCCTTGCGGGTACTAATGGATGTCAAGTTGAAAGAAGCAGAATGGGTCCAATCCCGATACTAGCAACTGAATCTGATTGAAGAGAAGAGATTAGCTGCAATCTGCCATGGGCAGCTGTATCAGAAGAGAATGAAGAAAGCCTTCGATCAGAAAGTCAGACTTCGAGAATACCAAGTAGGAGACCTTGTGCTGAAAAGGCTCCTCCCTCCTTATACAGACCACAGGGGCAAGTGGACTCCGAATTACGATGGACCGTTCATAGTAAAGAAAGTCTTCTCAGGTGGAGCACTGATGCTCACTACTATGGATGGTGAAGACTTCCTGTCCCCTGTGAATTCAGATGCAGTTAAAAAATACTTCGCATAAATGACCCGTTGGACATAAAAACAGAATGTAAGTCCAGGCAAAAATAGGGCATCCCGACGAGTAAAAAATAGAATAAAAGACTCGGGAAAAAATAAGGGAAAATAAAGAAAAAATGTACACCCGCTGAGTTGAAAAGCTGCATTGGACAGCTCAGGAAAAAATGGGTATCCCGGTGGATTGAAAACCCGAAAGGGCGATTGTTGCACCCCAAAATTTGCCCTCACAATACAGGACTTTGTGTTCTAAGAAGGTTCACAAGGTTCACAAGTTTCCCAATGTCTACAAGACCTTTCATGAGGTTCATGAAGTCTACAAGTTACTTTATGAAGGTTCACAAGGTTCACAAGTTTCTCAACATTTACAAGACCTTTCATGAGGTTCATGAAGTCTACAAGTTACTTTATGAAGGTTCACAAGGTTCACAAGTTTCTCAATGTTTATATAACCTTTCATGAGGTTCATGAAGTCTACAAGTTACTTCTTGAAGGTTCACAAGATTCACAATGTTTACATAACCTTTCATGAGGTTCATGAGGTCTACAAAGTCACTTTACAAGGTTCACAAGGTTCACAATTGGTCAGAAGAGTTGACAATTCCCTCAGACAATGCACCTCCTAAGCAGTGCATCCAAAACTAGGGTTTTGACTTTCATCAGGCTAAATGAACTTCCAAGACTTCAAGTGAGCTTCATAACATCTTATATGTGTGTAAGAACCCCTATGACAAGTTTCAAGACTTTTCTCAGAAGTTTGCTCAGTCAGATGATCAGATAAGTCAAAATCAGTCAATGCAGTTAAAAAGTCAAACTGAGGTCAACTGTGGTCAAACCAAAGTCAAACTTCATGATTTTTTGCCAACATCAATTATATGAAGTAAAATTAATCATTTGATCAAAGGTTGATCATGATTCATCAAGGAGATTTCAGATCATCAAGAATCAGGAGTTTCTAAATTAGGGTTTCCTTAGTAAAAGTCAACTGAACTTTGACCAGCCATAACTTTCACATACTTCATCACCAAGTCTCCATCCAAAGCTCATTTTGAAGGAAATTGAATTATCTACAACTTTGTGTCTCACAAGCCAAGCCCAAAAATGCTTCATTTGGAAGGTATGAGCTAGGACATTATAGGTCCTTTTGAAAGTCAACAAAAAGTCAACAACTTCAAAAGGGCATAACTTGAGATTGGTAAATGATATGGACATGAAACCAGTGGGGTTGTTTAGAAGACTCTTCAAGCTTTCCAAAATGTCCAAGAACACCCTCATAGCATTAAAATTGAAGGATATGTGCCCTTGCAAAGTTGGGAAATTTTGAGTTGGTTTATGATGAAAAAGGAGGTCTAGAACCAATTTCTTCCAAATGGGCTTGTCAAATTATGATCCAATCCATAAAATAGCACTATGCACGACCCAAACCATTAAAAATCAGATTTTTATTATTTTTATTTTTATTTATTTTGATTTAATTCATTAAAAATCATTTTAAATAAAAATAAAATATGAAAATAAGAGATTTTATTTGGATTGAGTTCCTAGAATGTCTTAAATCATGATTTGAATTGAAGAGGAAGGAAATCATAAGATTTGTCCAAAAATAGCAAGCCTTTATGCAAAAATATTGGATTTTCAAAGCATGATCAATTTCAATCTTTTCATATCAAAATTTCCATACAACCATTCAATGTTATGACCTAAATTCATTTACCTATAAGTACTAAACACAACCCAATCATCAAGCCACGAATTCTCTGCCTCCAAAAGTAAGTTCCATTGTTCAAAAAATTCTTCACAAAAGTCACATTCGGATTCTTGGATTTAGGGCTCTAGAAGGTAAAACAAGCACATAGCAAGCTTCCTTGGACTTCTCTGATCATAAACCATCAATCATATGCATCAATACCATCCCATATGGCTCTACCCGAATCAAATTTTGTCTTAAAATTCAATTTTTCGAATTCGATAATGTATGCATTATAAATTGTTTTTAATGACTGATATGTGTTTATTGTGATGCCTAGAACGATTCTGGACAATTGGATTGAAGATTCATGGCCTGAAACGTAATTCACCATAGTTAGGGTTTCGGCCAAGAATTAGGGTTTTGTGATTTACGAAACATAAATGATTTCTAAGACCATGGCTTGATTCGAATGAACCTCTGGACTATGTTTGTGCTTTCAATTTTGTGAAATTTCACAGTTTGGTTGATCATTGAGTTTCGTAGGTTTTGCTGGAGTTTGTTTTTCGCAGGAAAGTTCGTAGCTGGATTCGCAGGAAAATTCGAAGGACATGAGGTTGAAGAAGAAGTTTGGCGCGTCCTGGAAAATTTGAATTTTGTGTTAAATATTTTATGCTTTATTATTCGTTTAATATCACAAACGAACGTTTGTCTCAGTGGTAGAGCTAGCTGGTGTATTGCGTAAGGGGGCTGGTTCGAATCTTGGTGCTGTGCATTTTTTTCTTAATTTTCAGGTTAACTATGGAACATAATATATTATGTTCTATTTCCATTCCAATATCAGATGGGCTCTTCCAGCCGGATGGTCATGCGTGCTTGCTTGTATTCAAGAGGTCCTGGGTTCAATCCTCCCCCAGGCCTTTTTTGGTTTTCATTATTTTCTATAATTTTTCCAGACAAGAAACAAAACCAACTGAAGCCCATTCTCTATCACCTGCGCTTGGCTGGCCTAGTGGTGGGTTTTGATGCTTGTAGGCAGAATGTCCTGGGTTCAAACCCAGCCAAGGTAAGTTTCCTTTTTACCAATTTTTCTGTTTAATTTATTTAATTAATTATTCTCTTATTATTAATAAAAAAATAAATTGAATATGTATATTTAATAAATATCTAAAACAACACTTATATTTTTCTAAAAAATTTCTAAACTTTTATTTTTCTCAATTCAAATTATTTTCTTCTATTATGTAATTAAATTATAATATATGTATAATAATTTTGTAAAAACTCAAAACTATTTTTTAAATAAAATTTAACATTTTATAAATCCTAAAAAATATTTTCTAAGTAAACCCTAATCTATTTTTCCCTAAATAATTATTCAAAACCTAATTTTTATTTTTTTTTAATTTTGTAAATATAATTATTATACATATTCATATAATTAATTTTTCTTGTAAATATAATACTTAATATAAAATTTTGTAAATATGATTAATTTTTGTAAATATAATCTTTAAATATAATTATAACTTATTTTCTCCATATAATATATAAATATTTTTTTTCTAAATTGTTATATATATAAATAATTTTTAATATGTGCTTAGAAATAATTTAATAATTTGTACCTAAATTAAAATGTTATAATAATTATTTAATTGTTCATATTTTTAAATAAAAATCTATATTAAAAATTTAATTTTGTGTTTATTATTCTCATCATGTTATTATAATATTTTTGCTAATTCTATTTATTTTAATTATTGTTATTATTACTAACCATATTATTATTAATATTTATTTTTGCTTATTATTATTTCACTAACCTTATTTAATTTTTTATTATTATTATTACTAACCCCTATTATATTTACTTATTGCTTATTTATTATTTTTGCTTATTATTTATATTTTGCTTCTATATTTATCTTTGCTGTTTATTTTTAATTGCTTATTATAATTATGTAATTGCTCCTTGGTGTAAATTTTGTAAATATGTAATTTATTTAATTTTTATGCTATGGTTAGTAATATAGGGAGTGTAAAACATGTATTTATATTAAAAATCAAATTTAGATCATTTTAATTAAAGATAAATAAAAATTAAACACTCACACACGTAAGTCGATTTTTAATCGCCATCTCACTTTCTAAGGCTATCCCTCAACGTTGCCTAATCATAAGGTCAAGTGGGGTGTATAAAGCAAGTCCCTTAAAAGAAAAATCATCAAGTCCCTAATGGTTGCCTTTAAAGATCAAGTCCCTTTTCGAATAATGATGATAGTCCCTCCTAAATGCTTAATACACCCTACAGTTGCCTTCATTAAACAGATGTCCCTCACATGTCCCTTACATCCAAGGTAATGACTACCTATTCCTTAATAATAGGGATAGTCTTACCACTTAAAGGATAAAGAACAGAAAAGACTTAAATTTTAGGGTAGGTACCTCCTAGTTGCTTGCTCACTCCATTCAAAATTTTTCAAACACTTAACAAATTTCAAACAAATTTTCAAACACAAGTTTTTACGCATCCGTACATGGATCATTATTAACTCATATGAAAATTTTCTATTCACACACTACACATTTTCAAAAACAATTCAAAGTGAGCTAAGTAACTAAGAGCCCATGGATAACCATGGATGTAAAGGGTGCTAACACCTTCCCTTTACATAACCTACCCCCGGACCCAAAAATATTTTTAAAAGGTCTTTCCTGTTCTTTTATGCCTTTCCTTTTGGATAAAATAAAAGTCGGTGGCGACTCTTGCTATCCGCAACATGACTAAAGTCAGTTCTCCCACCGTGTTACAGAACTGGCGACTCTGCTGGGGATTTAAATTTAAGAGGGGTACCCTTAGGAATTAGATCACTTTAAATTGTTTGACTTGTTTGCTTTATATTATCTTGTTGGGGTGCTCTTATGTGTGAAATGTCCTAACCCGGATCTAGTATACCTTAGGTAAATGGCAATAGACCAAGGAAACTGTACGACGTATATCGATATGGTTGATCTGGTGGCCATAGTTAGTGCGACTTCTTGGTTGGTGCTTATGTTCCTTAAGTCAAGTTGAGGATAATATGAGGCTGCCATATGTTGTCAATGCACTAACTAACTTTTAGAACCCTAGTTATCCCATCTTGGCCTTTAGAAAGTAGTGAGGTAACCGTCTTTGGTGCAGACTGAAGTTGGTTGACACTCGATACTACACTCATTGAGATCTTAAACTTGGAGGGTTTTGGTTGGCAAGTAAGTTGCCTTCTGAACAACCACCCTTGTGAAGGATCAATGATATTGAGATCCCTTAGAACCTGGTTACTTTTGTAGGACAGGATGAACCATCTAACTTCAGGGGAGGGTACCTACCTTAAACCTCATGCAAGCCTTTCAACCTAGGGCTATGGTGTGACTTGTTTGTGTGTGCCACATGTTTGTGATTGAACATAACATCATGACATCATCATGCATCATAAGCATAGCATTTTCACTAACCATTTCAAGGACCAAAGGATTTATCTTTGTTCTTTGTTGCAGGTCATGGCTTCTGCTCGTAGAAACACCATCAGGATCAACTTTGTAGACATACCTCCTAAGCTTAAGGAGTTAGTTTCTCAAGTGTCTGATCACTCCCAGTTCATCAAGAGACATGGTCACCTATTGGATCTAGTCACTTCAGGGTTCAATGAAGACATGATGAGTGTTCTGTTTCAGTTCTTTGACCCTAAGTACCATGCTTTACATTCCCTGACTATCAGCTGGTTCCTACCATGGAGGAGTTCTCTAAACTTCTGGGTATACCTGTTCTTGATCAAAGACCCTTCACAGGCTTAGAGAAGGAGCTTAAACCAGAAGTTATTGCTGCAGCTCTACATCTGAAGAAGTCTGACATTGTTCTAGAGACGAGAAGCGGAGTTAAGGGTATTCTTGCTAAGGTGTTGATAGAGAAAGCTCAGGTGTTCTTGAAGGCCATGAGCTACGATGCTTTTGAGGAGATCTTAGCCTTGCTGATTTATGGCTTAGTGTTGTTCCCCAACCCTGACCAGTTCATAGACGTTCATGCCATCAACATATTCCTGAGTCACAATCCAGTGCCTACATTGCTTGGAGACATCCTACATTCTCTCCATACTCGTACTACAAAGGCAAGAGGAACTTTGATGTGCTGCATACCTCTTCTTTCTAGGTGGTTTATTTCTCACCTTCCTCGCTCAGTAATGAAGAATGAGCAAGGGTTCAGATGGTCCAAAAGGATCATGTCACTTTCTCACTCAGATATCCATTGGTGCTCCAGATCTATGGGGAATGTCACCATCATTGACCGCTGTGGGGAGTTTCCTAATGTGCCACTACTAGGCATAAGAGGAGGCATCACCTACAACCCCTCTCTAGCTTTACGACAGTTTGGTTACGCCCGGAGTGATGGTCCACATGACATGTTGATTCAGGGCATTGTGTTTGATTACGACAACGATCTTCAGGGTTACCGTCAGAGATTCATACGAGCCTGGGGGAAAGTAAACAGGGTTGACAGCAAGACACTGGAGCCTAAGTACACTATTCCTATGGAAGCTTATCTCAGATGGGTGCGATCTCGTGCTCAGACTCTCATGATGCCATATCCTGCCATCCTGCCAGTTACTATGGAACCTATTGCTGAAGGAGATACCTCTTATACCATCCTTCACCCAGACATGCCCACTGACATGGAAGACTTACAGAGGTCCTGGATCCAATTGAAGGAGCAAAGGGATACTTTCGAGGCTCATTACAAAGCAAGCCAAGAAAGAATCCTAGAACTAACAAAGCAACTTCATGAGGAACGAAACCTCAACTCATACCTCAACACAAAGAGGAAACGTCCATGGGAGACTTAAAACCCCATCTTTTGTACTTATTTCATTTTTTGTAAGCCCAAAAGGCAAAACAAAGTTATTACTAATAAAAGTTTACCTTCTTGTTTGTCTAAGCAAATTTAAATCCTGTGGTCCTTGAAAACATTGCATATGCATTCCCATATCATTTCATTGCATCACAGGTTTATAATTGTGCACAGATTTCTCATCTTCTCGCTGTTTATTTCAGCAATGGCTCTTGAACAATCAGTTAAGGATCTCCAGGCACAAAATGCACAGTTCCAAGAGCTGATCTTGAACCTGTCCAAGGGGCAGGATGAATTGAAGGCACTGCTGGCCAAGAAGACTAAGAAGACTAGAAGGTCTGCTGGTTTGATCAACATGGGAAGAAGGTTCAAAGGTCTTGCCAAGACCAAAGAACCAGCTGAAGACTATGAATCTGAGGAATCTGAAAAAGAGGGAGGTAGTCTCCACAACACTATGGGGGACTCTGACTCTGAGGCTAATTACTACCATGAGCCTAATGAAGACAAGTTCAAGATGCTGGTGGATAGAATGGATGCTATGGAGTTACAGAAATCATCTGGGCTAGACTTTGAGGATTTGAGTCTAATATCTGGGGTAGTCATACCCATTGGTTTCAAGGTTCCTACCTTTGTTGTCTATGATGGGGTCTCTTGTCCCAAGCTGCATCTGAGGTCATATGTCAGAAGAATTCAACCTCATACTGCTGACAAGAAGTTGTGGATCCACTTTTTTCAAGAGAGCTTATCTGGAGCTCAGTTGGAGTGGTATTATCAGTTGGAGAGTGTCAACATCAGAGACTGGAATGATCTTGCTGAAGCTTTCTATAAGCAGTATCAATACAATGCTGACTTAGCCCCCACTCGCATGCAGCTTCAGAGCATGTCTATGGGTGTCAAAGAGAGTTTTAAAGAGTATGCCCAGAAGTGGAGAGATTTAGCTGGAAGAGTTCAACCCCCTTTGACTGACAGGGAATTGGTTGATATGTTCATGTGTACGCTGAATGGTCCGTTCTACAATCATCTCATTGGAAGCTCATCATCTGGCTTCACTGAGTTGATCATGACAGGAGAGCGAGTAGAGAATGGTATAAAGAATGGTAAGATCCAAGTGGGTACTTCCTCATCAGGTGCTGCAAAGAAGCCTCCCACTGGGAAGAAAGAATCCAATGCTGTTTATGGTCAACCTGATCGTAACAGAAGGCATCAGTCTGTTAGTGCAGTGCATATTTCAAATCCAACTCCTGCAACAACAGAGCAGCCACAGGGCAACCAACAGAGGGCTAGAAGGCAGTTCACGAAGATCAACATGTCAATGGCTCAGGCATTGCAACACTTGTTGAAAGCTGAACTTATTACTTTGAAAGAGGCTCCTCAGAATCCTAATGTTACCTCTCCCAGGTACAATCCCAATGCACGATGTGCATATCATTCAAACTGTCAGGGACATGATACTAATAACTGCTGGATCTTGAAGAATAAAATTCAAGATATGATTGATGCTGGAGAAATTGAGTTTGATCCTCCAGGTACTCCAAATGTGATTACTGCTCCAATGCCAAATCACGAGAAGACTGTCAATGCCATTGATGAAGATTTACATATCCATTCAGTTGCAGAGTTGACCACACCATTGGCCATCATCAAAAAGAAGTTAGTGCAAGCTGGGTTCTTTCCGGGTTGTCGTGAAGATTGTGTCTATTGTGAGTATAATCCAGAGAAGTGCTTCAGGTTGAAAGACGGAATTCAGCGTCTCATGGATAATTACACCATAGTGTTTGAAAGAAAACCGTCTTCTGTGGAAAGTATGGTAGATCATATTACGCAAGGTAACAAGATTGAGGAGGTTGACATGGTTGACAAAGTACCGGTGAGAATCACTTCAAAGGGTCCTATTAAAATCACTCATCAGGGTCCAATCAAGATTACTGCTGAAGGTCCTGTGAAAGTTGTTGCTGAAGCCAGAGTTGCTCCTGTGGTCATTACTACTCCTGGTCCTATCCCGTATACGTCTGACAAAGCTGTGCCCTGGCATTATGGATCTGATGTTTACATCCATAGTGTTAAGCAAGAGCCTGTAGCTGATGTGCCTGTTGATGTTGGCAATATTGCTGGATCTAGTAAGATCACACGTAGTGGAAGAGTCTTCTCTCCTCCAGTTACTTCCAAGAATGCAGTTACTCTTGCTGCTACTTCCACCACTGATGCTAGGGGCAAGGGTCCTGTTATTGAGCCTGTATCTACTGATGTGCCAGCTGCTGATGACCTCTCTAAGCAGATGGAAGAAGTATTGAAAATAATTCGCAAGAGTGATAATGACATTGTTGATCAGTTGGGGCATACTCCCTCGAAGATTTCTATGTTATCTTTGTTATTATGTTCTGAGGGTCATGCCAAGTCCTTGATCAAGTTTCTGAAGACTGCTCATGTACCCAGTGCAATTTCTGTTGACCAATTTGAGAACTGTGTTGCCCACCTGACCTATGACAATGGGTTAGGGTTTTCTGATGCTGATTTGACCCCTGCCAAGAGAGATCATAACAGGGCCTTGCATATTTCAATTGAATGCAGGGGCACTACCTTGTCACATGTGCTGATAGACAATAGTTCCTCTTTGAATGTGTTGCCTAAGGAAGTCCTGAACAAGTTAAGTCCTGAAGATGCTGTGCTGAAGCCCAGTAATATTGTGGTAAAGGCTTTTGATGGTTCTAGAAGAGTAGTGCATGGAGAAATTGATCTTCCAATCAAAGTTGGCTCCCAGGTGTTTACTGCTACATTTTTTGTGATGGATATTCGTCCTTCATACTCTTGTCTGCTTGGTCGTCCCTGGATCCATGAGGCAGGTGCTGTATGTAACACGGTGGGAGAACCGACTTTAAGTAATGTTGCGGATAGCAAGAGTCGCCACCGACTTTTATTTTATCCATAAGGAAAGGTTATAAAAGAACAGGAAAGACCTTAGAGATATTTTTGGGTCCGGGGGGTAGGTTATGTAAAGGGAAGGTGTTATCACCCTTTACATCCATGGTTATCCATGGGCTCTTAGTTACTTAGCTCACTTTAAATTGTTTTTTGAAAGTGTAGTGTGTGAATAGAAAAATTTTCAGAATAGTTGATAATAATCCATGTACGGATGTGTAAAAACTTGTTTGAAAATTTGTTTGAAATTTGTTTAAGTGTTTGAAAAGTTTGAATAGTGAGCAAGCAACTAAGAGGTATCTACCCTAATGTTTAAGGTTTTTTTTCTTGTTCTTTTTCCTTTCCTTGGTAAGACTATCCCTACTATTAAGAGGTAGGTAGTCATTACCTTGGATGTTAAGGGACATGTGAGGGACAATCTGGTTATGAAGGCAACTGTGGGGTGTATTAAGCATATAGGAGGGACTATCATCATTTTTCGAAGGGACTCGATTTGTATAGGCAACCATGAGGGACTTGATGATTTTTCTTTTAGGGACTTGCTTTATACACCCCACTTGACCATTATTCGTAGGCAACTTGAGGGATAACCTTAGAAAGTGAGACGGCGATTAAAATCGACTTACGTGTGTGTGAGTGTTTATTTTAATTATCTTATATTAAAAAGTGATCTAATTTATTTTAAATAAAACACATATTAACACTCCCTAATTACTAACCATAGCAACAATAATAATTATAAAATTTACATCCCGGAAGCAATTACAAAATTATAATAAATAAATATTAAGCAAAATAATTAAATGGCAAAATAAATAAAATATAAATAAGCAATAATAAATAATAAGGGGTTAGTGATAATAATAATAAGAAAAATTAAATAAGGTTAGTATAAATATGAAGTTAGTAAAAATAATTTAAATAATAAGCAAAAAGTTAGTAATAATAAAATAAGAGAGATTAATAATAATATAAAATTAATAAAACAAAATAAATAATATGGTTAGTAGTAATAATAATAAAAATTAATCAAAATATAATAATAATATATTAACGATTTTTCCTATAAACAATTATTTAGAAAAAGAAATATGAATAAGCAATTATTTTAATTTTACAAGTTATCAAGTTATTATTATTTTTTATTATAACTACAAAATTCTAATTATTATAAACATATATTAATATTTATTTTTTAAACAATACATACATATTATAAGAAGAAAATAGGTTTTGAATATCACATTTACAATATTAATCATGTTTATAAAATTTAATTCTATTAATTATTATATTTACAAATTATTTCTAACCATATACAAAAATATAATTATTATAAATTAAATTGTTTCTAAACATCTAAAAGAAAAATAATTTGGATTATAAATATTTTACAAAATATTAACTTTTATTAGATAAATATGCACATGGTAATTATATTAGAATAAAATAACAATTAAGTTTTAAATAGAAAATAAATTAGGGTTTTTTTTTTGAGATTAGGGTTAAGTTATAATTAGGGTTCATGGAATTAATCTAAACCTAATTATCTAAATTTTTTACATATATACATAATATGAATATATTTACAAAATAAGAAAAAAACATTTTTTATATTTTGAGAAAATAACTTATAACATATTTTTTTTAGAACACAAAGAAAATAAAATAAGGTTATTTAGAAATTAAGTTTTTTTTTTTATAATAAACAAAAATATAATTAATTAAGAAAATAGAAGAAAAAGGTGACAAAAATTTAGAACTGACCTTGGTTAGGTTTTGATCCCTTGCTCTCATGTTTACCAGCCAAAAACACCTTCCACCAGGCCACCACGTACACAGATGTGAGAAAGAAGAGACCAGTTGGTTTTGTCCTTGATCTTGAAAATTCCAGAAAAATAAAGGAACAAAAAAAAGGCCTGGGGTGGGATTTGATCCCAGGACCTTTACATTCACAAACGCGCACATCACCACCCGGCTGGAAGAGCCCAACTGTTAGTTTGTTGACAATGAATCATAATATATTGAATCTTCTTTTGTCCTGAAAAATAAAACAAAAACACTGCACTGGCCAGGTATCGAACCAGAGACCTCACAACATACGCCTATCAAACTTACCACCAGGACACACATGTGCGTGTGATAAACAAACCAATAACAATTCATAAAATATTTTAAACAATTTTTGAATTTCCTGAGCGCGGCAAACTTCATCTTCTTCATTCAAATTCGTAGGATTTTCCTGCGAAATCTTCCACCAAAATACCTGCGAAAATCAAATTGGCAGCAATTCCTACAAATCTCATACATGGCCAAAACTGTAAAATTTCCAGAAATTAACCAGTCAAACATGATCACAAGACAATTTTGAATCGAACCATGGTTCTTGAATGAATTTATATAGCCTATATCACAAAGCCCTAATGAAGGTCATAAACCCTAGTAATGGTGAATTCTTATTCCTGCATGAAAAATTCAATTAAATGGCCCAGAATCGTTCTAAGGTCCACCATAAACATCATTCAACAATCAAAAACAAGTTAAACACAGTAAATCAATGGAATCAAAAGGTCAAGTTCAAGAACACGATTTGGTTCGGGTTATGCAATTCGTGATGTTTTTGATGCAAATGGCGATTGATTCATGATCAATGATGTCTCATAATCATGTCCATGTCCTCAAAATACCTTGTAGAGCTCTGGAAATCCAAAACCGAATGTGAGCTTTTTGGATGATTTTTGACTTTGTGAACTTACCTCTAGGCTGCTGGATTTCCTGAGCTAGGGTTATGCTTATGATCTATACTTATATGGGAGTGAATTAGGTCAGAAATATGTCTTCATTGTGTGGAGATTTGGATCCAAAAATATTGAAAAAGATCATGTTGTAAAAGTCCAAATATTTGATCATGAAGACTTGCTATTCTTGGACTAATCACATGATTGCTTTCTCTTTTGAATTCAATCAACAATTAAGAATTTCTAGAAGCATTATCTTCCTCCAAAAATAGATTTTCATATTTTATATTTATTTAAAATGATTTTTATGAATTAAATCAATAATAAATAAAAATAAAATAATAAAAATGCTGAATTTTGGTCAATTGGGTCGTGCACAATGTTATGAGATGAATTGGATCACAACTTAGCAAGCCCATTTGGAAATAATTACTTTTAAGCCTCCATTTTCAACATAAACCATCACAAAATTGCCCAACTTTGCAAGGGCACATCTCCCTCAATTTTAAGGGTATGAGGGTGTTCTTGGACTTTTTGGAAAGCTTGAAGAGTCCTCTAAACAACCCCATTGGTTTCAGGTCCATATCATTTACCAATCTCAAGTTATGCCCTTTTGAAGTTGTTGACTTTTTGTTGACTTTTGAAATGACCTATAATGTCTTAGATCATATCTTTCAAATGAAGCATTTTTAGGCTTAACTTTCAACATCAAAGTTGTAGAGAATTCAATTTCCTTCAAAATGCACTTTGGATGGAGACTTGGTGATGAAGTATGTGGAAGTTATGACTGGTCAAAGTTCAGTTGACTTTTACTGAGGAAACCCTAATTTAGAAACTCCTGATTATTGATGATCTGGAATCTCCTTGATGAATCATGATCAACCCTTGATCAAATGATGAATTTTACTTCATATACTTGATGTTGGCAAAAAATCATGAAGTTTGACTTTGGTTTGACCACAGTTGACCTCAGTTTGACTTTTTAACTGCATTGACTGATTTTGACTTATCTGATCATCTGACTGAGCAAACTTTTGAGAAAACTCTTGAAACTTGTCATGGGGATTCTTACACACATATAAGATGTTATGAAACTCACTTGAGGTATTGGAAGTCCATTTAGCCTGATTAAAGTCAAAACCCTAGTTTTGGATGCCCTGCTTAGGAGGTGCATTGTCTGAGGGAATTGTCAACTTCTTTGACCAATTGTGAACTTTGTGAACCTTGTGACCCATCATAAAATGTCTTGTGAACCTCATGGGAAGTATTGTGAAGCTTGTGAACCTTGTGAACCTCATGAAGTGGCTTTGTAGACCTCATAAACCTCATGAAAGGTATTGAAAGCATTGTGGGACTTGTGAACCTTGTGAACCTTCAAGAAGTGACTTGTAGACTTCATGAACCTCATGAAAGGTTATATAAGCATTGAGAAACTTGTGAACCTTGTGAACCTTCAAGAAGTAACTTGTGGACTTCATGAACCTCATGAAAGGTTATATAAGCATTGAGAAACTTGTGAACCTTGTGAACCTTCAAGAAGTAACTTGTGGACTTCATGAACCTCATGAAAGGTCTTGCAAATGTTATGGAACTTGTGAACCTTGTGAAACTTCTTAGAACACAAAGTCTTGTGTTGTGAGGGCAAATTTTGGGGTGCAACAGCTGCCCCTGTTCAATTTTCTGAAACCTGAGGGGTTAGATTGGTATATTTGCCAGTCGTAACCTGGAAGGTTGAAGGGGATTGAACACAAAAGCCCAAAAATTTGCATTCACCAGTGCATAGAGTGATATTGATGGTTGGTTGAATATGATTGAGTGGGCTTAAAGATGCCACTAGGGGAAAACAGTCCAAAATATGGATGTATAATGAAAGCTGTCAGGAGTCTGGAGTAATACTGATGTAACAGCATGTCTTCATGAGGATAGAGCAATCAATAATGATAACCCTAAAGCAGTCTTGAAGTAATAATATGATTTCAGGAGGATAGAGCAACTAATGGCTCTAAAGCAGTCTTGAAATAATAAGATGGCTTCAGGAGGATAGAGCAATCAATAGCTCTAAAGCAGTCTTGAAGTAGTAATATGATTTCAGGAGGATAGAGCAATGAATAGCTCTAAAGCAGTCTTGAAATAATAATGTGATATGTCTTCAGGAGGATAGAGAATTGAATAGCTCTAAAGCAGTCTTGAAGTAGTAATATGATTTCAGGAGGATAGAGCAATGAATAGCTCTAAAGCAGTCTTGAAATAATAAGATGGCTTCAGGAGGATAGAGCAATCAATAGCTCTAAAGCAGTCTTGAAGTAGTAATATGATTTCAGGAGGATAAAGTAACCCTGAGGTGACAATAAAGCAGTCCCAAAATAATAAAAAGCTTATCAGGAGGATAAAGTAACCCTGAGGTTACAATAAAGTAGTCCCAAAGATCAGTTGTTTGTTGTATAATTAACCTGAAAACAAGGTAGCGTTCTGTATAAATAGTATTAGTTCATGTATTATGTATGTATGTATAACATGATGCACCTAAGTAATGTATTATGTATTCATGGGTATGTATGCTATGGTATGATGTAAATGATGTATGTATGATATGACACTGCTGGAAATGTCTGGATATCTTCATATAACAACTGCTGGCCAGGGAAAATAAATCCCGATTCGTTGTTGAAGAATATGAGAAACTCGTTCCCACCTTGTTTGATAATGTGTTATACATAACCTTCCGTATGATGGGGATGGCAAGGTATATATAACCTCCCGTCTGCTGGGGATAGCAAGGTGTATATAACCTTCTCCTTCGTTTGATAGTAGGGTAGATATAGCATCCCGTCTTCGTTCGTCGTACCTTTATTGGAAAGTAATTTCCCGTATATCCGTATGAGGATAAAAGAGATGGATATAAATTCCAGGGGAGACTTTTTGAAGATAGATTAGTCCTACTGAGGGTTTGTAACTGTCTTGTAAAGGTGAACCGGTGAAGCTTCGTTGAAATCCTTCCCTCGTTTGTCCTTAATAAATACTATTACTGCATTTTCATGCATTTCTGGTAAACATCAATCATATTAAAAGCATACATGCATTTCTGGTAAACATCAATCATATTCAAAAGCATACATACATTCAAACACAACCAATGGACGTTTCGCTTATGTAAATAGGGTAAAAGTAAATCTGGATTCAAAAGATGGAATTTATTTATATCAACAGGTGACCCATACACGGGTAAGTTTGTACAAGGAGACATAAACCCTAGTAAGAGGATTTTGTCATAAAGTTTTTACAAAACAAAGAATATCAGCTATGTGGGAAACAATCCTATTGAGTTTCAATTCTACTATTGCCATTCAAGTATCTCATCTTCTTGCTGTTGAGACGGAAATGATTGGATTGAGCTTTTATCTGTTCGAGCTTGAATAAGTAGTACAACTGGTTACAGTTTCATGGGTGATCTAAACGAAACATAGTCATACGCTTTAATCCCTAACTTTTTCCTGGATTGCCCTTTCAGGTTTTCAATCCACCGGGACACCCTTTTTTGCCCAAGCCGCCTTTTCAGGTTTTCGACTTGCCGGGTGTACATCTTTTTATATATATCCCTAATTTTTGCCCAAACCCTTTTGGTTTGCCGGGATGCCCTTATTTTTGCCTAGGCCTGTCAACCTAGCGGGTCTCTTTTCATGCGTAGTATTTTTTAACTATGTCTGCGTTTACAGGCTGTGGGAAGTCTTCACCATCCATTGTAGTCAGTATCATGGCACCTCCTGAGAACACTGTCTTGACTACAAATGGTCCTTCATATGTCGGAGTCCACTTGCCCCTAGGATCACCCTGTGGTAATATGATACGCTTGATTACCAAGTCACCAGCCTGATATACCTTTGGTTTAACCTTCTTGTTAAAAGCTTTGATCATTCGTTTTTGGTACATCTGGCCATGACAAACTGCTGCTAACCTCTTCTCATCAATCAAATTTATCTGGTCAAGTCGAGTCTGAATCCACTCATCTTCATCCAAGCCTGCATCCTTCATAATTCTCAAGGAGGGGATCTGAACTTCAATGGGCAGAACTGCTTCCATACCATAAACTAAGGAGAATGGGGTTGCCCCTGTTGAAGTACGTATTGTAGTACGATAACCATGAAGAGCAAATGGTAACATCTCATGCCAATCCTTGTAAGTAACAGTCATCTTCTGTATAATCTTCTTAATGTTCTTATTAGCAGCTTCAACTGCCCCATTCATCTTCGGACGATACGGAGAAGAGTTGTGATGCTTAATCTTGAACTGCGTGCAGAGATCAGTAATCATAGTGTTGTTCAGATTAGAGCCATTGTCAGTAATAATCCTTTCAGGGATGCCGTACCTACATATGAGATTATTCTTAATGAACCGAGCCACAACATTCTTGGTAACAGATGCAAATGAAGCTGCCTCTACCCACTTCGTGAAGTAATCAATAGCAACCAGGATGAAACGATGCCCATTAGAAGCAGTAGGCTTGATCTCACCAATCATATCAATGCCCCACATGGCAAAAGGCCAAGGAGCAGTCAACACATTCAATGGTGATGGAGGTACATGTACTTTATCAGCATAGATTTGACATTTGTGACAAGTTCTGGAGTGTTGATAGCAATCAGCTTCCATGGTAGACCAATAGTAACCTGCTCTCAAAATCTTCTTTGCCATGGTATGACCACTAGAATGAGTGCCAAAGATCCCATCATGCATCTCTTCCATAATTTCTGTAGCTTCCTTCTTATCCACACAACGAAGCATAGTTGAATCATGATTGCGCTTATACAGAATGCCATTACTCAGAAAGAACTTAGCAGAGAACCTCCTCAGAAACTTCCTATCTTTGACAGATGCCCCTTCAGGGAACTCCTGAGCTTCAAGATATCTTTTCACTTCATAGAACCAAGGCTTCTCCTCTGCCCCTTCAGTGTCAATCTCATTGCAGTATGCAGGCTTCTCAAATCTATCAATAGTAATCTTGGGAGCTTCATCATCCCAGCTGATCTCAAACATAGAGGCCATGGTAGCTAATGCATCTGCCAACTGATTCTCTCTTCGTGGAATGTGCTCAAAGGTAATCTCTTTAAAATGTGGGATCAAAGACAACACATGCTCTCTGTAAGGAATGAGGTTATCATGCTTGGTATCCCAATCTCCTTTAATCTGACTTACTACCAGGGCTGAATCTCCATATACATCAAGGAACTGAATCTTCATATCAATAGCAGCTTTAATACCCAGGATACATGCCTCATACTCAGCCATGTTATTGGTACAATGGAAACAAAGTCTGGCAGTAATCGGGGTATGACAACCTTCAGGGGAACTAATCACAACACCAACACCATTACCAAGTGCATTGGAAGCACCATCAAAAACCATAGTCCATCGGGATCCTTGTTCAGGTCCGTCATATTGTCCAGGTTCTTTGGTAATAAGCATAATGTCTTCATCAGGGAAATCAAAACTCATTGACTGGTAATCATCCACGGCTTGATGAGCCAAATGATCAGCAACAACACTTCCTTTAATGGCCTTCTGAGTAGTATACTGTATATCATATTCTGTCAAGATCATTTGCCATCTTGCAATTCTTCCGGAGAGAGCAGGTTTCTCAAATATGTACTTGATTGGATCCATCTTAGAAATCAATAAGGTAGTATGGGTCAACATATACTGTCTTAGTCGGCGAGCAGCCCATGCCAAAGCGCAGCAAGTTTTCTCGAGCAGTGAGTATCTTGTTTCACAGTCGGTAAACTTTTTGCTAAGGTAGTATATTGCCTGCTCTTTTCGACCAGACTCGTCATGTTGCCCCAACACACACCCCATTGAGTTGTCTAACACTGTTAAGTACATAATCAAGGGTCTTCCATCAACTGGTGGCATCAAAATTGGAGGTTCTAGCAGGTATCTCTTGATTTCATCAAAGGCAGTTTGGCACTCATCATTCCATTCCATCACCTGATCTTTCTTCAACAGCTTGAAGATTGGCTCACAGATGGTAGTTAATTGGGAAATAAATCTTGCAATATAGTTCAATCGTCCCAAGAAACCTCTAACCTCCTTCTCAGTACGGGGAGCTGGCATCTCTCGTATAGCTTTTACTTTTGCAGGATCCACTTCAATACCTTTGCCACTGACAATGAAACCCAGGAGTTTACCAGATCTAACTCCAAAAGTACACTTATTTGGGTTCAATCTCAACTTGTATTTCTTCAACCTCTCAAACAACTTGTGCAGATGATCAAGGTGTTGCTCTTCATTCTGAGACCTGGCTATCATATCATCCACATATACCTCTATCTCATGATGAATCATATCATGAAACAAAGCCACCATAGCACGCTGATATGTTGCCCCTGCATTCTTCAAACCAAATGGCATTACTTTATAGCAAAAGGTGCCCCACTGTGTCACAAATGTAGTCTTCTCCATATCTTCAGGTGCCATCTTGATTTGATTGTAACCAGAGAATCCATCCATAAAAGAGAATACCTTATGCTGAGCAGTGTTGTCTACCAAAATATCAATATGAGGGAGTGGAAAGTCATCTTTGGGGCTAGCCTTGTTCAAATCTCTGTAGTCTACACACATACGCACCTTACCATCTTTCTTAGGAACTGGTACCACATTTGCAACCCACTGAGGATAAGAAGTCACTGCTAAGAACCCTGCATTGAACTGTTTCATTACCTCTGCCTTGATCTTTTCTGACATTTCAGGACGCATACGACGAACTTTCTGCTTCTTTGGACGACAATCTTCTTTCACTGGCAAACGGTGAACCACAATGTCTGTATCCAACCCTGGCATGTCTTCATAAGACCAAGCAAAGATCTCCACATAGTCACGTAGCATCTGAATCAACCTGCTCTTGACATTGTCCTCTAAATCAGCCCCTATCTTGACCTCTTTTCTGTTTTCTTTAGTTCCCAGATTCACAACTTCGACTGGCTCTTCATGTGGCTGTATAGCTTTCTCTTCTTGTTGTAACAACCTAGCAAGCTCTACAGGTATTTCACAATCGTCCCCATTTCCATCTTCGGTTTGATAGATCGGATTCTCGAAATTATAATTGGCAATAGTAGAACTGTTATCAACAGGATCCAGAGTGGATGAGGATCTGCATTTTAGTGATGTGGGTGTGTGTAAGAACACATAGCTGATAAAGTAAAAATAAAGAAAAGAAAAACAAGGAACACAATATTTACGAAAACGAAACGTCCACTGATTTTATTGAATGAAGTATGCAAATGAAATGACAACCCGTAACAAGCACACCATTGTACCCCGGGTAAGGCACATGGCTTGAAAGCTTTATTGTTCAGAAGTTACAAATTTAAAAACATAACACAGTAATAGTATTTACTCCTGACTAAAGGAGATAGGGATAACATCTTCAGCTTTCCAACTATTGAGTCCAACACCCACAGTAGGAAAAATCCATGCATCCAAGTTGTAGTCTTCATCTTGATCTCCCACAGCATTAATAACCCCTTGATTGGTGACACGAGCAGCACGAGCACGACGAACAACCTTCTGGGACTCTGCAGTGAAACCCAAACCAAACTTGTCAGACTTGTATGGAATATCAGGAAGCTGACCCCAAATAGTACAACCACCTTCATCCACCACAGCTCTAGCATCATTGAGGGAGGCCATTGCCATTGTTGGAGGTTTTCTGGTGACAACAGGAACTTTCTTCACAGCAGGAGGAGCTACATGATCATTAACAACCCAGGGAACCACTTCAAATGACTGACACGGAGTCTCAATGTATTCACCTTCCACTTCCAGATACTTGAAGGTGTTTACATGGCTGACAAAGTATTCTTCTTCTCCATAGACAGTAACAACCTTTCCATTCACCGGATATCTCAACTTTTGATGCAATGTAGAGGTCACAGCACCTGCCCCATGGATCCAGGGACGACCAAGCAGACAAGAGTATGAAGGATGAATATCCATCACATAGAATGTAGCAATAAACACCTGAGAGCCAACCTTGATTGGAAGATCAATTTCCCCATGCACTACTCTTCTAGAACCATCAAAAGCCTTTACCACAATACTACTGGGTTTCAACACAGTATTGTCGCTCCCGACAAATGAAACAGGTTCATATGAAGGTACAGACGCGAACGGTCGGCGAGAGGGACAATGAGAACACACAGCCGTGAACTCACTGGAGATGAATAGAGTCGCCAGCTAGGCATTTTTATCCCGGAGGAAAGGTAATGCTGCATAGACCTGGAAAAAAGATGGATAAGACGGTTGCGAACCAGAGAGACTGAGAAAGGGGGTTGGTTACAACCTGGGAAGGTATTAGCACCCAGATTGTCCGCCGTACTCGACGGGATCCACGCTTAAGAGATTTGTGTTTTAAAGGGGTAGTGTCAGTGCAATCTGTGCATAAAATAGCTGGAAAAGACTGTACAGGTGTCAGTGTGAAGTGTATAAGTGATATGAAGTATGAAAGTGTCAGTGTGAGAATGAAAAAGAACTGCTCATGATCATGAGGCTAAAAGAATGAGGCTAGAAGGAGGGGGAATGGACAAAGACTTTTGTTCGATAACTGTTAAGTTATGCCTACGTATCCTCTCGTGCAATGAGGAAGTCAGAACACCGTAGTTCGACCCAAAGAGACTGATAGATGAATTGACTTGATGAACTGCTTGCTTGTCAATGCTCAAGTGTATGACCTGTCTGGCTCAGGTGCAAACTGTCTTGCATTAGACGGAAGAAGCGAGTTCTCGTTTATGAGTGAAGGTGATGAGAAAAGAATCCCGAAGGAGACGATTATTGTTTGTTTTTGAGTTTTCAGTCTTTTATTGCTTTTAGATTTTTGTCATAAGTTAATGAGCTTAAGTCTAAACCAATGGATTTAGTGAACTCATCACATCTTCCCTCTGATTAGGCGTAATGAGAATACCTTAAGTGTGAAGTCAGATTCTCACACTTAATCACCTTTGGTGTAGGATTAAGATCATTAACCTACTTGTGATTATTTAGATGTTTTTTGTGGTTTTTGTTTAGTGTTGAGTAATGAGGTTAAGCCATAATCAGAGATTAAACAGACTCATTACACCATCCTAAAAGAAGGATGATAGATGAGAATGTTTAAGCTGAGGAAAGCTCCTCAACTTAATCCATGATTAGGGATTAAACTCATGACAAAACAAAGCCTTTATTGAGTGGATTTTAGTTAATGATATGATGATGAAGTGTTTTTTATGATTTGTAAGACAACTTGAGGGGGACTTGTCCATTAACACTAGGGTTAGTCCTTCTTAACCAATTAAGGAAGAATTAGAACCCTAATGCAAGGCCCAAGTTACAAGTGTGATGTCTTGATGATTATTAAGTGGATTGATTAAGAGATTTAAACACCTTAAGGGTTCAAGACTTAGGATTAAAGTTATACACTCCATCCTAAGAGAAGGATGCAGGCATAAGCTTAATCACAAAGTCTTAAAGCCTTTAGGGTTTAGTCCCTGATTATGGGATGAGAAGAGAGGACTCAAAGAGAGACATAAAAGGTAAAACTATGGGGGGACTAATCAAAACCCTAATTCATTGTCATGCTTGGATGATCCTAAAGTTTGTGAGGTTTTCAAGAGCAATCTTCAGAAGAACCACCAGGAAGCAGATGAACAGGATCAAGAGAAGCAAAGTGACTTGCTTCATTCAAGAAGTCAAGTCACTTGGAGAAAGAAAGTAAGATGAAGAAGAAGAGCAAGCTCAAACTCAAACACATATAAGAATGCATCAATGGATGCAAGAGAGATGAGAAGAAAAGTTATGAGAAGTGAAGGCAAATTCACTTCTCAAAGTTTACTCACCACCTGAAATGTTAGAAGGAAATGCAATGCAATGCTAAATGAAATGAAATGACATTATGCTAGACCAAACCAGAAGCATGTTGATGATGATAATGATGCTATGAGATGCTGCAAACATGAGGCAAGGCATGGGGATGTTCATACAAGATCATGAATGCAAATGATGCAAGCTAAGGAGCATGAACAAGCATGGAAAGTTATGAAGCATACAAGGCAAATGACATGGCAAACATGTAATGCAATGATCAAACATGCTTTCTATATGTCTTAGGATATCAAATGAATCATAAGTATGCACAAAATGCAAAGACAAGTCATGTTATGCAAGAGAATGCAAGAAGGATGCAAGAGAAGGCCCAAATTAGGGTTCATGGATCAAACATCAAACCAAAATCCAAAACAGAAACAAACCTTAATATAAAAAATGGAAAATGCCACCCAAAGAAACCCTAAACCTATAATGAACCACTGCCCAAAGGGGAACTCTCAACTCTCAACCAATCTCAAGATATGATTTTTACAAGTTATTAGGGTTTTTTAGGGTTCTTAACAAAAGAAATGCCAAACAATTTGAAAATGCAAGAACAATTCATGGCCTTTTTACCTCAAAAACTACATGTCAAATAGGATGCAACACAAAAAGAACCAATGTCCAAACCTTCTTAGATAGGCAGAAATGAATTTTTGAACTTATGATCAAAATAATGCACAAAAAATGATTTAATTCAATGAAAAATTCTCAAAATGCATCAATACCAAAAAATAAATTTGGTTTGAAGGTTGGACAATGTTTCTAAACATCTTAGAACATTTCATGAATTTTTTTGTAATTTTTAAATACCCAAAAGTATTTTTAATTAATTAATTCCCATTAATCAATTAAAAATAATCTTTTAAATATTTAAAAATATTTTTTAAATGATAAAAAATAAAATAAAAATATTTTTGGGTCTTAAAATTAATAAAACTTTTAGGAAAAAAGTTTCATAATTTTTAAGAATTTTTAACTATTTTAAAATAATTATGCAAGTTTAATTGAAATAAAATGAAATAAAAACAAATAAAAATAAAAGTCAAAGGAATGGAGGGCCAGGATGGGCTTTGGATTCAAACTGGTTGACCAGCGCGCAAATGGAGGGTGTGGATTGCATCTGACCTAATACGAATTAATTAAACTAATGAGAGAGATTAGGGCTAATGAAAAGGATCTGGGCCATCCAAAAGGGAGGGAAGTCAACAAGTCAATGGCCATCTACGGCTAAAATTCAAACTGACGTTAATTATGCAATTAGGGTTTAATCACATTCAGGTGGCCGGAGAAGACTTCCGGTCGTCTTCTCCGGCCAGCACCTCACCGGGAAATCTCCAAACTTCCTCAAAACGTAACGAAAATGAAAACTAAGCACACCAAAATGATCCCCATGGTCCCCTGAGCTAAAACCCTAAGTCCAAATAAATTTCTTCTTCCTCAAAACCATGAATCGAACAGAACAAGTTTTAGGGCAAACCAGTTTCAGAGACAAATTAAATGTTCATTTCAAAGCCATTTTAAAAACCAAAAGCATCAGGATGATCAGTGAATCACATAGAACAAGTTTGTAACAAGAAAAGCAATTTCTGGAAAAAATAAATTTCAGGCTACCTGAGATTCGAAGCTTTCAGTTTGAGAACTTTCTGGCCACTTCTTTCAGTGCAAACTGCTCCACTTGGTCCCCAGAAGATGTTTGAATGCTCAAAAGAAGTTTGAGTTGGCTGGATAGTGAGTTTCGAAAGCTTCTGCTCAAGCTTGGTCAGAAATGGCAATGGAGATTCTGGCACTTTCAGGTCATAGTGAATGGTGGTTTGTGGTCCTGAGGATGAATGGAGAAGCTTTGCAAGGTTTGTTTGACTGTTTGTGAGCTAGGATGAGAGTTTCGAATGAAACTGCAAGCTGGTGTGGAAATGGTGCAGTGATGTTGTAGCTTGTTTAAGGCTTGATTCTTGGTTGCTTTGGGCTCAATGAGACATGGTGAGATGATTGGTAAAGATGGTTTGGATGTATGTGAGCTGGGCAGAGAGTTTCGAAGACAAAAGCAAAATGGAGTGTTCTTGTGTATGTGTTGAATGAGGATGTTTCAGCCTTGCTTTGTGTTATGTCTAGCTTGCAAATTGTCCACATAACTCTCTCCCATTGGTCAGTTGACAAGACATGCCCTTTATTGATTGGTAAGTTAACTTTTGCAAAAAGTCAAATAATGTGTAAGAGAAGCATGGCTCATGGTCTAGGCAAGTACATGGGCATGGGCTGGCGCAGCAAGGTGAGGTGAGAGGCTAGCAAAGCTCAGCATCCAAGGCTGCAAGTGGTAGGAAGCATGATCATGAGTTTTGCAACTTGTGACATTTTGGTTCACATGTGATTCTTTTGCATAACCAAACATAAACCATAGGCATTCTTGGTTCAATTCTGATTTTTATGACTTAGAGAATGTTTATGTAATGGTTTGAAATGAATTAGAAGTCACATAATGCATTGGTTCATGACTTTGCAAAATTTCCAAATGGGGCATGCCTTGAAAATCAATGATTTTAACCAACTTTGCATTGCCATAACTTTTGATCCAAGAAGAGTTTGATCATGTTCTTGTACTTTTTGAAAAGGGAAAGATGAGATCTACAACTTTCATGACCAAAGTTTTTCCATTTGAAGCCTTTTTGGATCAAGAATCAAGGCCTGAAAAATGACCTAAAATGATGCATTCTTGAAAAGTCAACTATGCCCAAAAAGTCAACATTTGCAAAAACCCTAAATTCTTGATTTTTATGAACTTCAACCTTCTTCCATGATCAAGTAAAGATCATATACACTCAAAATGATGAAGATCACCCATTGGTTGGGTCATTGGGGGCCTCAGATGCCCTGATTTTGCACTGACTTGTCTGAAAAGTCAACTCTTGATCAGATGACTTCCCCATGGAATTTCTTAATGAAAATTGATATGCATACTCCCTATACCATATAGAGACCAATGGAAACAAGAATGCCCAAAAAATTTGGGGTTATGGCCTCTGAAACCAAAACCCTAATTTTAGGTCAACTGTGCAGTCAAACCTGGCCCTGCATTCACTCAAACCCTAGTTCTTGTGATTTTTCTGCAATTTTGACTTTGAGGAGATGAAATATGATATAAGAACACACATGGACCCCTTTGAGTTGATTGGTGGCCTTTGGAGTGGCTCAAGATGCCCTGAGGTTGCTCAGATCACAAACCCTAGGTGCAGATGCCTTAGAAACTATGCAGTGAACCAAAAATGAGATGTGAGATGATATGATTGTGTTTATGCATATGAGGATGATCACAAGCCATGGTGAAATGGGTGAGAGCAAATTTGGGGTGTTTACAGCTGCCCCTATTCAAACATGAGTTAGCTGTGCAGGATGTAAGCAACGGCTTAACAGGCAAGCAAGATAACTTGTGGTTGAATATCAAAGACAGTCCAAAATTTGCACTCACAGAAGTGAAGAAGAAAAGGGATATAGATTGTAAAAGCAAAAATAGAGTATATTGTAAAGGTGCGGAGAACAAAGCGATGACGGGGACGGCCGACATGCTGGGGATAGAAGGTAAAGCCAAGACGGGGACGGCCGACTAGCTGGGGAAATAAAATCACGATGGGGACGGCCATCAAGATAAAGTTGTAAAATTCTCTGGGAATTAATGAAACATGACGGGGACGGCCATCAAGTTTATAAATGTAAAGTAACCAACGATGGGGACGGCCATCGGGCTAGAAGGAAAAGGGACCACGACGGGGACGGCCATCGGGTTAAAGAATAAATGAAATAAACAGATGATGGGGACGGCCATCAAAGGTGAAGGACGATCACCTAGCAGGGGACGGCTGCTCTGTTGGGTATAAAAGAAAATATGATGGGGACGGCCATCAAAGGTGGAGGACGACCACCTGGCAGGGTACGGCTGCCGAAAATATCAACGATGGGGACGGCCATCGGATAGAAAAGGTCAACGATGGGGACGGCCATCGGACGAGCATGATGGAGGAAGACCATCAAGAAGTGGAGGACGACCACTCAGCAGGGGACGGCTGCTCTCGAGGTTTCTCATGACATAGGACGAATGCCAGATAACCAAAATCAACAATGGGGACGGCCATTGGATAAAATGATGAAGGACGATCATCAAAAAGGTGGAGGACGACCACCTAGCAGGGGACGGCTGCTAAAATCGACGATGGGGACGGCCATCGGACGAGCAAGATGGAGGACGACCATCAAGAAGTGGAGGACGACCACTCAGCAGGGTACGGCTGCTCTCGAGGTTTCTCATGACACAGGACGAGTGTCAGATAAAAAGGAAATTTGCTTTGTTGGCGATCTACTGGGGAGTAGTAAACACGGACGAGCGTTTACATCCAAGAAACAGGAGGTATAAGCGTTTGTTATTGTGTATAGATTAAAGATGCGGACGAGCATCCTTAGACTATGATACGGACGAGTATCATGTAGAAACCAATACTGACACGTGTTCAGAGATGATGATACGGACGAGTATCAACTGGCTAACAGAGAACACGGACGAGTGTTGAATCTGAGAGGATTCCTCTGGGGAATAACAGACACAGACGAGTATCTATATTCAAGGAGACACAAGTGTTTGACACGGTGTATGGGTTAAAGATGCGGACGAGCATCCCTAAGACTGTGATACGGACGAGTATCACGTAGAAACAAACACTAGACGCAATGTTCTGAGATGATGGTACAGACGAGTACCAACTGGTTAACAAAGAACAAGGACTATTGTCGAATCTGCGGGGGTACGAGTGATGGTGTATACAAGATACGGGCGAGTATCTGTATAAGCGTACCAATGAGTAGTGAGTATATATATGAGTGTTTATCTGCTGGGGAGAGTGACACAGACGAGTGTCAAGAGAGAAAAGTATAATATTAACAAGTGTATGGGTGATAAAGGTAAGCGACTGCGCTGGGGATATGACACGGACGGGTGTCAAGAAAGTGTATATATGAGTATATGTGAGTGCAAAGAGGATGTCTTTGGCTTTCTGCTGGTGATTTGACACGGACGGGTGTCAGGAAGTATCTGTAGTACGGGTGATTTTGTTTGTAAAGTGTATTCAGGCAACCTGTTTGGGGAAGTGATGACACGGACGGGTGTCAGAAATATATACTGGTGTTTGGTGATTGGAGAGGCAACTGCTTTTGCTGGGACTCTGGTGGGGATTTTTGTATAATGATGATGAACGGTTTGTTATTCACAAGTGTTACTTCAGAACATGGCTTATGATTATGCTATGCATTTGATTTTTGCCGTAATGCTCCGTATTAGACGGAATGCTACGCTCTGGGGGATATTATGATGCGAATGCTATGATTATGCAAAGATACAAAGACCCGGGATTCGGATCCCATTGCTGCGAAGATCTCTGGCTGATCTGCTTGAAGTGAACATCCCAGCTGGGGATGAGATCAGTGATAGATCTGATGACATATCTGCTTGGGATATAGGTCACCGATTGACATATCCTTATAATATGGGACCCAGCTGGGGTTTGTAGAAGCTTTCTTCACTCTGTTGTGATCTCTTCGTGCGTTGCTCTTCTGAATAGAGGCTGAAGATTCTGTGGGGAGATAATTCCCTGACTCCTGTACTCAGCTGAGGATGAAATGGTAACTCGGCTGGGGAATTGTGAGAGGCAACTCAGCTGGGGATAGCAACAAGAGGCAACTCAGCTGGGGATAGAGCATTTCAGATGCTGAGATTGAGTGTATGTTGATTTGACAACTTTGCTGGGGAAGTGGGCACCCTCCAGTGCCACGTGGGAGATAGACCGAGTTGATAATGATTCACCAGCTTGCCGAAACGTAACTTGCATGCCCCAGGTTGCGTTCTGGATACCTGCAATCCTGCAAAGATAAGGAAACGCACAAAAGGTCCCGAGGTATCCTTCACTGAATTCCGTCAAAGGAGTTAAGCATTCTCACGAGTAAGTATATTCCCTGCAAGCATGTGTTTTTATTTTTATTTTTAGAGAAAGGCATCTGTACTTATGCAATTGTATTTTTAGAGATATCAGACAACTCTTTGCAAAACCTAAATGTAAAAACGAGACATGACTGAAAATCTGATTTTATTAATTCATGTGCCCTGAATTGGCGAGATACAGTCAAAGAAACAAATCCCCTGAAATGAGGAGATTGTTACAAATTGAGAAACAAAATGCTGGCGGTGTTGACGACGCTTTAAGGAGCTTCCTCTCCTGCTATGACTCGTATGACAATGACGTCCTTCTCGTCTTGCTTTCTGAAGAAAGTTGATTCTGATTGAAGCTTGATCGTTTCAAGGCTTTCCAAGTTGTGACAAAACAGACGAATTCAGAATGCAGTTGTTCGCTTATTCCCTTATTTTGCATGGATCGCCCTTTCGGGTTTTCAATCCATCGGGATACCCATTTTTGCCTGAGCTGTCCAATGCGGCTTTTCAACTCAGCGGGTGTACATTTTTCATTTATTTCCCTTATTTTTGCCCGAGTCTTTTATTCTGTTTTTGACTCGCCGGGATGCCTTATTTTTGCCTGGACTCACATTCTGTTTTTATGTCCAGCGGGTCTTTTTATGCGAAGTATTTTTTAACTGCATCTGAATTCACAGGGGACGGGAAATCTTCACCATCCATGGTGCTGAGCATCAGTGCTCCACCAGAGAAAACTTTCTTTATAACGAATGGTCCTTCATAGTTTGGAGTCCATTTGCCCCTGTGGTCTGTATGAGGAGGGAGGATTCTTTTCAGCACAAGATCCCCTACTTGGTACTCTCGATGCCTGACTTTCTGATCAAAGGCTTTCTTCATTCTCTTCTGATACAATTGTCCATGACAGATTGCAGCCAATCTCTTCTCTTCAATCAGACTCAGTTGTTCGAATCGAGACCGAACCCATTCTGCTTCACTCAGTTTAACATCCATTAATACCCGTAACGAGGGTAGTTCAACTTCAACAGGTAGGACTGCTTCCATACCATACACAAGTTGATACGGTGTTGCCCCAGTGGATGTTCTGATCGACGTGCGATACCCATGCAAGGCAAACGGTAGCATTTCATGCCAGTCTTTGTAGGTGACTACCATCTTCTGCACAATCTTCTTAATATTTTTATTTGCTGCCTCAACAGCGCCGTTCATCTTTGGCCTGTAAGGAGAAGAATTGTGATGTTGGATTTTGAAGTCCCGGCACAGCTCTGCCATCATTTTGTTGTTTAGATTTGAACCATTATCAGTAATGATTCGCTCGGGAACTCCATACCGACAGATGATATCTCTCTTCAGAAATCTGGCTACCACTTGTCTTGTGACATTTGCATATGAGGCTGCTTCAACCCACTTGGTGAAATAATCAATGGCGACCAGGATGAATCTGTGACCATTCGAAGCAGTTGGCTCAATCTTGCCAATCATATCAATGCCCCACATGGCAAAGGGCCACGGTGAAGACATTATGTTCAAAGGATTAGGAGGCACATGCACCTTATCTGCGTAGATCTGGCATTTGTGGCATTTTCTGGCGTAAGCACAACAGTCTGCATCCATTGTGATCCAGTAATAGCCTGATCTTAACAACTTTTTGGCCATGGCATGTCCTCCAGCATGGGTACCAAAAGATCCTTCATGCACTTCATGCATCAGTAAATCTGCTTCCGTCTTGTCAACACATCGGAGGAGTACCATATCAAAGTTCCTTTTGTATAAAGACCCATCAGTGTTCAGAAAGAAACTTCCAGCAAGCCTTCTCAAAGTCTTCTTATCATTGGAAGATGCCCCAGGTGGGTATGTTTGATCCTCCAAGAAGCACTTAATGTCATGGAACCAAGGCTTATTATCTTTGACAACATCTGCTGCGAATACATATGCTGGTCTATCAAGTCTAGACACTGAGATCTGGGGTACAAAGTTAGCAGCTTGAACCTTGATCATGGATGAAATGGTAGCAAGAGCATCCGCAAACTGATTCTCGTCCCGAGGGATATACTCAAGCTTGACTGTTGTGAAGAAAGTCAATAACCTTCTTGTATAATCCATGTAAGGTATCAGATGATCCTGGTGCGTATACCATTTCCCATTGGTCTGATTGATCACCAAAGCTGAATCCCCGAATACGGCCAATGTCTTGATCCTGAGGTCAATGGCTTCCTCAAGACCCATAATGCAGGCTTCGTATTCAGCTTCGTTGTTAGTGCAGTTGAAAGTGAGTTTTGCCGAGAAAGGCAGATGAACCCCTTTGGGTGTAATGAGTACTGCACCAACACCACGACCATTCATGTTAACAGCCCCATCAAACATCATAGTCCATTCTTCCTCCGGGTCAGGCCCTTCGGTGTGAATAGGCTCCTCGTGATCTTTTGCTTTAATGAACATGATGTCTTCATCAGGGAAGTCAAACCTCATTGGCTGGTAATCATCAATGGGTTGCTCAGCAAGATATTCAGATAATACACTGCCCTTGATGGCTTTCTGAGATGTGTACTGTATGTCGTATTCTGTGAGAATCATCTGCCATCTTGCAACCCGACCGGTAAGAGCTGGCTTCTCGAAAATGTACCTAACTGGATCCATTTTTGAGATTAATAAGGTAGTGTGGGTCAACATATACTGTCTCAGTCGGCGAGCAGCCCACGCTAAAGCACAGCAAGTTTTCTCGAGCAGTGAATAACGCTGTTCACAGTCGGTAAACTTTTTGCTTAGGTAGTATATTGCATACTCTTTTCGACCAGACTCGTCATGCTGGCCCAGCACACACCCCATTGACTCTTCTAACACTGTCAAGTACATAATCAGAGGTCTTCCTTCTACTGGAGGCATGAGGATTGGAGGTTCTTGTAAGTACTCTTTGATCTTGTCAAAAGCCTTCTGGCAATCTTCGTTCCACCTGACCGTCTGTTCTTTTCTTAACAGTTTGAACAAGGGTTCACAGGTCGCTGTAAGGTGAGATATGAACCGTGAAATGTAGTTCAATCGACCTAAGAAACCTCGGACTTCTTTCTCAGTTTTCGGTGCAGGCATTTCTTGAATAGCTTTGACTTTATCAGGGTCAACTTCAATCCCTTTCTCGCTTACAATAAAGCCCAGCAGCTTACCGGATCGTACCCCGAACGTACATTTGTTGGGGTTCAACTTCAGTTGATACTTCCTCAGACGCTTGAATAATTTGAGCAGATTTACCAGATGGTCCTCTTCAGTAAGGGACTTGGCGATCATATCATCCACATAACACTCTATTTCTTTATGGATCATATCGTGGAATAATGTCACCATAGCCCGTTGATATGTTGCACCAGCATTCTTCAGTCCGAATGGCATCACCTTGTAACAGAATGTGCCCCAAGGTGTAATGAATGTTGTCTTCTCCATGTCTTCAGGTGACATCTTGATCTGATTGTATCCCGAAAATCCATCCATGAAGGAGAATACCGAGAACTGAGCCGTATTATCCACCAATACATCAATGTGAGGTAATGGGAAGTCATCCTTCGGGCTGGCTCTGTTCAGATCCCGGTAGTCAACACACATTCTTACTTTGCCATCCTTCTTAGGCACAGGTACTATGTTAGCAACCCACGGCGGGTAGCTAGTCACAGCAAGGAACCCGGCGTCCCATTGCTTTTGTACCTCTTCCTTGATTTTCATAGCCATGTCTGGGCGAGTTCGGCGCAGCTTCTGTTTGACTGGTGGACACTCCTCTCTCAAAGGCAGCTTGTGCACAACTATATCGGTATCCAACCCTGGCATATCTTGATACGACCAAGCAAACACATCAACATACTCTTGAAGCAGATCTATCAGTTGTCTCTTCACTGAGTCTTGCAGGCAGGCCCCTATTTTAACCTCTTTCACGTCTTCGTCAGTACCAAGATTAATCACTTCAATCTCCTCCTGATGAGGAGTAATAACCTTTTCCTCCTGTCTCAACAACCTGGCTAGCTCTTCAGGAAGCTCATATTCCTCATCAACCCCTTCATCAGCTTGATTGATTGGATTGTCAAGGTCATACGATGTCATAGCCGTGCTGTTGTCGGTGCAGTCTGGAAGGCACTCTCTGCAAGGGTTAAGTTCGTTCATTTTAGTGATTGATTTTAATCTTGCTTTAGAAAAAAGTGAAATGAAGTTATCATTTTGAAAACACCGCCATTTATTTTTGTACAAAAAGAAAAATGGAAAAACAGTGAACAGAAAAGACTCGTTTGCAAAAAGATGTCTGATATTTCATTAATTTAATCTTGTTTGCACAAAAGTACAGATGGCCCTGATTACAAAATGAGTCTTGTCATCTTGGGCAAGATGCAAGACTTTGATGCATGCTATAAAAATACAGGAAATAATAATTACTCTGCATGAGTAACTCTTATAATTTCCTGGGAAGACCAGTTCGAGACACTGCTCCCCGGGATCTTTGGACGAATCCAGCTTTCCAGGTTGCGTTCCTCTTCCAGCTCGTCTTCCAGGCAGTTGATAGCATTAGGGGTAAGCATCCCCCCACTGACAAAACCAGGCTCTGCAGCAGCCTTTGCTTGATGTTAAGTTGGTTTGTAACCCAACCCAAATTTGTCCTTCTTCTCCTCCACAGCTAAAACCTTGCCCTAGCCTAGGGCAGTTCCTTCTTCAACAACCTTCCGGGCTTGTTGGTATGACGACATGGAGATCCCCGATACAGCAGATGCTTCATTGACATTCAAGGCTTCAAAACCTTGGCTCATTGTCTCATGGATCTCTCCATCCATCTCAATGTATTTATAAGTAGCCAGATGGCTAACAAAGATATCCTCTTCCCCACAGATTGTGACAACTTGGCCTTCCCACTCAAATTTTAACTTTTGGTGAAGGGTAGACGTTATTGCGCCGGCGGCGTGAATCCAGGGTCTACCCAACAAACAGCTGTAGGCGGGCTGAATGTCCATCACATAAAAGATAGTTTTAAAGGTCTGTGGGCCAATTGTCACGGGCAGCTCAATCTCTCCCAGAACCGATCTCTTCGAACCATCAAAGGCTCTTACCACCAGGTTGCTGGGTCTCAATGCCAAACCATCGTATTCTAACTTCACCAGAGCCTTCTTTGGTAAGACATTCAGGGAAGAACCTGTGTCCACCAGCACATGAGAAAGGACAGCTCCTTTGCATTCCAGGGTTATGTGCAAGGCTTTGTTGTGATTGCGGCCATCCGCTGTCAAGTCAGAATTGGTAAACCCTAGCCCATTGCTAGTAGTAACATTTCCAACCACGGTTTCCAATTGGTTGACAGTAATCTCCTCAGGCACGTAAGCTGCGTGCAAGACTTTAAGCAGTGCATTCCGATGGGCTTCGGAGCACATAAGCAGTGAGAGGATGGAGATTTTGGATGGCGTCTGGTGAAGTTGATCCACAATTTTGTAATCACTCTTTTTGATGATTCGCATAAACTCATCAACTTCCTGATCGAATGGAGTTTTCAGGGCTTCTTTGGCAGCTGGATCTTCCTGCACCGGGCCTTTTCCCTTTGCCTTGGCGGCAGCTTCTGCCTCGGCAGTGGGTCTTTGAACTTGTGAAGCAAAGAGACGTCCGCTTCGAGTGAAGCCTCCGCCTCCCCCCACATTATCTACTTGTGGTGCAGGTGCTGATGTTTCAAGAGTGATTCTTTTTCCTTCGCAGTACACGTCAGAGCCATAGTGCCAAGGGATGGCCCTATTGCTTTCATATGGTACTGGTCCAGGCACCGTGACAGTGACTGGACTGATTGCTGCTGCTGAAGGGACTGTTATCGTTTGTGGATCATAAAAGATTGTAACTGGTGCTCTGGCGGGAGCAGCACCTTCTGAATGGTAGGCGGAATTATTTTCAGGATCGTAGAATATGGTAACAGTAGAGACATCTTCATGATTGATTGCTGGTGTTGTAGGAGGTATTGTTGGAAGGACTGTTGTTGTTGTTGATGGAGATTCGAAATGGAATGAAGCTGAAGTTGTAGCAGGAGAAACTGTTGAAAACTGATCATTTGGGAGGACAGGCGAAGTACTTCTTGATGTTGCTGGTGAATTGTCGGGAACAATAGTTGCTGCAGTTGTAGGAGGTTCTGAAACCGTTGTTGATGAAGTTGCCGGATTTGTTGGGAATGATGTAGTGATCTGTAGCAGGCCACTCTGAATAAGGCTGTCAATGCCATTCCTCAGGTCCTCGCACCCATTCCATGAAATATTGCAGTATGGACACCCTAGTTCACACCCCGGAAATATTTGGTTTTCGCGGAGTTGAGCCTTGATTTCCACCAATGGTGTCCTGATCTGATCCACACTAGTTATCAAATAAGATGGTTGGTCTTCTTCAATAGCGTTAATCCGGGGACCACCATGGTTTGGCATTGGGTTTTTATTGACATTGGGCGGCGGTGCAAAATTCAGAGCCTTGGAGTCTACCAAGTCTTGTACCTTCATATGCAGAGCTCTGCATTTTTCTGTACTGTGACCAGGTGCGTTTGAATGAAAAGCACACCTAGCATTGGAGTCATAGTTTCTTAGTAGACTGTTGGGATCCGGAGGTGCCAACGTTCTTAGCTCAACTAGGTTGAGTTTCAGAAGTTGTGGCAGCAAGGCAGCATACGGCATTGGGATCGGGTCGATCACTCGGTTAGCTTGGGATGGCCTTTGTTGGAATGGCCTCTGTTGATTGTTGTTGGTGTTGTTGTTGTTGAAGTTCCTTGGAGGATACTGATCCTGGTGATACTGAGGTTGTTGTCGGAAGTTTTGTTGCGGAGGTTGATAGACTGGCTGTGGATGAGCTGGAGCAGGAATGGTGACTGCTGCTATTGTTCTCTGAGCATATTGGGGCCTACCCCTGTTTGAATGGATGGCATTGGTCTCGCCAGTTCTTCTCGGGCCTGCAAAAGGCTTTCTTGTACTACTGGACGAGCTTGCACCGTTGTCTGAGATCTTTCCCATTTTTAACAAGCTTTCAATTCTCTCCCCAGCTATGACAACATCTGCGAAGCTAGTGGAGGAGAAAGCAGCCAACCTGTCAATATACGTTCCCTGGAGAGTGTTCATAAACATGTCTGCCATTTCTCTCTCAGACATTGGTGGTTGAACGGCAGCAGCCAGTTGCCTCCATCTTTGAGCATATTCTCTGAAGCTCTCCCTCGAAGACTGTGACATTCCCATCAGGAGAGTCCTGTTGGGTGCCATGTCTAGATTATACTGATACTGTCTGATGAAGGCTTCTGCCAGGTCCTTCCAGCATCTTATAGTTGCTCTTGTCAGATGGGAATACCATTCCCTAGAAGCTCCAGTCAAGCTATCTTCGAAGTAAAACATCCAAAGTTTCTCATCCATTGTATAGGCCTTCAGCCTTCCCAGAAATGATTGTAGATGAGTCCGGGGGCATGAAGTCCCATTATACTTTTCGAAACAAGGAGGCTTGAACTTATGGGGGATCCTGACCCCTTCTACCAAACCCATGTCCATGACGTCGAACCCCAGAGAGTTTTGAGATTCTAAGGATCTCAACTTCTCAGCTATTTCCTCCAATCGTCTATCATAAGTTTCCTCTCCAGCGCCCATTACTGTAAATTGGTCCTCCTGAGGATCTTCTTGAAGTACCCTCCCTGCTGTGGCAGTCCCTTGTATATTGACTGGGATGTTGGCCTCTGGATGGAGATGGGGTCCAAAAACTGGGGGATTGACATGAGGTTGGACCCTCTCGTTGTTACTTGTGCCAGCAGTTCCCACATGGGGCTCCTCTTGATTCCTCCCTTCTACCAAAGTTCTGAGCCTCTCCTGGCTTTAAGCTAAGTTGTTCATTACTTCCATGAACTGTGTTATCTGCGTTCTCATCTCCAACCTTTCGTTGGCCATCTGGTTTCTGACCTCCGTAAGGTCCTGCTGCATCTGATCCATCTGAATTCCCGGAAGGTTGTTTCTAGTTGGGTACCTGTGTGGCCTGTTGAGAGGAAATACCCGGCGGCGAGCAATAATTCCTGAGTATCACAACAGAGGTTAGCAACAACAAAACAAAACCTACAAAACAAATAAAAGGTTAGCATGCAATGCAGTTATGCTTATTTGCTATCAAGGTATCCGATTTGGCCTTCAGTTTTGACCCTTCCAGACCCTTGAAGATGCTGCTGTTGAAGTTGCTTTTGAAGTAACCCAGATGGAAACTAACACAAATATATTACAAAGGTGAAATAATACAATTTGTTCATTTTATAACACAAGCCCTCAAAGGGGTCAAAATACATCACAAAAAGCAAAAGTACATGGAAAAGGAACAACAACAAGCAAATGATCAAACTCCAAGGCCAAACTCATCCTCACGAACTTCCTTAAGAAGTGCTTCGGTCACAGGATCAGCCGGACGCTCCGTGAGACCTCTGATGAGAAGGTTTCTTGTTGCAACAGCTGCAGTCAACTTCCTGTTCTGACTTTGGTCCTTAGACCTCTTCACTCCAGCTCTGATTTCTAGCTCTGATATTTCCTTCTGGGCTGCTGCCAGGGCTTTTTCCATCTGTTCCATCTTGTCTTGAGCTCTCTTGTCTTCTAGAGTACGGGCCTCAGTGATCCGGACCCACCTGGCCTGACTCTCTTTCAAATACAAGTCTGTTCTTGCTCTCTGAAACTGGGCTTCTTTACAAGCGTTCTTCAGAATCTGTTCACCAGCTTTGGACTTGTTGATATAATCTCCAGACTTTTCAATTTTAGTCAAGTGTTCCACTCTTAACTTCTCCAGTCTCTCAATTTCCCTTACACCTTCACTCCTCTCCCGGAGGGTCTTCTGCAAGGCTTGGGTTAACTTCTCATTTCTTTCCTTCAAGCTCTCAAACTCCTCCAGACTGATAGTGGCAGGGGGTGGTGCTGAAGATGACTCAGGCATGTCTTCTATGGTAAAGGGCATTCCAGAGAATTGGGCCCTAGCATGGGACCACTCATAATATTGGACTGATGCCACATTATTGCACTTCCCCAAAATGGTGATTCCCTTGGTTTGAACATGATCCCAGGCCCAGGCAGCCTGCCTAACAACAGTCAAACTAATCTTGTTCTCACAGTAGAGGGTCTCCACCAAGTCTTGTTCCCTAGGAGTATGAACCAGTGCATAGCCTAATTGCCTCCTGAACAGTAAAGGGTTGTAATTGATACTTCCCTTAACTCCTATTAAAGGCACATTGGGAAAGTGTCCACAGCTTGTGATTATATCTCTGCCCTTGGTGCTTTGAGTACACCATCTGATGTCTGCTGAAGTGAGAGTAGTGAGCCTCTTAGCCCAGTTGCTTTGCTGATGAGGATTTAGAAATGCATCTGTCCTGGGTAGATGCCTGAGAAGCCAGGCATGGAATAATGGAGCACAACACCTCACTAGCCTCCCCCTCTGCTTCTCATTCTTCTGATGTATTGAGTAATAGAGATCACCCAGCAAAGTTGGCACTGGGTTCTTCAGGATGAACAAATGGATTGCATTCTTGCTAATGAATCGAGGCTCATCTGCAAATAGCACAATTCCATATACACTCAAGGCCAATAGAGCACAAACAACTTTCCACTTCCCCAAGGAGGCCTTCAGACTAGCTTGAGAAATTAAGAAGTCCAGATGAAATCCAGGGATCCCAGCTTTAGAGGTCATGTGTTGCTCAACCAAAACAGGCTCTAGATGCAAAGCTTTTGCCACCTCTCCATTGCTGGGAAAGACCATTTCAGGGTTGAAAGGGATTTCCCTCTTGATAGGCAAACCAACCAAAGATGAGTATTCTTCCAAAAGAGGACCCAACTGAAAGTCTTGAAAGGTGAAACATCTCAATGGGGGGTCATAGAACTGAATACAGGTATGGATCAGGCTTCTCTGAGATGGGTCCAGATCCATGACCAAGTCAAGTATATCCCCATAATGCTCCCTGAACAAAGGCATGTGATCTGGAGTGATCAGGGTCTGGATCCTCCTGATGTCTGATAAGTCTGGTTGGAAGAAATGATAAGTGATGTTGCTTTTCTTTGGAGCCATGATGCTGAAGACTGAGTAGAGTGCTGATGAAGATGCTAAGGAGTGGGCCACTGGCTGGCTAGTGCAAGTAATTGAAGTATATGGCTGACAAACTGAAGCAAGTGCTGGTGGAGATAGGTCAAAACTGCAGATGGGGTCAAAACCAAAACCAGATGAAGGTGGATACCCTGAAACACAAATAAGCAAATGTTAATATGATGCAATGGGTATGTATGCAAATGATATGCAAAGGGTTTGTGACTGAGCTGGATCTGATTAACTGCCTTGGTATAGATCCATGTGTGTTCAAGAATTCCAGATGGAGGTCTATAAATCCAGTAACCAAGGTGGGGGACTCAAATAAAGAGCCACAAGTCCAGGGTTTAGAATCACAAGAACTATCCAACATGGAGCATTCTTAACAAACTCAAAGTAACAGGGTATTCTGAGGTCAAGGTACCTGCAAACCTGTAAACAGCCCAACCCCCTCACAGGTGGTGATCTAAAACAAAGATCCTCAGACTTGGATCAGTTATGAGAAGTGTAAACACTTCTAACCCGGAGGTACAGTGTTTACAATAACCATAACAATTCCTCCTCTAATTCACCTCAGTTTCTGAAGGTCAAAACTAAAAGGTCATCCAGACTTAGCAGGCTTCCCAGATAGCCCTAGCATTGCAGGAAATCTGCAACACAGAGTTCTCAAGAAGAAACCCATATCTGAATCGTGTTTCATATTCCCGCACCAGACCGAAATGGAATGGGAAAGAATATGATTCACTCTAGCCTAGGTGTCACTCAGGTCCCAGGTATAGGACCTTAACTCTCAATGAATCACCCACCCACCAAGGCAAACAACAGATCCAGCCAGCAACAATGACAATATGATATATAAATGCAGTAAAGAAAGCAGTAAAGTAACTGTACATAAAGCAACAAAAAATAAATACAAGCACAAACAAGCACATAACACCCCAGTAAACACAAATCAATCAAGCGCTAGGAGGAACCCACAAAAAGAACCAGAAGACCTGGTTGCAGTATAAGGGTCCCCAGCAGAGTCGCCAAGCTGTCGCTCCCGACAAATGAAACAGGTTCATATGAAGGTACAGACGCGAACGGTCGGCGAGAGGGACAATGAGAACACACAGCCGTGAACTCACTGGAGATGAATAGAGTCGCCAGCTAGGCATTTTTATCCCGGAGGAAAGGTAATGCTGCATAGACCTGGAAAAAAGATGGATAAGACGGTTGCGAACCAGAGAGACTGAGAAAGGGGGTTGGTTACAACCTGGGAAGGTATTAGCACCCAGATTGTCCGCCGTACTCGACGGGATCCACGCTTAAGAGATTTGTGTTTTAAAGGGGTAGTGTCAGTGCAATCTGTGCATAAAATAGCTGGAAAAGACTGTACAGGTGTCAGTGTGAAGTGTATAAGTGATATGAAGTATGAAAGTGTCAGTGTGAGAATGAAAAAGAACTGCTCATGATCATGAGGCTAAAAGAATGAGGCTAGAAGGAGGGGGAATGGACAAAGACTTTTGTTCGATAACTGTTAAGTTATGCCTACGTATCCTCTCGTGCAATGAGGAAGTCAGAACACCGTAGTTCGACCCAAAGAGACTGATAGATGAATTGACTTGATGAACTGCTTGCTTGTCAATGCTCAAGTGTATGACCTGTCTGGCTCAGGTGCAAACTGTCTTGCATTAGACGGAAGAAGCGAGTTCTCGTTTATGAGTGAAGGTGATGAGAAAAGAATCCCGAAGGAGACGATTATTGTTTGTTTTTGAGTTTTCAGTCTCTTATTGCTTTTAGATTTTTGTCATAAGTTAATGAGCTTAAGTCTAAACCAATGGATTTAGTGAACTCATCACATCTTCCCTCTGATTAGGCGTAATGAGAATACCTTAAGTGTGAAGTCAGATTCTCACACTTAATCACCTTTGGTGTAGGATTAAGATCATTAACCTACTTGTGATTATTTAGATGTTTTTTGTGGTTTTTGTTTAGTGTTGAGTAATGAGGTTAAGCCATAATCAGAGATTAAACAGACTCATTACACCATCCTAAAAGAAGGATGATAGATGAGAATGTTTAAGCTGAGGAAAGCTCCTCAACTTAATCCATGATTAGGGATTAAACTCATGACAAAACAAAGCCTTTATTGAGTGGATTTTAGTTAATGATATGATGATGAAGTGTTTTTTATGATTTGTAAGACAACTTGAGGGGGACTTGTCCATTAACACTAGGGTTAGTCCTTCTTAACCAATTAAGGAAGAATTAGAACCCTAATGCAAGGCCCAAGTTACAAGTGTGATGTCTTGATGATTATTAAGTGGATTGATTAAGAGATTTAAACACCTTAAGGGTTCAAGACTTAGGATTAAAGTTATACACTCCATCCTAAGAGAAGGATGCAGGCATAAGCTTAATCACAAAGTCTTAAAGCCTTTAGGGTTTAGTCCCTGATTATGGGATGAGAAGAGAGGACTCAAAGAGAGACATAAAAGGTAAAACTATGGGGGGACTAATCAAAACCCTAATTCATTGTCATGCTTGGATGATCCTAAAGTTTGTGAGGTTTTCAAGAGCAATCTTCAGAAGAACCACCAGGAAGCAGATGAACAGGATCAAGAGAAGCAAAGTGACTTGCTTCATTCAAGAAGTCAAGTCACTTGGAGAAAGAAAGTAAGATGAAGAAGAAGAGCAAGCTCAAACTCAAACACATATAAGAATGCAGCAATGGATGCAAGAGAGATGAGAAGAAAAGTTATGAGAAGTGAAGGCAAATTCACTTCTCAAAGTTTACTCACCACCTGAAATGTTAGAAGGAAATGCAATGCAATGCTAAATGAAATGAAATGACATTATGCTAGACCAAACCAGAAGCATGTTGATGATGATAATGATGCTATGAGATTCTGCAAACATGAGGCAAGGCATGGGGATGTTCATACAAGATCATGAATGCAAATGATGCAAGCTAAGGAGCATGAACAAGCATGGAAAGTTATGAAGCATACAAGGCAAATGACATGGCAAACATGTAATGCAATGATCAAACATGCTTTCTATATGTCTTAGGATATCAAATGAATCATAAGTATGCACAAAATGCAAAGACAAGTCATGTTATGCAAGAGAATGCAAGAAGGATGCAAGAGAAGGCCCAAATTAGGGTTCATGGATCAAACATCAAACCAAAATCCAAAACAGAAACAAACCTTAATATAAAAAATGGAAAATGCCACCCAAAGAAACCCTAAACCTATAATGAACCACTGCCCAAAGGGGAACTCTCAACTCTCAACCAATCTCAAGATATGATTTTTACAAGTTATTAGGGTTTTTTAGGGTTCTTAACAAAAGAAATGCCAAACAATTTGAAAATGCAAGAACAATTCATGGCCTTTTTACCTCAAAAACTACATGTCAAATAGGATGCAACACAAAAAGAACCAATGTCCAAACCTTCTTAGATAGGCAGAAATGAATTTTTGAACTTATGATCAAAATAATGCACAAAAAATGATTTAATTCAATGAAAAATTCTCAAAATGCATCAATACCAAAAAAGAAATTTGGTTTGAAGGTTGGACAATGTTTCTAAACATCTTAGAACATTTCATGAATTTTTTTGTAATTTTTAAATACCCAAAAGTATTTTTAATTAATTAATTCCCATTAATCAATTAAAAATAATCTTTTAAATATTTAAAAATATTTTTTAAATGATAAAAAATAAAATAAAAATATTTTTGGGTCTTAAAATTAATAAAACTTTTAGGAAAAAAGTTTCATAATTTTTAAGAATTTTTAACTATTTTAAAATAATTATGCAAGTTTAATTGAAATAAAATGAAATAAAAACAAATAAAAATAAAAGTCAAAGGAATGGAGGGCCAGGATGGGCTTTGGATTCAAACTGGTTGACCAGCGCGCAAATGGAGGGTGTGGATTGCATCTGACCTAATACGAATTAATTAAACTAATGAGAGAGATTAGGGCTAATGAAAAGGATCTGGGCCATCCAAAAGGGAGGGAAGTCAACAAGTCAATGGCCATCTACGGCTAAAATTCAAACTGACGTTAATTATGCAATTAGGGTTTAATCACATTCAGGTGGCCGGAGAAGACTTCCGGTCGTCTTCTCCGGCCAGCACCTCACCGGGAAATCTCCAAACTTCCTCAAAACGTAACGAAAATGAAAACTAAGCACACCAAAATGATCCCCATGGTCCCCTGAGCTAAAACCCTAAGTCCAAATAAATTTCTTCTTCCTCAAAACCATGAATCGAACAGAACAAGTTTTAGGGCAAACCAGTTTCAGAGACAAATTAAATGTTCATTTCAAAGCCATTTTAAAAACCAAAAGCATCAGGATGATCAGTGAATCACATAGAACAAGTTTGTAACAAGAAAAGCAATTTCTGGAAAAAATAAATTTCAGGCTACCTGAGATTCGAAGCTTTCAGTTTGAGAACTTTCTGGCCACTTCTTTCAGTGCAAACTGCTCCACTTGGTCCCCAGAAGATGTTTGAATGCTCAAAAGAAGTTTGAGTTGGCTGGATAGTGAGTTTCGAAAGCTTCTGCTCAAGCTTGGTCAGAAATGGCAATGGAGATTCTGGCACTTTCAGGTCATAGTGAATGGTGGTTTGTGGTCCTGAGGATGAATGGAGAAGCTTTGCAAGGTTTGTTTGACTGTTTGTGAGCTAGGATGAGAGTTTCGAATGAAACTGCAAGCTGGTGTGGAAATGGTGCAGTGATGTTGTAGCTTGTTTAAGGCTTGATTCTTGGTTGCTTTGGGCTCAATGAGACATGGTGAGATGATTGGTAAAGATGGTTTGGATGTATGTGAGCTGGGCAGAGAGTTTCGAAGACAAAAGCAAAATGGAGTGTTCTTGTGTATGTGTTGAATGAGGATGTTTCAGCCTTGCTTTGTGTTATGTCTAGCTTGCAAATTGTCCACATAACTCTCTCCCATTGGTCAGTTGACAAGACATGCCCTTTATTGATTGGTAAGTTAACTTTTGCAAAAAGTCAAATAATGTGTAAGAGAAGCATGGCTCATGGTCTAGGCAAGTACATGGGCATGGGCTGGCGCAGCAAGGTGAGGTGAGAGGCTAGCAAAGCTCAGCATCCAAGGCTGCAAGTGGTAGGAAGCATGATCATGAGTTTTGCAACTTGTGACATTTTGGTTCACATGTGATTCTTTTGCATAACCAAACATAAACCATAGGCATTCTTGGTTCAATTATGATTTTTATGACTTAGAGAATGTTTATGTAATGGTTTGAAATGAATTAGAAGTCACATAATGCATTGGTTCATGACTTTGCAAAATTTCCAAATGGGGCATGCCTTGAAAATCAATGATTTTAACCAACTTTGCATTGCCATAACTTTTGATCCAAGAAGAGTTTGATCATGTTCTTGTACTTTTTGAAAAGGGAAAGATGAGATCTACAACTTTCATGACCAAAGTTTTTCCATTTGAAGCCTTTTTGGATCAAGAATCAAGGCCTGAAAAATGACCTAAAATGATGCATTCTTGAAAAGTCAACTATGCCCAAAAAGTCAACATTTGCAAAAACCCTAAATTCTTGATTTTTATGAACTTCAACCTTCTTCCATGATCAAGTAAAGATCATATACACTCAAAATGATGAAGATCACCCATTGGTTGGGTCATTGGGGGCCTCAGATGCCCTGATTTTGCACTGACTTGTCTGAAAAGTCAACTCTTGATCAGATGACTTCCCCATGGAATTTCTTAATGAAAATTGATATGCATACTCCCTATACCATATAGAGACCAATGGAAACAAGAATGCCCAAAAAATTTGGGGTTATGGCCTCTGAAACCAAAACCCTAATTTTAGGTCAACTGTGCAGTCAAACCTGGCCCTGCATTCACTCAAACCCTAGTTCTTGTGATTTTTCTGCAATTTTGACTTTGAGGAGATGAAATATGATATAAGAACACACATGGACCCCTTTGAGTTGATTGGTGGCCTTTGGAGTGGCTCAAGATGCCCTGAGGTTGCTCAGATCACAAACCCTAGGTGCAGATGCCTTAGAAACTATGCAGTGAACCAAAAATGAGATGTGAGATGATATGATTGTGTTTATGCATATGAGGATGATCACAAGCCATGGTGAAATGGGTGAGGGAAAATTTGGGGTGTTTACAAGTATCTTCAGGACTCAGCTTATTCAGGACTTCCTTGGGTAACACATTCAGAGAGGAACCATTGTCTATCAACACATGTGACAGGGTAGTGCCCCTGCATTCAATTGAAATATGCAAGGCCCTGTTATGATCCCTCTTGGCAGGGGTCAAATCAGCGTCAGAAAATCCTAACCCATTATCATAGGTCAGGTGGGCAACACAATTCTCAAACTGGTCAACAGAAATTGCACTGGGTACATGAGCCATCTTCAGAAACTTGATCAATGACTTGGCATGAGCCTCAGAACATAATAATAGGGAGAGCATAGAAATCTTTGAGGGAGTATGCCCCAACTGATCAACAATGTCATAATCACTCTTGCGAATGATTTTCAATACTTCTTCCATCTGCTTAGAGAGATCATCAGCAGCTGGCACATCAGTAGATACAGGCTCAACAACAGGACCCTTGCCCCGAGCATTAGTGGTGGAGGTAGCAGCAGGAGTAACTGCATTCTTGGAAGTATCTGGAGGAGAGAAGACTCTTCCACTACGAGTGATCTTGCTAGATCCAGCAATATTATCAAAGTCAACAGGCACATCAGCTAAAGGCTCCTGTTTAACACCATGGATATAAACATCAGACCCATAGTGCCAAGGCACAGCTTTGTCAGACGTATATGGTATAGGACCAGGAGTAGTAATGACCACATGAGCTATTCTGGCTTCAGCAACAACTTTAACAGGACCTTCAGCAGTAATCTTGATTGGGCCCCGATGAGTGATTTTAATGGGACCCTTTGAAGTGATTCTTACCGGTACTTTGTCAACCATATCAACCTCTTCAATCTTCTTACTCTGAGTCAGATGATCCACCATACTTTCTACAGATGCTGGTCTTCTTTCAAACACTATAGTATACTTATCCATGAGACGTTGAATTCCATCTCTCAAAATGAAGCAACTATCCGGCTTATAGGTACAATACAGACAATCTTCACGACAACCTGGAAAGATCCCAGCTTGTACTAACCTCTTTTTGATAACAGACAATGGTGTGCTCAACTCCATAACTGAATAGACATGCAGATCTTCATCAATGTCTTCATCAATGGCATTGACAGTCTTCTCGTGATTTGGCATTGGAGCTGTAATCACATTTGGAGTACCTAGTGGATCAAACTCAATTTCTCCAGCATCAATCATATCTTGAATTTTGTTCTTCAAGACCCAGCAGTTATTAGTATCATGTCCTGGACAGTTTGAATGATATGCACATCGTGCATTGGGATTGTACTTGGGAGAAGTAACATTGGGATTCTGAGGGGCCTCCCTCAGGGTAATAAGTTCAGCCTTCAACAAGTGTTGCAATGCCTGAGCCATTGACATGTTGATCTTCGTGAACTGTCTTCTAGCCCTCTGTTGGTTGCCTTGAGGCTGCTCTGTTGTTGCAGGAGTTGGATTTGAAATATGAACTGCACTAACAGACTGATGCCTTCTATTACGATCAGGTTGACCATAAACAGCATTGGATTCTTTCTTCCCAGTGGGAGGCTTCTTTGCAGCACCTGATGAAGAAGTGCCCACTTGGATCTTACCACTCTTGATACCATTCTCTACCCGCTCTCCTGTCATGATCAACTCAGTGAAGCCAGATGATGAGCTTCCAATGAGATGACTGTAAAACGGACCATTCAGCGTACACATGAACATATCAACCAATTCCCTATCAGTCAAAGGGGGTTGAACTCTTCCAGCTAAATCTCTCCATTTCTGAGCATACTCCTTAAAACTCTCTTTGGCACCCATAGACATGCTCTGAAGCTGCATGCGAGTGGGGGCTAGGTCAGCATTGTATTGATACTGCTTGTAGAAAGCTTCAGCAAGATCATTCCAGTCTCTGATATTGACACTCTCCAACTGATAATACCACTCCAGCTGAGCTCCAGATAAGCTCTCTTGAAAGAAATGGATCCACAACTTCTTATCAGCAGTATGAGGTTGAATCCTTCTGACATACGACCTCAAATGCAGCTTGGGACAAGAGACCCCATCATAAACAACAAAGGTAGGAACCTTGAAACCAATAGGTATCACAACCCCAGATATCAAGCTCAAATCCTCAAAATCCAGCCCAGATGATTTCTGTAATTCCATAGCATCCATTCTATCCACCAGCATCTTGAATTTGTCTTCATTAGGCTCATGGTAGTAGTTAGCCTCAGAATCAGAGTCCCCCATTGTGTGGTGGAGACTGCCTTCCTCTTGCTCAGATTCTTCAGATTCATAGTCTTCAGCTGGTTCCTTGGTCTTGGCAAGACCTTTGAACCTCCTTCCCATGTTGATCAACCCAGCAGACCTTCTTGTCTTCTTAGTCTTCTTGGCCAGCAGTGCCTTCAATTCATCCTGCCCTTTGGACAGGTTCAAGATCAACTCTTGGAACTGTGCATTCTGTGCCTGAAGATCCTTAACTGATTGTTCAAGTGCCATTGCTGAAATAAACAGCGAGAAGATGAGAAACCTGTGCACAATTATAAACCTGTGATGCAATGAAATGATATGGGAATGCATATGCAATGTTTTCAAGGACCGCAGAATTTAAATTTGCTTAAACAAACAAGAAAGTAACTTTTTATTAGTAATAACTTGTTTTGCCTTTTAGGCTTACAAAAATGAAAATGAAATAAGTACAAAAGATGGGGTTTTAAGTCTCCCATGGACGTTTCCTCTTTGTATTGAGGTATGAGTTGAGGTTTCGTTCCTCATGAAGTTGCTTTGTTAGCTCTAGGATCCTTGCTTGGCTTGTTTTGTAATGAGCCTCGAAAGTATCCCTTTGCTCCTTCAGTTGGATCCATGATCTCTGCAAGTCTTCCATATCAGTAGGCATGTCTGGGTGAAGGATGGTATAAACTGTGTCTCCTTCAGCAACAGGTTCCATGATAACTGGTAGGACGGCAGGATATGGCATCATGAGTGTCTGAGCACGAGATCGTACCCATCTGAGATAAGCCTCCATAGGAATAGTGTACTTAGGCTCCAGTGTCTTGCTGTCAATCCTGTTTACCTTTCCCCAAGCTCGTATGAATCTCTGACGGTAACCCTGAAGATCGTTGTCGTAATCAAACACAATGCCCTGAATCAACATGTCATGTGGACCATCGCTCCGAGCATAACCAAACTGTCGTAAAGCTAGAGAGGGGTTGTAGGTGATGCCTCCTCTTATGCCTAGAAGTGGCACATTAGGAAACTCCCCACAACGGTCAATGATGGTGACATTCTCCATAGATCTGGAACACCAATGGATATCTGAGTGAGAAAGTGACATGATCCTCTTGGACCATCTGAACCCTTGCTCATTCTTCATTACTGAGCGAGGAAGGTGAGAAATAAACCACCTAGAAAGCAAAGGTATGCAGCACATCAAAGTTCCTCTTGCCCTAGTAGTACGGGTGTGAAGAGAATGTAGGATATCTCCAAGCAATGTAGGCACTGGATTGTGACTCAGGAAAATGTTGATGGCATGAACGTCTATGAACTGATCTGGATTGGGGAACAATACTAAGCCATATATCAGCAAGGCTAAGATTTCCTCAAAAGCATCATAGCTCATGACCTTTAAGAACATTTGAGCCTTATCCATTAGTACTTTGGCAAGAATACCCTTGACTCCACTTCTCGTCTCTAGAACAATATCAGACTTCTTCAGATGTAGGGCTGCAGCAATGACCTCTGGTTTGGGCTCCTTCTCCAGGCCTGTGAAGGGTCTTTGATCAAGAACAGGTATACCCAGAAGCTTAGAGAACTCCTCCATGGTTGGAACCAGCTGATAATCGGGGAATGTAAAGCAGTGGTGCTTAGGGTCAAAGAATTGAAACAGCACACTCATCATGTCTTCACTGAACCCTGAAGTGACTAGATCCAATAGGTGACCATGTCTCTTGTTGAACTGGGAATGATCAGACACTTGGGAAACCAACTCTTTAAGCTTGGGAGGTATCCCTACAAAGTTGATCCTGATGGTGTTTCTACGAGCAGAAGCCATGACCTGCAACAAAGAACAAAGATAAATCCCTTGGTCCTTGAAATGGTTAGGGAAAATGATATGCTCATGATGCATGATGATGTCATGATGTTATGCTCAATCACAAACATGTGGCACACACAAGCAAGTCACACAATTGCCCTAGGTTTAAAGGCTTGCATGAGGTTCAAAGGTAAATACCCTCCCCTGAAGTTAGATGGTTCATCCTGTCCTACAAAAGTAACCAGGTTCTAAGGGATCTCAATATCATTGATCCTTCACAAGGGTGGTTGTTCAGTAGGCAACTTACTTGCCAACCAAAACCATCCAAGTTTAAGATCTCAATGAGCGTAGTATCGAGTGTCAACCAACTTCAGTCTGCACCAAAGCCGGTTACCTCACTACTTTCTAAAGGCCAAGATGAGTTAACTAGGGTTCTAAAAGTTAGTTAGTGCATTGACAACATATGGCAGCCTCAATATTATCCTCAACTTGACTTAAGGAATATAAGCACCAACCAAGAAGTCGCACTAACTATGGCCACCAGATCAACCGTATCGATATACGTCGTACAGTTTCCTTGGTCTATTGCCATTTACCTAAGGTACACTAGATCCGGGTTAGGACCTTTCACACATAAGAGCACCCCAACAAGTAATATAAAACAAACAAGGCAAACAATTCAAAGTGATCTTAATTCCTAAGGGTACCCCTCTTAAATATTTCCCCAGCAGAGTCGCCAGTTCTGTAACACGGTGGGAGAACCGACTTTAAGTAATGTTGCGGATAGCAAGAGTCGCCACCGACTTTTATTTTATCCATAAGGAAAGGTTATAAAAGAACAGGAAAGACCTTAGAGATATTTTTGGGTCCGGGGGGTAGGTTATGTAAAGGGAAGGTGTTAGCACCCTTTACATCCATGGTTATCCATGGGCTCTTAGTTACTTAGCTCACTTTAAATTGTTTTTTGAAAGTGTAGTGTGTGAATAGAAAAATTTTCAGAATAGTTGATAATAATCCATGTACGGATGTGTAAAAACTTGTTTGAAAATTTGTTTGAAATTTGTTTAAGTGTTTGAAAAGTTTGAATAGTGAGCAAGCAACTAAGAGGTATCTACCCTAATGTTTAAGGTTTTTTTTCTTGTTCTTTTTCCTTTCCTTGGTAAGACTATCCCTACTATTAAGAGGTAGGTAGTCATTACCTTGGATGTTAAGGGACATGTGAGGGACAATCTGGTTATGAAGGCAACTGTGGGGTGTATTAAGCATATAGGAGGGACTATCATCATTTTTCGAAGGGACTCGATTTGTATAGGCAACCATGAGGGACTTGATGATTTTTCTTTTAGGGACTTGCTTTATACACCCCACTTGACCATTATTCGTAGGCAACTTGAGGGATAACCTTAGAAAGTGAGACGGCGATTAAAATCGACTTACGTGTGTGTGAGTGTTTATTTTAATTATCTTATATTAAAAAGTGATCTAATTTATTTTAAATAAAACACATATTAACACTCCCTAATTACTAACCATAGCAACAATAATAATTATAAAATTTACATCCCGGAAGCAATTACAAAATTATAATAAATAAATATTAAGCAAAATAATTAAATGGCAAAATAAATAAAATATAAATAAGCAATAATAAATAATAAGGGGTTAGTGATAATAATAAGAAGAAAAATTAAATAAGGTTAGTATAAATAGGAAGTTAGTAAAAATAATTTAAATAATAAGCAAAAAGTTAGTAATAATAAAATAAGAGAGATTAATAATAATATAAAATTAATAAAACAAAATAAATAATATGGTTAGTAGTAATAATAATAAAAATTAATCAAAATATAATAATAATATATTAACGATTTTTCCTATAAACAATTATTTAGAAAAAGAAATATGAATAAGCAATTATTTTAATTTTACAAGTTATCAAGTTATTATTATTTTTTATTATAACTACAAAATTCTAATTATTATAAACATATATTAATATTTATTTTTTAAACAATACATACATATTATAAGAAGAAAATAGGTTTTGAATATCACATTTACAATATTAATCATGTTTATAAAATTTAATTCTATTAATTATTATATTTACAAATTATTTCTAACCATATACAAAAATATAATTATTATAAATTAAATTGTTTCTAAACATCTAAAAGAAAAATAATTTGGATTATAAATATTTTACAAAATATTAACTTTTATTAGATAAATATGCACATGGTAATTATATTAGAATAAAATAACAATTAAGTTTTAAATAGAAAATAAATTAGGGTTTTTTTTTTGAGATTAGGGTTAAGTTATAATTAGGGTTCATGGAATTAATCTAAACCTAATTATCTAAATTTTTTACATATATACATAATATGAATATATTTACAAAATAAGAAAAAAACATTTTTTATATTTTGAGAAAATAACTTATAACATATTTTTTTTAGAACACAAAGAAAATAAAATAAGGTTATTTAGAAATTAAGTTTTTTTTTTATAATAAACAAAAATATAATTAATTAAGAAAATAGAAGAAAAAGGTGACAAAAATTTAGAACTGACCTTGGTTAGGTTTTGATCCCTTGCTCTCATGTTTACCAGCCAAAAACACCTTCCACCAGGCCACCACGTACACAGATGTGAGAAAGAAGAGACCAGTTGGTTTTGTCCTTGATCTTGAAAATTCCAGAAAAATAAAGGAACAAAAAAAAGGCCTGGGGTGGGATTTGATCCCAGGACCTTTACATTCACAAACGCGCACATCACCACCCGGCTGGAAGAGCCCAACTGTTAGTTTGTTGACAATGAATCATAATATATTGAATCTTCTTTTGTCCTGAAAAATAAAACAAAAACACTGCACTGGCCAGGTATCGAACCAGAGACCTCACAACATACGCCTATCAAACTTACCACCAGGACACACATGTGCGTGTGATAAACAAACCAATAACAATTCATAAAATATTTTAAACAATTTTTGAATTTCCTGAGCGCGGCAAACTTCATCTTCTTCATTCAAATTCGTAGGATTTTCCTGCGAAATCTTCCACCAAAATACCTGCGAAAATCAAATTGGCAGCAATTCCTACAAATCTCATACATGGCCAAAACTGTAAAATTTCCAGAAATTAACCAGTCAAACATGATCACAAGACAATTTTGAATCGAACCATGGTTCTTGAATGAATTTATAGCCTATATCACAAAGCCCTAATGAAGGTCATAAACCCTAGTAATGGTGAATTCTTATTCCTGCATGAAAAATTCAATTAAATGGCCCAGAATCGTTCTAAGGTCCACCATAAACATCATTCAACAATCAAAAACAAGTTAAACACAGTAAATCAATGGAATCAAAAGGTCAAGTTCAAGAACACGATTTGGTTCGGGTTATGCAATTCGTGATGTTTTTGATGCAAATGGCGATTGATTCATGATCAATGATGTCTCATAATCATGTCCATGTCCTCAAAATACCTTGTAGAGCTCTGGAAATCCAAAACCGAATGTGAGCTTTTTGGATGATTTTTGACTTTGTGAACTTACCTCTAGGCTGCTGGATTTCCTGAGCTAGGGTTATGCTTATGATCTATACTTATATGGGAGTGAATTAGGTCAGAAATATGTCTTCATTGTGTGGAGATTTGGATCCAAAAATATTGAAAAAGATCATGTTGTAAAAGTCCAAATATTTGATCATGAAGACTTGCTATTCTTGGACTAATCACATGATTGCTTTCTCTTTTGAATTCAATCAACAATTAAGAATTTCTAGAAGCATTATCTTCCTCCAAAAATAGATTTTCATATTTTATATTTATTTAAAATGATTTTTATGAATTAAATCAATAATAAATAAAAATAAAATAATAAAAATGCTGAATTTTGGTCAATTGGGTCGTGCACAATGTTATGAGATGAATTGGATCACAACTTAGCAAGCCCATTTGGAAATAATTACTTTTAAGCCTCCATTTTCAACATAAACCATCACAAAATTGCCCAACTTTGCAAGGGCACATCTCCCTCAATTTTAAGGGTATGAGGGTGTTCTTGGACTTTTTGGAAAGCTTGAAGAGTCCTCTAAACAACCCCATTGGTTTCAGGTCCATATCATTTACCAATCTCAAGTTATGCCCTTTTGAAGTTGTTGACTTTTTGTTGACTTTTGAAATGACCTATAATGTCTTAGATCATATCTTTCAAATGAAGCATTTTTAGGCTTAACTTTCAACATCAAAGTTGTATAGAATTCAATTTCCTTCAAAATGCACTTTGGATGGAGACTTGGTGATGAAGTATGTGGAAGTTATGACTGGTCAAAGTTCAGTTGACTTTTACTGAGGAAACCCTAATTTAGAAACTCCTGATTATTGATGATCTGGAATCTCCTTGATGAATCATGATCAACCCTTGATCAAATGATGAATTTTACTTCATATACTTGATGTTGGCAAAAAATCATGAAGTTTGACTTTGGTTTGACCACAGTTGACCTCAGTTTGACTTTTTAACTGCATTGACTGATTTTGACTTATCTGATCATCTGACTGAGCAAACTTTTGAGAAAACTCTTGAAACTTGTCATGGGGATTCTTACACACATATAAGATGTTATGAAACTCACTTGAGGTATTGGAAGTCCATTTAGCCTGATTAAAGTCAAAACCCTAGTTTTGGATGCCCTGCTTAGGAGGTGCATTGTCTGAGGGAATTGTCAACTTCTTTGACCAATTGTGAACTTTGTGAACCTTGTGACCCATCATAAAATGTCTTGTGAACCTCATGGGAAGTATTGTGAAGCTTGTGAACCTTGTGAACCTCATGAAGTGGCTTTGTAGACCTCATAAACCTCATGAAAGGTATTGAAAGCATTGTGGGACTTGTGAACCTTGTGAACCTTCAAGAAGTGACTTGTAGACTTCATGAACCTCATGAAAGGTTATATAAGCATTGAGAAACTTGTGAACCTTGTGAACCTTCAAGAAGTAACTTGTGGACTTCATGAACCTCATGAAAGGTTATATAAGCATTGAGAAACTTGTGAACCTTGTGAACCTTCAAGAAGTAACTTGTGGACTTCATGAACCTCATGAAAGGTCTTGCAAATGTTATGGAACTTGTGAACCTTGTGAACCTTCTTAGAACACAAAGTCTTGTGTTGTGAGGGCAAATTTTGGGGTGCAACACTGTAACCTCTACATTGCACCAAAAGTTGAGATATCCGGTGGATGGAAAGGTTGTTACTGTCTATGGAGAAGAAGAATACTTTGTCAGCCATGTGAATACTTTCAAGTATCTGGAAATGGAAGGTGAATACATTGAGACTCCGTGTCAGACGTTTGAAGTGGTTCCTTGGGTTGTTAATGATTATGTAGCTCCTCCTGTTGCAAAGAAAGTTCCCGTGGTCACCAGAAAACCTCCAACAATGGCAATGGCCTCCCTCAATGATGCTAGAGCTGTGGTGGATGAAAGTGGTTGTACTATTTGGGGTCAGCTTCCTGATATCCCATACAAGTCTGACAAGTTTGGTTTGGGTTTCACTGCAGAGTCCCAGAAGGCTGTTCGTCGTGCTCGTGCTGTTCGTATCACCAATCAAGGGGTTATGAAAGATCAGATCAATGCTGTGGGAGGTCATGATGAAGACTACAACTTGGATGCATGGATTTTTCCTACTGTGGGTGTTGTACTCAATAATTGGAAAGCTGAAGATGTTATCCCTATCTCCTTTAGTCAGGAGTAAATACTATTACTGTGTTTTTTTTTTAGTTTGTAATTTCTGAACAATTAAAACTCTCAAAGCCTTGTGCCTTACCCGGGGCACAATGGTGTGCTTGTTACGGGCTGTCATTTCATTTGCATACTTCATTCAATAAAATCAGTGGACGTTTCATTTTCGTAAATATTGTGTTCCTTGTCTTTCTTTTCTTTTATTTTTGTTTTATCAGCTATGTGTTCTTACACACACCCACATCACTAAAATGCAGATCCTCATCCACTCTGGATCCTGTTGATAACAGTTCTACTATTGCCAATTATAATTTCAAGAATCCGATCTATCAAACTGAAGACGGAAATGAGGACGATTGTGAAATACCTGTAGAGCTTGCTAGGTTGTTACAACAAGAAGAGAAAGCTATACAGCCATATGAAGAGCCAGTCGAAGTTGTGAATCTGGGAACTGAAGAAAACAGAAAAGAGGTCAAGATAGGGGCTGATCTAGAGGACAGTGTCAAGAACAGATTGATTCAGATGTTACGTGACTATGTGGAGATCTTTGCTTGGTCTTATGAAGATATGCCAGGGTTGGATACAGACATTGTGGTTCACCGTTTGCCAGTGAAAAAAGATTGTCGTCCAAAGAAGCAGAAGGTTCGTCGTATGCGTCCTGAAATGTCAGAAAAGATCAAGGCAGAGGTAATGAAACAGTTCAATGCAGGGTTCTTAGCAGTGACTTCTTATCCTCAGTGGGTTGCAAATGTGGTACCAGTTCCTAAGAAAGATGGTAAGGTACGTATGTGTGTAGACTACAGAGATTTGAACAAGGCTATCCCTAAAGATGACTTTCCACTTCCTCATATTGATATTCTGGTAGACAACACTGCTCAGCATAAGGTATTCTCTTTTATGGATGGTTTCTCTGGTTACAATCAGATCAAGATGGAACCTGAAGACATGGAGAAGACAACATTTGTGACACAGTGGGGCACTTTTTGCTATAAGGTGATGCCATTTGGTTTGAAGAATGCAGGGGCAACATATCAGCGTGCTATGGTGGCTTTGTTTCATGATATGATTCATCATGAGATAGAGGTATATGTGGATGATATGATAGCTAGATCCCAGAATGAAGAGCAACATCTTGATCATTTGCATAAATTGTTTGAGAGGTTGAAGAAATACAAGTTGAGATTGAATCCAAACAAGTGTACTTTTGGAGTTAGATCTGGAAAGCTCTTGGGTTTTATTGTCAGTGGAAAAGGTATTGAAGTGGATCCTGCAAAAGTGAAAGCTATACGAGAAATGCCAGCTCCCCGTACTGAGAAGGAGGTTAGAGGTTTCTTGGGACGATTGAATTACATTGCAAGATTTATTTCCCAGTTGACTGCCATCTGTGAGCCAATTTTCAAGTTGTTGAAGAAAGATCAGGTGATGGAATGGAATGATGAGTGCCAGACTGCCTTTGATGAAATCAAGAGATACCTGTTAGAACCACCAATTTTGATGCCACCAGTTGATGGAAGACCCTTGATTATGTACTTAACAGTGTTAGACAACTCAATGGGGTGTGTATTGGGGCAACATGACGAGTCTGGTCGAAAAGAGCAGGCAATATACTACCTTAGCAAAAAGTTTACCGACTGTGAAACAAGATACTCACTGCTCGAGAAAACTTGCTGCGCTTTGGCATGGGCTGCTCGCCGACTAAGACAGTATATGTTGACTCATACTACCTTGTTGATTTCGAAGATGGATCCAATCAAGTACATATTTGAGAAACCTGCTCTCTCCGGAAGAATTGCAAGATGGCAAATGATCTTGATGGAATATGACATACAGTATACTACTCAGAAGGCCATTAAGGGAAGTGTTGTAGCTGATCATTTGGCTCATCAAGCAGTGGATGATTACCAGTCAATGAGTTTTGAGTTCCCTAATGAAGACATTATGATTATTACCAAAGAACCTGGACAATATGACGGACCTGAACAAGGATCCCGATGGACTATGGTTTTTGATGGTGCCTCTAATGCACTTGGTAATGGTGTTGGTGTTGTGATTAGTTCCCCTGAAGGTTGTCATACCCCGATTACTGCCAGACTTTGTTTCTATTGTACCAATAACATGGCTGAGTATGAGGCATGTATCCTGGGTATTAAAGCTGCTATTGATATGAAGATTCAGTTCCTTGACGTGTATGGAGATTCAGCCCTGGTAGTTAGTCAGATCAAAGGAGATTGGGATACTAAGCATGATAACCTCATTCCTTACAGAGAGCATGTGTTGTCTTTGATCCCACATTTCAAAGAGATTACCTTTGAACATATTCCACGAAGAGAGAATCAGTTGGCAGATGCTTTAGCCACCATGGCATCCATGTTTGAGATCAGCTGGGATGATGAAGCTCCTAAGATTACCATTGATAGATTTGAAAAGCCTGCATATTGCAATGAGATTGATACAGAAGGGGCAGAGGAGAAGCCTTGGTTCTATGAAGTGAAAAGATATCTTGAAGCTCAGGAGTTCCCTGAAGGGGCATCTGTCAAAGATAGGAAATTTCTGAGAAGGTTCTCTGCTAAGTTCTTTTTGAGCAATGGCATTTTGTACAAGCGCAATCATGATTCAACTTTGCTTCGTTGTGTGGATAAGAAGGAAGCAACTGAGATTATGGAAGATATGCATGATGGGATCTTTGGCACTCATTCTAGTGGACATACTATGGCAAAGAAGATTTTGAGAGCAGGTTACTATTGGTCTACCATGGAAGCTGATTGCTATCAACACTCCAGAACATGTCATAAGTGTCAAATTATGCTGATAAAGTACATATACCTCCATCACCCTTGAATGTATTGACTGCTCCTTGGCCTTTTTCCATGTGGGGCATTGATATGATTGGTGAGATCAAGCCTACTGCTTCTAATGGGCATCGTTTCATCCTGGTTGCTATTGATTACTTCACGAAGTGGGTGGAGGCAGCTTCATTTGCATCTGTAACCAAGAATGTTGTGGCTCGGTTTATTAAGAATAATATCATATGTAGGTATGGCATCCCTGAAAGGATTATTACTGACAATGTCTCTAATCTGAACAACACTATGATTACTGATCTCTGCACGCAGTTCAAGATTAAGCATCACAACTCTTCTCCGTATCGTCCAAAGATGAATGGGGCAGTCGAAGCTGCTAATAAGAACATTAAGAAGATCGTACAGAAGATGATTGTTACTTACAAGGATTGGCATGAGATGTTACCATTTGCTCTTCATGGTTATCGTACCACAATACGAACTTCAACAGGGGCAACCCCATTCTCCTTAGTCTATGGTATGGAAGCAGTTCTGCCCATTGAAGTTCAGATTCCCTCCTTAAGAATTATGAAGGATGCAGGTTTGGATGAAGATGACTGGATTCAGACTCGACTTGACCAGATAAATTTGATTGATGAGAAGAGACTAGCAGCAGTTTGTCATGGCCAGATGTACTAGAAACGAATGATCAAAGCTTTTAACAAGAAGGTTAAGCCAAAGGTATATCAGGCTGGTGACTTGGTAATCAAGCGTATCATATTACCACAGGGTGATCCTAGGGGCAAGTGGATTCCGACATATGAAGGACCATTTGTAGTCAAGACAGTGTTCTCAGGAGGTGCCATGATACTGACTACAATGGATGGTGAAGACTTCCCACAGCCTGTAAACGCATACATAGTTAAAAAATACTATGCATAAAAAGAGACCCGCTAGGTTGACAGGCCTAGGCAAAAATAAGGGCATCCCGACAAACCAAAAGGGTTTGGGCAAAAATTAGGGATATATATAAAAAGATGTACACCCGGCAAGTCGAAAACCTGAAAAGGCGGCTTGGGCAAAATAGGGTATCCCGGTGGATTGAAAACCTGAAAGGGCAATCCAGGCAAAAGTTAGGGATTAAAGCGTATGACTATGTCTCGTTTGGATCACCCATGAAACTGCAACCAGTTGTACTACTTACTCAAGCTCGAACAGATAAAGCTCAATCCAATCGTTTCCGTCCCAACAGCAGAAGATGAGATATTTGAAGATAATGGCAATAGTAGAATTGAAACTCAATAGGATTATTTCCCACATAGTTGATTTTTTTGTTTTGTAAAAACTTTGTGACAAAATCCTCTTACTAGGGTTTATGTCTCCTTGTACAAACTTACCCGTGTATGGGTCACTTTTTGATATAAATAAATTCTATCTTTTGAATCCAGATTTACTTTTACCCTATTTACATAAGCGAAACGTCCATTGATTGTGTTTGAATGTATGTATGCTTTTGAATATGATTGATGTTTACAAGAAATGCATGTGTACTTAATATGATTGATGTTTACCAGAAATGCATGAAAATGCAGTAATAGTATTTACTAAGGACGAACGAGGGAAGGATTTCAACGAAGCTTCGCCGGTTCATCTTTACAAGAAAACTACAAAACCCTCAGTAGGACGAATCCATCTTCATAAAGTCTTATATCCCCTGGAATTTATATCCATCGCTTTTATCCTCATACGGATATTCGGGAATTTACTTTCCAATAAGGGTACGACGAACGAAGACGGGAGGTTATATCTGCCCTACCATCGAACGAAGACGAAGGTTATGTATACCTTACTATCCCCAGCATACGGGAGGTTATCTATACCTTGTTATCCCCATCATACGGGAGGTTATCTATACCTTGTTATTCCCAGCATATGGAAGGTTATGTATAATATATTCTTCAACAACGAATCGGGATTTATTTTCCCTGGCCAGCAGTTGTTATACAAAGACATCCAGACGCTTCCGGCAGTCTCATATCATACATACATCATTTACATCATACCATAACATACATATCCATAAGTACACAATACATTTACTTAGGTGCATCATACTATGCATGCATACATATAACATAAACTAACATTCTTCTTAGTTACATGCAGATAAAACAGCATTAACAATTTACAACAGGTCAGAAATGATCCATACACTACTCAAGATGTCCTCGAATAGCAGGCAAACGGTCTGTAAAAAAGATTCATTCCCTGGTTCAAGACATCTTTCAGAAGAACAAATCCTGACGTTCTTTTGACCCTTAAGAGCAAATCCTGACGCTCTTTTGGCCCCTTGTTCAAGATACTTTTTCAGAAGAACAAATCCTGACGTTCTTTTGACCCTTAAGAGCAAATCCTGACGCTCTTTTGGCCCCTTGTTCAAGATACTTTTTCAGAAGAACAAATCCTGACGTTCTTTTGACCTTTAAGAGCAAATCCTGACGCTCTTTTGGCCCCTTGTTCAAGATAATTTTTCAGAAGAACAAATCCTGACGTTCTTTTGACCCTTAAGAACAAATCCTGACGTTCTTTTGGCCCTTGAATAGCAGGCAAACGGTCTGCAAAAAGATCCATTCCCTGGTTCAAGATTTTTTCAGAAGAACAAATCCTGACGTTCTTTTGACCTTGGAGAGTAGGCAAACAATCTGTAAAAAGATCTATTCCCTAATCCAAGACATTTCCAGAAGAGATAATCGTCACGAACATTTATTTCTACTGGTCCATTCAACAAATTCAAATTATAAACGATTCAGAGACGGCCTATACGAAGACCTAGTACTGAGATCCAGTATCAACACAAAGCTATCACCACATCCAGTTCTTTAGATGGCATCTCTAAGCCCATCCCCAATTCTTCCAAGTGGCATCTTTAAGCCCACTCAAGCATATACAACCAAACATCAATATCATCCTATGCACTGGTGAGTGCAAATTTTTGGGCTTTTGTGTTCAATCCCCTTCAACCTTTCAGGTCACGACTGGAAAACATACCAATCTAACCCCTCAGGTTTCAGAAAATTGAACAGGGGCAGCTGTTGCACCCCAAAATTTGCCCTCACAATACAGGACTTTGTGTTCTAAGAAGGTTCACAAGGTTCACAAGTTTCCCAATGTCTACAAGACCTTTCATGAGGTTCATGAAGTCTACAAGTTACTTTATGAAGGTTCACAAGGTTCACAAGTTTCTCAACATTTACAAGACCTTTCATGAGGTTCATGAAGTCTACAAGTTACTTTATGAAGGTTCACAAGGTTCACAAGTTTCTCAATGTTTATATAACCTTTCATGAGGTTCATGAAGTCTACAAGTTACTTCTTGAAGGTTCACAAGATTCACAATGTTTACATAACCTTTCATGAGGTTCATGAGGTCTACAAAGTCACTTTACAAGGTTCACAAGGTTCACAATTGGTCAGAAGAGTTGACAATTCCCTCAGACAATGCACCTCCTAAGCAGTGCATCCAAAACTAGGGTTTTGACTTTAATCAGGCTAAATGAACTTCCAAGACTTCAAGTGAGATTCATAACATCTTATATGTGTGTAAGAACCCCTATGACAAGTTTCAAGACTTTTCTCAGAAGTTTGCTCAGTCAGATGATCAGATAAGTCAAAATCAGTCAATGCAGTTAAAAAGTCAAACTGAGGTCAACTGTGGTCAAACCAAAGTCAAACTTCATGATTTTTTGCCAACATCAAGTATATGAAGTAAAATTCATCATTTGATCAAAGGTTGATCATGATTCATCAAGGAGATTTCAGATCATCAAGAATCAGGAGTTTCTAAATTAGGGTTTCCTTAGTAAAAGTCAACTGAACTTTGACCAGCCATAACTTTCACATACTTCATCACCAAGTCTCCATCCAAATCTCATTTTGAAGAAAATTTAATTCTCTACAACTTTGTGTCTCACAAGCCAAGCCCAAAAATGCTTCATTTGGAAGGTATGAGCTAGGACATTATAGGTCCTTTTGAAAGTCAACAAAAAGTCAACAACTTCAAAAGGGCATAACTTGAGATTGGTAAATGATATGGACATGAAACCAGTGGGGTTGTTTAGAGGACTCTTCAAGCTTTCCAAAATGTCCAAGAACACCCTCATAGCATTAAAATTGAAGGATATGTGCCCTTGCAAAGTTGGGAAATTTTGAGTTGGTTTATGATGAAAAAGGAGGTCTAGAACCAATTTCTTCCAAATGGGCTTGTCAAATTATGATCCAATCCATAAAATAGCACTATGCACGACCCAAACCATTAAAAATCAGATTTTTATTATTTTTATTTTTATTTATTTTGATTTAATTCATTAAAAATCATTTTAAATAAAAATAAAATATGAAAATAAGAGATTTTATTTGGATTGAGTTTCTAGAATGTCTTAAATGATGATTTGAATTGAAGAGGAAGGAAATCATAAGATTTGTCCAAAAATAGCAAGCCTTTATGCAAAAATATTGGATTTTCAAAGCATGATCAATTTCAATCTTTTCATATCAAAATTTCCATACAACCATTCAATGTTATGACCTAAATTCATTTACCTATAAGTACTAAACACAACCCAATCATCAAGCCACGAATTCTCTGCCTCCAAAAGTAAGTTCCATTGTTCAAAAAATTCTTCACAAAAGTCACATTCGGATTCTTGGATTTAGGGCTCTAGAAGGTAAAACAAGCACATAGCAAGCTTCCTTGGACTTCTCTGATCATAAACCATCAATCATATGCATCAATACCATCCCATATGGCTCTACCCAAATCAAATTTTGTCTTAAAATTCAATTTTTCGAATTCGATAATGTATGCATTATAAATTGTTTTTAATGACTGATATGTGTTTATTGTGATGCCTAGAACGATTCTGGACAATTGGATTGAAGATTCATGGCCTGAAACGTAATTCACCATAGTTAGGGTTTCGGCCAAGAATTAGGGTTTTGTGATTTACGAAACATAAATGATTTCTAAGACCATGGCTTGATTCGAATGAACCTCTGGACTATGTTTGTGCTTTCAATTTTGTGAAATTTCACAGTTTGGTTGATCATTGAGTTTCGTAGGTTTTGCTGGAGTTTGTTTTTCGCAGGAAAGTTCGTAGCTGGATTCGCAGGAAAATTCGAAGGACATGAGGTTGAAGAAGAAGTTTGGCGCGTCCTGGAAAATTTGAATTTTGTGTTAAATATTTTATGCTTTATTATTCGTTTAATATCACAAACGAACGTTTGTCTCAGTGGTAGAGCTAGCTGGTGTATTGCGTAAGGGGGCTGGTTCGAATCTTGGTGCTGTGCATTTTTTTCTTAATTTTCAGGTTAACTATGGAACATAATATATTATGTTCTATTGCCATTCCAATATCAGATGGGCTCTTCCAGCCGGATGGTCATGCGTGCTTGCTTGTATTCAAGAGGTCCTGGGTTCAATCCTCCCCCAGGCCTTTTTTGGTTTTCATTATTTTCTGTAATTTTTCCAGACAAGAAACAAAACCAACTGAAGCCCATTCTCTATCACCTGCGCTTGGCTGGCCTAGTGGTGGGTTTTGATGCTTGCAGGCAGAATGTCCTGGGTTCAAACCCAACCAAGGTAAGTTTCCTTTTTACCAATTTTTCTGTTTAATTTATTTAATTAATTATTCTCTTATTATTAATAAAAAAATAAATTGAATATGTATATTTAATAAATATCTAAAACAACACTTATATTTTTCTAAAAAATTTCTAAACTTTTATTTTTCTCAATTCAAATTATTTTCTTCTATTATGTAATTAAATTATAATATATGTATAATAATTTTGTAAAAACTCAAAACTATTTTTTAAATAAAATTTAACATTTTATAAACCCTAAAAAATATTTTCTAAGTAAACCCTAATCTATTTTTCCCTAAATAATTATTCAAAACCTAATTTTTTTTTTTTTTTTTAATTTTGTAAATATAATTATTATACATATTCATATAATTAATTTTTCTTGTAAATATAATACTTAATATAAAATTTTGTAAATATGATTAATTTTTGTAAATATAATCTTTAAATATAATTATAACTTATTTTCTCCATATAATATATAAATATTTTTTTCTAAATTGTTATATATATAAATAATTTTTAATATGTGCTTAGAAATAATTTAATAATTTGTACCTAAATTAAAATGTTATAATAATTATTTAATTGTTCATATTTTTAAATAAAAATCTATATTAAAAATTTAATTTTGTGTTTATTATTCTCATCATGTTATTATAATATTTTTGCTAATTCTATTTATTTTAATTATTGTTATTATTACTAACCATATTATTATTAATATTTATTTTTGCTTATTATTATTTCACTAACCTTATTTAATTTTTTATTATTATTATTACTAACCCCTATTATATTTACTTATTGCTTATTTATTATTTTTGCTTATTATTTATATTTTGCTTCTATATTTATCTTTGCTGTTTATTTTTAATTGCTTATTATAATTATGTAATTGCTCCTTGGTGTAAATTTTGTAAATATGTAATTTATTTAATTTTTATGCTATGGTTAGTAATATAGGGAGTGTAAAACATGTATTTATATTAAAAATCAAATTTAGATCATTTTAATTAAAGATAAATAAAAATTAAACACTCACACACGTAAGTCGATTTTTAATCGCCATCTCACTTTCTAAGGCTATCCCTCAACGTTGCCTAATCATAAGGTCAAGTGGGGTGTATAAAGCAAGTCCCTTAAAAGAAAAATCATCAAGTCCCTAATGGTTGCCTTTAAAGATCAAGTCCCTTTTCGAATAATGATGATAGTCCCTCCTAAATGCTTAATACACCCTATAGTTGCCTTCATTAAACAGATGTCCCTCACATGTCCCTTACATCCAAGGTAATGACTACCTATTCCTTAATAATAGGGATAGTCTTACCACTTAAAGGATAAAGAACAGAAAAGACTTAAATTTTAGGGTAGGTACCTCCTAGTTGCTTGCTCACTCCATTCAAAAATTTTCAAACACTTAACAAATTTCAAACAAATTTTCAAACACAAGTTTTTACGCATCCGTACATGGATCATTATTAACTCATATGAAAATTTTCTATTCACACACTACACATTTTCAAAAACAATTCAAAGTGAGCTAAGTAACTAAGAGCCCATGGATAACCATGGATGTAAAGGGTGCTAACACCTTCCCTTTACATAACCTACCCCCCGGACCCAAAAATCTTTTTAAAAGGTCTTTCCTGTTCTTTTATGCCTTTCCTTTTGGATAAAATAAAAGTCGGTGGCGACTCTTGCTATCCGCAACATGACTAAAGTCAGTTCTCCCACCGTGTTACAGCGATCCACGCAAAAATAAGGGAATAAGCGAACAACTGCATTCTGAATTCGTCTGCATCACTTGCAACTTGGCAAGTCTCGAAGGTTAAAACATCGGTCAGAATCAACTTTCTTCAGAAAGCAAGATGAGAAGAACGTCAAAGGTCATACGAGTCATAGCAAAAGGAAGCATTGAAGCGTCGTCAACATTTCCAACACTTTCATTTTTCTCAATTTGTAACAATCTCCTCATTTCAGGGGACCTGTTCCTTTGACTGTATTTGCCAATTCAGGGCACCCAAATTAATAAAATCAGATTTTCAATCGCATCTCGTCTTGTACATTTTTATTTCGTTTGCAAAAATGTCTGTTTCTCTTTGATATAATGTTTGCATAAAAAACAGATGTGCCTTTCTAATCACATGCTTGAGGAAATATATTTCTTACTCCCGAGGGTGTCTAAATTCCTACGATGGAATCCGGTAAGGGATACCTCGGGGTACTTGTGCGTTTCTTTGTCTTAACAAGAGTGCCGGTATTCAAAGCACAACATGGGGCATGAAAGGTTTTCCCCAACAAAGTTGCCAGATCGTTATTACCTCAGCACCTTTCCCAAACAGCACCGGAAATGCTCTCTCCCCATCAGAGTTACCAGGCATCATTTCTCCAACACATCTGTCTGGGCAGTACCAAAAGGTGCTCATATCCCCAGCTGAGTTGTCAGATAGCATCATCCTCAGCAGGATCCTCACAGAAATCTCTAGGAAGATCGTTCAACGATCTTTTCTCTCTTCCCCAGCCAAGTGCTAGACAGGGAACCATTCCCCACAGAGCCCCAGCCTCTCCCGGAAGGGCAAATGTCTGAATTCCCCGCACAACAAAGTGACGAAAGCTTCCACATCCCCAGCTGGGCTCCTCATTACAAAAATAAATCTATCGGTGATTTATTTCCTCGAGCAGAGCTATATATCAGATCTACCAACGATCTCATCCCCAACTGGGATACTTTTCCTTCCAAGCAGATCAGCCGGAGATCTCCATTCAGCAGGATCCGAGTCCCGGATCGGTATCTTTTTGCATAATCATAGCATTCGCATCATATTTCCCCCAGAGTGTAGCATTCCGTCTAATACGGAGCATTACGGCAAAAATCAAACACATTGCATAATCACAAGCCATGTCTTGAATCAGTCACCTGTAAATACTAACATTCCATCAACAATATACAAGATACCTCTCAAACTCCCCGGCAGAATGCCAAAGCATCTTCTTTGCATTCCCAAGATGTAGATACATGGTTCCTTTTGACACCCGTCCGTGCCATCTTTCCCCGGAAGGTCGCCAGGACATTTTCTACAAGCAGATACTTATACATAACAGATACTTCTCGACACTCGTCTGTGTCATATCCCCTGCAGAAAGTCAAAGCATCCCCTTTGCACTCACAAATACATGTTTACATAAACTCTTCTCGACACTCATCTGTGTCATCTCATATCATCCCTTGCAAATGTTTGCACACCTTCCTGACACCCGTCCGTGTCACCCATCCCCAACATGGTCGCCTAAACACTTATTGTAAACCCAAACATTTATTTATAACACATTTCTTTTGACACTCGTCCGTATCACCTCATCCCCACAGATTGCCAGAATATCTTTTACACTTATGAGTTCATAACTTATACTTTTTCTGACACCCGTCCGTGTCATACGTTTCCCCAGCAAGTTGAACACTCGTCTGTGTCTCACTCATGCTTATTTTCACTCATACAGATACTCGTCCGTATCTTGTATACACACCTGTTTCCCCTCAGATTCAACACTCGTCCGTGTTCTTTGTTAACCAGTTGGTACTCGTCCGTACCATCATCTTTGAACATGCGTCAGCAGTTGTTTCTACCGATACTCATCCGTATCATAGTCTTAAGGATGTTTGTCCGCATCTTTAATCTATACATAGTGTTAAAACACTTATACCTTTCCCTTCTTGAATGTAGACACTCGTCCGTGTCTACCATTCCCCAGAAGAATCCCATCAAATCCTTAGCAAAATCTCTTTTCCATCCGACATTCGTCCTATGTCGTGATATTTTCGGCAGCCGTACCCTGCCAGGTGATCGTCCTTCACCTTAGATGACCGTCCCTCATCCTTATCCCCAACAGAGCAGCCGTCCCCTGCTAGGTGATCGTCCTTCACCTTTGATGATCGTACCTCATCATTTATTTCCTTTATACTTTTCAAACCTGATGGCCGTCCCCATCATTGACTTTACCTTTAATCCCCATAGAGTCTTGTTTCTTTGATGGTCGTCCCCATCATGATCCCTCTGTTTCCCCAGCATGTCGGCCGTCCCCGTCATTGCTTTATCCCCAGCAGTCGTCCTCTGCTCGATGGTCTTTGTAACGCCCCAATTTTATAAATTATTTTTATAAAATAAATATCAAGAGTATGATGGTGTATTTTGAATAATAAGTGGATGAGGTATTTTATTTAAATAATGATAATATAATGAGGTGGTATATTTATTATAATATTGTTATTTAATAAATTAAATAAAATATAAGTTGGAGGATTGGGGGGCAAGGTTGTAATTTGATTCTGTTATGAAAAGGGGAGAACACGATACATTTTCTCATTATCGTATTTTGACGAAGGAAAGAGGGCTCTGGAGAAAAAGGGAAAGGAGAAGGGAAATCAAGAATCGTAAAGCTTCAAGATCAAGGCTTTGCAAGGATTTTGTCAAATTCGAGGTAAGGGGGGAGAAAGGGTTCTTTATTGGTGACCTAACATTGAAGGGTAATTGGGAGTTCCTTACTCCCTAGGGATTGTCTAATGTTGTTGATTATGATGAAATTGTGATATGATGTATATATATGTTTATGATGATTGATTATGGTTGTGTGAAATTATTATTGAGTTATATGCTTGATTGTTGTAATTGGAATGGTGGTGATTTAAGTTATATGATAAGTTTGGTATGGAAGTCGTTATAGAGATAATGATGTTGTTGATGAGGTAAATGGAGAATTGGAAACAAACTTAGGATCTTTCTTAATTTGATTAGTAATATTAGGTTGTGAAGATCATAAGGAATTAGAGGTATAAAATTAGTTTAAGAACAACAATTGGATTGTTTTGAGTGATAAAAGTGAGAGATAAGTGATAGAATTCGAACTGGTACGAAATTGGGAGAGAAAAGTGAGTTTTAGAAAAAGCTGAATTTTGGGTGCAGGTGCTACAACACGGGCAGTGTTGTACAACACGGACAGTGTCAGAGGCTTCGGGAATTATGCTAAAAAGTGGAAAATTGGGAAGTTGGCTTCAGGTGCCACAACACGGCCAGTGTTGTACAACACGGGCGGCCGTGTTGTCCTCCTGGAAAATGAGTTTTTGTGGATTTTGAGGGGCGTGTCCCAGGCCACCTGACACGGGCCGTGTCAGGCAACACAGGCGGCCGTGTTAGGCCCTGTAAATGTAATATTTCGTCCGTTTTAAGGTGGATTTGATTCATTCTTCTAATGTAGGATGATATTAGTGAAATAAGACTTTGGGGATGTTCTAATAATGAATATAGGACTTGATGATTAGTCGCATAAGAAATCCTAAGTGCTTAATTGATTTATATGAATATGTAGATTGTTATAATTGTGAACAACATGAGATATATGTATTGAGATATAGTATGCGTGTTATGTGATTAGTGGGGATATTATAACTTTATTAATATATATCAATTAGAAGATGTTGATGATGGAAATGTTTACTATAAGTCTTGCACAATTATATGAAGGAATAGTGATAAACGAAGAGGATCGTGATGATTGGTAACATAGTTGATTATATGTCTTGCTTAGACCCCATGATGTAAGTGTTGGTAGCGGTGAGGATCGGAAGGATCGTGTAGTATTAGAATATATGTATAGGGAATAAATGAGAGTGGAATTAATGAGGAATTCAGAAGATATGACATTTGGTAATTAGCGTGTATGAATATACGTGCTTATGTTGTTTTACATGACTCTTAATGGTGAACCATATTAAAGGGGTTGACAATGTGTATGGATATTGTTGGACTATCTATGTGACCCACGTGATGGGATATGTGTTAGATCATGAGGATTGTGTTGACATGATTGTATTCATGTGTAATTATGTTGATGTGTACTATGTGTTTAGTGCTATTTATATGATGAAATGACGTATATGTTTTGATGAGGATCGTAAAGCATGATATGTTCATGTATGTTATGATATGGTATGCGTTGTAGTGTCTGCATGCGCATACGTTTGATGGAATAATCATATCGTGGATGTGATTATTCGGGATTCGTTGAGAATCGTGGTTGCAGGGATGATCGTGTCTTGTTGGAGACGTTAACAATGCATTCGGGGTTCTATGTGATGAACCGTTATTGTGAGTCGGTACCGCATTTGCATTGTGTCATTGAGTCACTTTGCATTGATTGAATTAATGATGTATGATATGTGTTGATGAACTATTTGAGATATTGATTAATTGTATGATGTATGATGTGTATTTGATGAATAGAGGTGAGACTACCCTGTAAGATGTTATTTGCACCATTAATATATTGAATTGTTTTCTCACCCCTTTGTTGTTTGGTTGCGTCTGTGCTTCTTCGGAAGTACAGATGATTCAGGTACTTGAGTATGCTCGGAGTACAAGTTGTTTGGTCGAGTCCTAGGAGTCACTCTGATACGTAACACGGGAAATGGGAATATTTGTTATTTAATTATTCTTTTTAGTAATAGTTACGTATCATATTTTGTTGAAACTTATAAATTAAGTGGATTTATGAATTTGTGGATATTTGGCGAATTGCCGATTGTTGAATAAAAAGATATTTCCGCTATTTTTAATAAATGATTATACTTTTGGTTGATTTTGAAAATGTAGCTACTCACTTGTTAATTAAACTCTGATTTATCTGAAAACTTATGTTATTTTAGAAAATGGGAAAAGTGGGTGTTACAGTCTTCCTCCATCGCCCGCACTTTATAATCATACTTTACTTCTCTTTACAATCTATATCCCTTTTCTTCTTCATTCAGTGAGTGCAAATTTTGGACTGTCTTTGGTATTCAACCACAAGTTATCTTGTTTGTCTGTTAAGCCAGATGCTTATATCCTGCACAGCTAACTCACGCTTGAATAGGGGCAGCTGTAAACACCCAAAATTTGCCCTCACTAAGTTCACACCATGGCTTGTGATCTTTTCATTTTGCATTATTTCAATCATAGCATATCATGTTGCATTTTTGCTTCACTGCATTAGGTCAAGTTCATCTGCATCTAGGGTTTGTGATCTGAGCATACCATGATTCATCTGAGCCACCCCAAAGGTCTTCAATCATCTCAATAGGGTCCATGTATGTTCAATCATCATATTTTATCCTCCAAAGATCAAGGAAGTCAGAAAATCACAAGAACTGGCAAGTCATGGAAGCAGAGCCAGGTTTAACTGCACAGATGACCTAAAATTAGGGTTTTGGTTTCATAGGCCATAACTTCAATTTTTTTGGTCATTCTTATTTCTATTGGTCTCAATATGATATAAGGATCCTACATACCAAGTTTGATGAAGAAATTCATTGTGGAAGTCATCTGATCATTGGGTAACTTCCTGAGCAAGTCAAAGAAAAATCAGGGCATCTGAGACCCCTATCAATGGACCCAAGGTGGATTTTTCATCAAAATGAAGTTATATGGTCTTTATTTGATCATTTAAGTGCTTAGAATTTCACAAATTTGAAGAAAAATAAGCAAAACCAAAAGTTGCCAAAAATGGAAATGACTTGTATTGTAAACTTTCCATTTTGGGAAAGTTTTTCAACCTCCTCTTTCTCAACCAAAAATGCTTCAAATGAAAAAATCTTGGTCATGAAAGTTGTAGATTGGATCTTTCCATTTTCAAAAAGTACAAGAACTTGACCTAATTCATTTTTGAACTCATGTTGTGGCTTGTCAAAATTGGGAAAAATCACATAAAAATCACTTTTACACCAAAGAGGCATTTTGCAAAATGGCATGATAAGGCATTCTAAATGCTTCAAATATGCACAAATACTTCACAACATGATCATGTGACCTCTAAGGATCAGATTTGTGTTTTGAATCATTCCATTTCATGCTTTAAACTTCAAGTAATTCAAAAGGGGCCAAAGTTCACAAAATTTGCAAAAACCCCCCACAACTCCTCACAAACTTGCTGAATTGCCACAAGTTGCATTCCATGGACATCCTTGAATCAAGCTGCACCAGACATGCCTTTGTACTTGGCCTGAATTTGCCCATACCTCAAAGGACACATAACCTTGACTTTTTGCAAAACAAGCCATACCAATCACACTATGTCATTACCAACTTTCTGACCAATCACATTTGTTTATACTAATCAAAAGCAAGCCATTTCACACAAGAAGCAAGCCTGAACACACAACATTCTCAACATTCACAAAAACCTCCCTCTTTGCATTTTCTATCGAAACACACAACTCATCCATTCATTCTTCAAACCAACACCACCATTCATCTCAGCATCAATCACTGATCATTTCCCACCCTTCACTTTGCCCTAAAAGCCACCATACACAAAACACGATTTTCTTCCCCCTTTGAACTGAACTTCATCAAACTCACAAACCAGCCATACAAAACTCCATCCAAGCATTGCAAACTCCTCAAGAAGTTCATTAGAGGCATCTTGGACCAAGGAAGCAGCCAAAAAGCTCCAGGGTTGAACGTTTCACCTCAGGTAGCCATACGAATTCATTTTTCCAGAAGCTTTGTTTTAAGTTCTTAAATGGTTGAGTGTGATCCCCTGAGTATGTTGAACTTTGAATTATTGAAAATAGTGAAGAAATGAGGATGTATGGTCTGTCTGAAAGTTTTGCAATTTTTGTTCTTTGATTCGAATCTTGTTAAATGGCTGAAAATAAATGAAGTTTGAGGGTGGGGTTGAGCTTAGGAAGGTGAGAGGAATCAATCTGGAGCTTTAGAGCTCCAGAAATGACCTAGGGAGCATTTTGGAAAATTTTCAGGGGAGAGGTGGCCGGAGAAGATGATCGGAGGTCATTTCCGGCCACCTGAAAGTGATTAGTGTGTTTAATTAGGGTTAGGGTTTGTTTTGAACGTGGGTCGTTTGATCAAGTTTCCCGCGCGTGTTTGTGTGGCTTGGATCTTTTGATTAGTTTTAATTATAGGATTAATATTTAATTAAATCAGATTAAGGAAGTTTAAACCTGGGCCGTCCAGATGCGCGCCCAGTCAACTCTTTTAAAACCCAGATTTGATCTCAGCTCTCCATTCAGCATACTTCCATTAATTCATATTTTTATTTTATTTTTTCTCATTTAATTTGTACGAATTTTTAAAAATAGCAAAAATAGTCAAAAAATTCTGAAATTTTTTATCAAAGCTTTTATTAATTTTCAGAACCCAAAAATATTTTTATTTTTATTTTTAGCATTAAAAAAATATTTTTAAATCATTTAAATGTTATTTTTAATTAGTTAATTGATTTTAATTAATTAAAAATACATTTAAGTATTTAAAAATTACAAACAAAATCAGAGAACATATTTGAATATTTAGAAGCATTTACAAACTCACCACACAAATTTATTTTTGGTTTTGATCACACTTTGACATTTTTTTCATTGAATTAGGGTTCTTAAACTTATACATTTTTAACCCTAACTTCAAAAATTCATAACTTCTAAACCAAGTTGAGTTTGTGAATGATTCTTTTTGCATTGTTCTATTTTCTAGTTTCTAAAAACATTTTTGTTTCATTTTTATCTTTCATTTTCAATTTGTTTGGCATTTTACATTGAGAAGCACCCAAAAAACCCTAGAAACTTAGGAAATTCATAAGTTCCTTTAGGTTTAGCTTCTGACCTCCCCCTTTGGATGTTAACCTAGTATAGGTTTAGGGTTCTTTTGAGTGCATTTTCAATTTTTTATCTTGTCATTTACTTTTGTTTTTGAGTTTTGCATCTCATGTTGCATTAAAACCCTAATTTTGCATCTTCACTTGCATCCATCTTGCATATGCTTGCATATAAGAACTTGCCATGACATTTTGTGTATTAAAATGACTCATGAGACATCATAGGACACATTAGAATCATGTTTGATCATTGTATCATCCATTTTCCATGATTATGTCTTCATTTCATTTCATGTGCATTCATGATCTTTCATGCCTTCTTTTATGCTTCATTTGCATCCTCACTGCTTGTATGATCATTTGCATCACATGACATACATTTGCATCATCTCTTAGCATCATTTGCATCATGAACTTGCTTCTGGTTTTGGTTTGCACCATTACATCCTCTTCATTTTCATTTCCTTTGCTAACTTTTCAGGTGGTAAGTTGTTTTGAGAAGTGAATTTGCCTTCACTTCTCACAATCTCTTCTCATCTCTTTTATGCATCCTTGATGCCTTGTGTATTTGAGTGAGCTTGCTCATTCATGTTCCCTCCTCACTTTCTTTCTTCAAGCAACTTATCTTCTTAAGTGAAGTAAGTTGACTTGCTTCCTTCTGCTTCTCTTCCTTCCATTTGCTTCTTCCTTGGTGGTGCTTCTTGAAGATCTTCTTGCAAGCCTCATAAACCCTAGGAATACCCAAGCATGATCACAATTAGGGTTTGATTAGTCCCCCCATTAGTTTTACCTTTGTGTCATCTTTTGTGTCTTCTCTTCTCATCTCTTAATCAGGGATTAAACCTTAAAGGTTTTAAGGCTTTGTGATTAAGGTTATGCCTGTATCCTTCTATTAGGATGGAGTGTATAACTTTAATCCTAAGTGTTAAACCCTTAATGTGTTTAAATCCTTTCATCAATTCATCTAATAATCACTAAGACATCAAGCTTGTAACTTGGGCCTTGCATTAGGGTTCTAATTCTTCCTTAATTGGTTAAGAAGGACTAACCCTAGTGTTAATGGACAAGTCCCCCTCAAGTTGCCTTACAAACCATAAAATCCACTTCTTAATCTCACCATTAACTAAAATCCACTTTAATAAAGGCTTTGTTTTGTCATGAGGTTAATCCCTAATCATGGATTAAGTTGAGGAGCCTTTCTCAGCTTAAATGTTCCCATCTATCATCCTTCTATTAGGGTGGTGTAATGGGTCCATTAAATCTTTGATTATGGCTTAGGCTCATTACTTAACACTAAACAAAAACTCCAAAAATATCTAATTAAATGAAAGTAGGTTAATGATCTTAATCCTACATCATGGTAATTAAGTTTGAGGTGCTTACTTCATACTTAAGGTATTCTCATTACCCCTAATCAGAGGGAGGATGTGATGAGTTTACTAACCCTTGGTTTAGGCTTAAGCTCAGTAACTTACGACAAACACAAAAAGCAATAAAAGATTGAAAACACCAAAAACAAACAATAATCGTCTCCTCTGGGATTCTTTTCTCATCACACTCACTCATAAACGAGAACTCGCTTCTTCCGTCTAATGCAAGACAGTTTGCACCTGAGCCAGACGGGTCATACACTTGAGCATAGACAAGTAAGCAGTTCACAAGTCAATTTATCTTTCAGTCTCTTTGAGTCGAACTACGGTGTTCTGACTTCCTCATTACACGAGAGGATACGTAGCCATAACTTAACAGTTATCGAACAAAAGTCTCTGTATATTCCCCATCTTCCAGTATTATTCTTTAAGTTTCATTGTCTTCAGCATCTCACTCTTTCCTTACACTGACACTCCTTCATTTCACTTCACATTTCTTTTGCACTGACACTTGCATTCTTTTCCAGCTTTGATACACAAATAGCACATACACTTACCCCTTTAAGCACAAACTTTTAAGCGTGGATCCCGTCGAGTACGACGAACAATCTGGGTGCTAATACCTTCCTAGGTTGTAACCAACCCCCTTTCTCAGTTTCTCTGGTTCGCAACCGTCTTGTCCATCTCTTTCTAGGTTTATGCAGCATTACCTTTCCTTCGGGATAAAAATTCCTAGCTGGCAACTATATTCATTCTTTCCTCTTTTGCCGATCATTCGCGTCTGTACCCCATCTGGCCAGGTGTCATTTGGTGGGAGAGACACATATGCATCTACATACCATATCATTGCATGACAGGTTTCTTATAAACATGTATCTTATCTTCTCACTGTTTATTTCAGTAGAAATGGATCTCGAACAAACTGTCAAGGATCTCCAGGCTCAGAATGCTCAGTTCCAAGAAGTGATCCTGAATTTGTCCAAGGGGCAAGAAGAGTTGAAAGCGCTCCTCTCTGAAAATCATGAAGATAACAAGAATGGTCAGTTGGAACAAGTGCAAGATGAGATGGCAGAAATGAGGATCCAGATGAATGACCAGGTGGATCTTATCCAAAGTTTAGCTCATGAGCAAGAAGAGCTGAGAACATTTGTCCACAAACTTCAAAGTAATGGAGTCGGGAATCTAATCGTAAGTCAACCTCTGATAAAACAAGCTGACTTGGTCGAAAAGAAGATAAGGATAAGAGAAGGAAAGAGACAGGCTACCACTGATTGTTCTTCAGTTGAAGAAAAAAGACCTTGTAAGAATAATCCATTTCGACATAAGGAATATAAAAGACAGTGTATCAAATTCAGCACTCCAATGTCACAACTTTGCAATGCTTGTTGGAGATGAAGCTAGTTTCCTTGGAAAATCCTCCTCAAAATCCTAATACTTCCTCTTCCCGCTATAATCCCAAGGCAAGGTGTATGTATCACTCCAATTGTCTCGGACATGATACTAATAGTTGTTGGGCATTAAAGAATAGGATTCAAGACCTGATTGACGAAGGAATCCTCTAGGTTACGCCAGAAGGCCAAATTGAGTTCTTCTATCGCCCGTCAAACATCAAAGCGCCCAGACATCTGGAGTAACCAGTTTAGAGGAAGATGCTTTGAGAACATTTGAATTTTCATTTGTAATTTCTTTTGTTTGTTTAAACACTTACTATTATGTCAAACATTTGTTTTCATTAATGTGTTGCATATGTTTGTCTTGAATTAATCTATTCGTTTCACTGTATTTTGAACTATACTTCATATTTCTACTTTGTGATAATTAACTCCTGATAAAGCTATAAGCTTGTAGAGGGAGGATGACGAAAACAATACCATAATCTTATGCAGTATGTTTTTGAACAAGACTATGCTGACGATGTACATGCATTGTTTCAATTCCTAAATAGTGGAGGTATAAGGAAGTTAATCCATAGTCAACCCTTTTGAGCCTATGAAGTAGGATTTTTTATTCTCACGCAAATTAAAACCCTCAATTATAACCTGGGGCAGGGTAGTACTTTGGTTAACTCAATTATGCCAGTTGTCCTTCTTGTACACAACTAATGATGGTTCCCTGTAATCATTAAGTCTGACAGTCAATATCTATCAAAAGAAAAAGCTAACTAAGTCAAAACCTATGAAGGAGACTTAGTAAAAATTGAGACATCCCGCTGAATGTAACCTTGAAACAAACAGTTCAGGCAAAAGGAAGGGATACTAAAGTATAAAAAAAGGGGTCACTATGAATCCTCAACAAAGAAAGATGACTGAATTTTAAAATAAAGTATGGTTTCTGAATCATCTCAAATGTCAGCACACCTTTGAAGCCTCAATGCATAAGTTAACTGAACATAGGACTGAAGAACATCATGAAGAATGGGTTGGGTACAAATAAAATTTGAGCATTTATCCTTTGTTTCTTAAACCGTGAACCAGACCACGTTACAACCCTTAAAAGTCCTAATTGAAGCATGGTTAGTTCGAAAGCGTACTGCTACAAAATGGTATCCTGACTCCTTTAGGACTTATTATAAATCTCGAGTTAATATCACAGTTTTCATAAACATTGTTTTACTAAAATAAATCTTTTTCAAAACTTCAAGACAGACATAAGCATTACATTTTTGAATATCATTGTTTGTATATAATTGAGTGTTTGACAAACAGAGAAACTTACAGGATGAATGCTCAATAAACCAAAGTCCTTCCGATAAATAAAGTTGCTTCCTGGATCAAAGCCCATGTATACAAAGGGGCATAGCCACTATATCCCAATCAAAGGGGCATGCCATGATACTGCCTAATTCATTTGGGGAAATCAGGTCAAGATTAAACTATGCTTAGGTAGCCAGGGGCAGGTCTCCTCATCTATCTGAATTACCAAAGGTAACATCACAGAGTTCACAAGGCCAGGGGCATATGTTTATGGGGCATTCTGCTTAGGTAACTCCTTTCAGATACTGCCATTATGGGATAATTCATCCTCAACCAAGGGGAAACGCTCTCTCTCCAAATCTAATACCTGGAGTATATATGGTCCATCACAATTGTATTACCTAGATATTGGACTCTCACCAGAAGCCATTGTGGAAATTAATTGTCTACGCCAGTAGTATCAGATTGTGTCAGTATCATGTCTTCGGATCCAGTCATGAGAATTTCAAGGAAATTACTCAGGGAAGTCAAGAACCTCATAAGCTCTAAATCCAATTGGTTATACACTCTCAAAGTTGAAACGATTTTGTTTTTGAGTTCAGCTTTACTTTTCCCTCTTTATTCAGGTTTACTTTTCCCCTTTACTAAAGCGAGAAATGTCTGTTGGTTATGTTTGAATGTATATATGCCTTTGAATATGATTGATGTTTACCAGAAATGTATAAAATACAATAATATCATTTACTAAGAATGATCGGAGGTAGGAATCCCCAATAAAGTTCATATCCAACGAACCTTCGCTAGTTCATCCCCACAGAGTAATCTTTACGGATATTCTTACGGAATACTTCAAGTAATATCTTGTACTTCCAACTCTACAAAGTCTCCAAACAGTTTCATATCCTCCGAAGAATTGATGCTTGACCAAATAAGTCTCCCGGATCTATGTCCATCTCTTTTATCCTCAGTCAGGATATCCAGGAACTAAATCCTTCAATAAGAAGTACGAAGAACGAAAAATGGGATGTTCTAAGTACGATATTCTTAAACAAGACGGGAATAAAGTCTTCATATTCCTCAGCAACGAATCGGGATTTATTTCCCCAGCCAACAGTTATTATACAAAGCTACTCATTTGCTTCAACTACATAATTCATACATACATCACATCATATCATACGCATTCTCATAAAATATTATCTTGCAAAATGTTATATACATCATGATATTTGCACCAAACTAACCTTGATTTTCAGGTTAATTCTCCAGCTGACAAATTTCATCAACAACTTGTTACCTTGGGCCGTCGTTTATCTACCCAAAGGTCATCTCATTCTCTTGGGACGTCATTTATCTTCCTGAAGGCTATCTTGAGACGTCGTTTATCTTCTCAAAAGCCATATTGTTACCTTGGGCCATCGTTTATCTACCCAAAGGTTATCTCATTATCTTGGGACGTCGTTTATCTTCCCGAAGGCTATCTTAAGATGTCGTTTATCTTCTCAAAAGCCATATTGTTACCTTGGGTCGTCATTTATCTACCCAAAGGTTATCTCATTATCTTGGGACGTTGTTTATCTTCCCGAAGGCTATCTTGAGACGTCGTTTATCTTCTCAAAATCCATATTGTTACCTTGGGTCGTCGTTTATCTACCCAAAGGTTATCTCATTATCTTGGGACGTCGTTTATCTTTCTGAAGGCTATCTTGAGATGTCGTTTATCTTCTCAAAAGCCATATTATTACCTTGGGCCGTCGTTTATCTACCCAAAGTGTAACACCCCAAAATTTGCCCTCTTATTTATTAGTATCAACCTCGAGCAGTGTGCGCAATAACACTCACTTTTCCCATAAAATTATTTATATAAATCTTTAATATAATCAGAGTTACTTGTCTAAAATGAGATGCTACATCATCATCATTCATTAAAATCGTTAATAAAAGAAAACAGCGGAATCCAAATATTTAACGTCAATAGCTCAAAGGCTTAACAAATCACACATAATAAGGTTCTTCAATTCAAGTTTAATTATAAAGATAAGTTTTTCTAAACAATAAAAGTAAATGTGGACAAAGATCCCCGTTCCCGTTACATATCAGAGCTCCTAAGACACGGACATCACACCAACGTACTTCTCAAGTACCTAAATTGTCTTCACTCCCGAAGAAGCACAGACGCAACAAAACAAACAGAGGGGTGAGAAATAGATTCATAATATAACGGCACATACGACATATACGAAGAAGTAATTCATCCCTAATCATACAAAATTATCAATCATATTATTCAATCAATCATGATGCAATGTGACTCAAATGCACAATACAAATGCGGTACCGATTCACAATAACGGTTCATCAATAGAACCCCGAATGCATCGTTAACGTCTCCAACAAGACACGATCATCCCTATAACCACGATTCTCAATGAATCTCGAATAATCACATCCATGACATGATTATTCCATCAAATGTATGCGCATGCAGACACAACAACGCATACCATATCACAATACACATGAACACATCATGCTTTACGATCCTCATGATCTCATCAACCAATCATTAGTGCATCTTATTCACACACAGAGCATACACATATCTCATTTTATTCACAATTATAACAATCTACATATTCATATAATTCAATTAAGCACTTAGGATTTCTTATGCGACTAATCATCAAGTCCTATATTCACTATTAGAACGTCCTCAAAGTCTTATTTCGCTAATATAATCCTACATTAGAAGAATGAGTCAAATCCACCTTAAAACGGGCGAAAAATCACATTTACAGGGGCCTGACACGGCTCCCGTGTCCCCTGACACGGCCCGTGTCAGGTGGCCTAGGGCATGGTGCTCTAAATCATCAAAAAAACACATTTCCCGAAGCCTGACATGGCCACCCGTGTCATGGGACACGGCCCGTGTCAGGGCACCTGACCCCAAAATTCTGATTTTTGTGTTTTTCCCATTTTCTTCCTCCTTTCTCACCTGTACGAACCCCAATCATTCTAAGTCGAATTTAGCACTCAAAACCAACCAATTCACATGTTTATTATGCATTTATACGTATAACCTCAACTAGTTTTATTAATAAACTTTCCTAGATCAAATTAGGGAATCTATGAGGTTTAATCCTCTTCTTTGTTCATCATATCCTCCATAACCTCCATATGTCATTCTTCCCAATATCAAACACACAACACCAAATATATTTTCAAAATACATCATATAATCATATTCATCAACAATTTCACAGTATTGCATCAATTCAATCATTATCATCACAATCTCTTAAAAATACCTAAGGGAGGAAGGAACTCCCAATTACCCTTCTATGTCCTATCACCAATTATAAACCCTTTTCTCCCCCCTTACCTTAAAATCGAAGCTTTCCTTCACAGCTTTTGGTCTTGGTGATCTATGATCCTTGACCTTGCCTTTCTTCTCCTCTTTCTCCAGACCTCTCTGTTCTTCGTCAAAATACGATGAATGAGGTTTGTTTCCCTAATTCCTCTTTTCATAAAACAACAATTCCACCTTTGCCCCTTAAACCTCTAACTAACTCTTTTATTTTATTTTATTTAAATAATAACAACATTATAATAGTACACCTTATATTATTATTATTATTCTCATAAAATACTCTCTTTACTAATTAATTCAATTATGCCATTAAAATATTAATATTTATTTCACAAAAATAAATATAAAAATTAAGGCGTTACACGCTTCATTCCTGCATCATTCCGCATATCATTACATCGCATTTGAAAAATAAATAAATAAATAGATCATCATCCTTTGCATATGCATGAGGTGTGTGGTCGATCAAGGCTTGCCAAACATTGGAGTTCAAGAGAAAAATAATATCCCAAAAATAATCCAAACCACTTCCAAGCTAACCAACAAAAAAAAAAGGGAAGAATTCACATTTTTCTCTATTTTCCTTCCACATTTCCTTTCATTCCTTCCCCTCTTATTTTTCCACTTCAATTCCACTCCATTTCCCTTGGATGCTTCTACCATGTTCTACAACCTTCTAGAGTATTCCAAGGAATATTCCCTCTCCAACCTTAACCCTAACTAACTACAAACCTAACTCCATTCTCAAACCTAGCTCCAAGCCTAGCCTCTATATAATCATTAATCACTTCAATGCAAAAGGTTCCCAATTTTTTCACTATCTCATAATTTCTAGAATCATTTCTCTCTCTCTCTCTCTCTCTCTCACTTTTCCTCCATTTCCCTTTTCACCAAAGCTTTTTGAAGAAGCTCTTCAAGTTTCACATTGAAACTTGAAGATCTTAAAGCTTAGCCTTCAACCTCCATTGATTTAGGCATTGTAGAAGAAGAAGCTACTGGTTTTTGTGAAGATTTCAACTTATCGGAAGTGCAAGAAGTATCAAGCATCAAGAACACATTTATTTTGCGCATTCGCGGATTCTTCGGATTTCTCTTCGATCAAGCTCTGATTCTTACAATATTTACCGAAGCATTTCTCCGCTTTGTAGTTTGGTGATCTAAAACCATGCTAGCTTTAAGTTATTCTCTCCATCTTGCCATTTCGGCATTATTTAAGTTCTTTTCGTATTACTTGTGGTTGATTATGTTTTCGTTACGTTTTGCTTGCGATTTATGGTTTTTAATGGATTAGAAGCTAGGTTGTAGCTTGTTATAGGTTCTAGCATGTGTTAATAAGCCCTAATTGAGTAGAAATTCGTGTTAACATGATTAGATGTGTGTTAGGGATGTTTAGAAGTAAGTTTGTGGCCAAAAGCACTTATTTCAAAGCTTTTTTTTTCACTTTCTGTTCAGTGTTAACTGGTTAACGCTTTTGGTTAACCGGTTAACACATGTGTTTTTTGCCATTTTAGTGTTGTCTGGGGTCCGTCAACGGGTTAACCAATTTGGTTAACCGGTTAATGCTGTTAGATTTTGGTTTTTTAGCTTATTTGTTTGCTTGTTCTTTCTTCCTTGTGCCTCTAATGTTCATACATGTTTAGGTACTAATTTTAGGGAATTTCCTAGGTTGGTTTCGACATCTCATTCCCCCATTTCGAGTCGTTTCGACGCGTTTCCATTCATGTTGCATATTATGTATTTATGTGTTCATTTGTGTATAATTTGACTTCTTGCAATTTGTTTCTATGTCCACACATTATTTGACATGTAAGTGATCATGTTGCATTCTGTTTTTTTTGCATCTTTCGCATGTTTTGTTAATGCATTTGCTACTCAATGTTGCATTTCATATGATGATAATTGTGCATGTTCATTTTGTTGCATTTTGTAGTAAGTTTGATCATATCATTTACATCAACTCAATTCTGAATTTTGCATTAAGCTTGACATTCTTATTGATCTATCATTTTGTATATTCATGATCAATGTTCATTATGTTCATATGCCATGTTCATGTGCCATATTTTGCATACTTGTTGCATAATAAATCATATGGTGCATTCTTGTATAATCCCTAAAAAATGAACATGTTCATTCAACTATGTATGTTGATCTATGTTCAAATGCATATTCATGATTAATTGGTACATTTTTCATTGAGTTTGTGCATTAAAAAATGAAAATAATCAAATCTGCAGTTTACATTTCATAGCTGACTTTGCATATAGGCGCTGTAAAATACATGTTGTTTGTTATGTTGTTCATGCTGTATGTGACTTTCTACACCTATATTTACATACTGTATGCTGACTGTAGAAAGTTGATTGTGTTTTGCCTTTTGTTTGGTAGCTATTTGTGCATTTAGGGGTTGTAATAGGTGCTGAATTTTGTTTATCATGTTTTTTTAGTCTTTAGAATTAAGATAGAGTTTAGATTGAGTCCTAGAGTTATTATGATTTAATTGGTGTATATTTGATTTATTATTTTAAATAAGATACAACACTAATCTTTGTTTTGTAGGGAGAGAAAGGTATGTTTCTTTACCTTTATCTTTTTATTTTTTATGCATTTTCTTTTATGCATTTAATTTGATTTTTACCTCTATATTTGTGATTGGTAGGATTCCCCTTTGTTAGGATCAACTTATCTTCCTTAGGAAGTAAGTTGCATCCTTTTTCTTCTTCCTTTCCTTTTCTTCCTTAGGAATAGAAAAACCTCATAAACCATTAGGATCTCCCTTTTGTGCATAATAAATAACTTAGGGTTGGTCTTAGCCCCCCTTATTTTTTTGTCCTTTTCTGATTTGAGTCTTCTTCTCTCATCTTCAAACAAAATCGAAAAGACATTTAATAAAGGATTGAAATAGTCTCTTGTGCATAGCCTTATTCCATGGGGCACTCATATTCATTCCATCTTGGAATAATGTGGGCTTGTCTAGCATGATGTACAAGTCTAATCATGAGACTATCTTCACAAGCAAAAACACTCAAAACACTTCTCATAAAAGACAACCAACAAAAACATCGTGTATTCTCTTCTCATCTCATAATATTTGCGGACGAATGCGACTTGCCTCGACAGTTCAAATAGAGATACGGTAAACACCCTCGAGTCAGAGCCGGTAACACCTGAGCTAGAGCTATGGCAACGTCATCCTAAAAAAATACAAACAAAGTTCCCGCCTTAGTTAGGCGAACTACACCGACTCTGATCCTCATTTTCCCGATGAGGTACGTAGGCAACATGGTAGGGCCTGTGCGAGCACATTCTTTATTTTCCCTACATTTCCCCCTTTTCTTTTCGACCTCTTTTCTTTGTTCCCTTTATCATTTCATTTTCCATTCCAGTTAGCAGTACTTTTGTTTAGCAGCATCTTATTTCTTACCCTTTGAAACAAACAAGCAAGCGTGGATCCCGTCGGGTACGACAGACAATTTGGGGTGCTAATACCTTTCCAGGTCGTAACCGACTCCCGAACCCAGATCTTTGGTTTGCAAGGCCTCGTCCTTTCCTTCTTCCTCAGGTTTGTGCAGCATTACCTTTTCTGTTCCTTCGGGATAAAAATGTCTGGCTGGTGACTCTACCTTTTCCATGCCACTTTCGCGTTTGTACTAGGATGAAAATCTCGGGAGCGACACAAAGGTTATCTCATTAACTTGGGACGTCGTTTATCTTCCCGAAGGCTATCTTGAGACGTCGTTTATCTTCTCAAAAGCCATATTGTTACCTTGGGCCGTCATTTATCTACCCAAAGGTTATCTCATTATCTTGGGACGTCGTTTATCTTCCCGAAGGCTATCTTGAGACGTCGTTTATCTTCTCAAAAGCCATATTGTTACCTTGGGCCGTCGTTTATCTACCCAAATGTTATCTCATTATCTTGGGACGTCATTTATCTCCCCGAAGGCTATCTTGAGACGTCGTTTATCTTCTCAAAAGCCATATTGTTACCTTGGGCTGTCGTTTATCTACCCAAAGGTTATCTCATTATCTTGGGACGTCGTTTATCTTCCCGAAGGCTATCTTGAGACGTCGTTTATCTTCTCAAAAGCCATATTGTTACCTTCGGTCGTCGTTTATCTACCCAAAGGTTATCTCATTGTCTTGGGACGCTGTTTATCTTCCCAAAGGCTATCTTGAGATGTCGTTTATCTTCTCAAAAGTCATATTGTTACCTTGGGCCGTCTTTTATCTACCCAAAGATTATCTCATTATCTTGGGACATCATTTATCTTCCCGAAGGCTATCTTGAGACGTCGTTTATCTTCTCAAAAGCCATATTGTTACCTTGGGCCGTCGTTTATCTACCCAAATTTTATCTCATTGTCTTGGGACGTTTTTTATCTTCCCAAAGGCTATTTTGGGACGTTGTTTATTTTCACAAAAGCCATATCATTCCCTTGGGCCGTTGTTTATCCACCCAAAGGCTAGATCTTCATATTTGGAATTGCTTTCCTCTCAAAGAAGTATATCTGAAGAATTTTTCTCCGAATGGCATCTTTAATTCCATTCAAGCAATACAACCAACCAACAATATCATTCAATGCACCGACGAGTGCAAATTTTTGGGCTTTTGTGTTCAATCCCCTTCAACCTTCAAGTCACGAATGGCGTACATGACAATCTAACTCCTCAGATTTCAGAAAATTGAACATGGGCAGCTGTTGTACCCCAAAATTTGCCCTCCCACAATCAAAGCAAGGTGTCCCTAGAGTTCTCTCAAGGTTCACAAGGTTCACAAAGTTCACAATTGGTCAGAAAGTTTGAGAGTTATCTCAGACAAAGCATCCTCATAAGCAATGGATCGACAACTAGGGTTTTGAGTTTATCTGAGCTAAATGGACTTCCAAGGCCCCAAGAGAGCTTCATAACATCCCACATGTATTCAAGAATCCCCATGTCAAGTTGCAAGACTTTCCCAATAGGTTTGACCAGTAAGATTGTAACACCCTTCTACCCCAAAACATAATTTTTAAATAATATCAGAGTAATCATCTAAAAGGGTATCACATTTTCATCATAAATCAGCACAACAGTGTCCTGTCCCGTAACACGGGTTAATCAACATCAAAAATATCATAAATCATTTCACAGCGGAATTTAACTTCATAATTCAAAACTTCATAAAAAATCATTTTTCACCATCCTGAATTTAACATCATAAAATGGAAAACATTTATCCAATAATAACATAACTGAAACAATTAACAGAATAAAACCCATCCCAGTGTTACATGACACAGAGCAGGACACATAAACCAGAACCCCTCCTAAGGAGCACTAAAGCACGCTCCGAGACTCATGAATTACTCCTATTGCACTGCAGGACTATTCTTCGACATCTGCAAGTTACCCACGAAGGAGGAAACATTTCCAAGCAGGCAGGGTGAGTAATCATAATATATCATAAACTTACAAGAATATAGAATCATAAATAAATTAGTACACATATCATGACATCGTCAACTACAAAATTCAGCAACAACCACAACACTATCATGAAATAAATCAACACCAACACAGTCATGGAATTCATCCAAAATATGCAATTCTAACATCCTGATATGCAATATGCATGTGGTACCATTTTCATCGTGAGATGGATACATGACCATCAACCCTCCACAAGGGAGCACACCATAATCATCGAGACACTTCAATCCACACAATGGGATTGAAGCAAATAAATAGGCCGAAGCCCCATCGTGAATGTTATGAAATGCAATGATGCGCTACATCGAAAAATTCATCAAAACAATTCGCATCATTCATTTCAATCATCAAAACAAGCATCAAATATTCATATATATCATCATGACATTACACCCTGAACACTGGTTTTCTAACCACTCTGACACATCAAGAATTAACCCGTACCCGGTAATTTATAAGGTAATTATAAGGTTATTTCACAAATTCATTTACCAAAAACTATTGCATTTTTCTCGTTTCTATTCATCAAAATAAAGTTCAGTTTGTATTCTTTCCGACGCTTCAAACGGAATGCGAATCGGACTTACGGTTTAAAAGATATGAATTTTCGAAGAATTAAAAATTTATCATTCCAACAGTGTTAACCGGTTAACCCATAGCGTTAACCGGTTAACGCCGACGAATCTCCAGAATTTCCCAAAAATTACAATGGTTAATCGGTTAACCCATAGCGTTAACCGGTTAACGCACGTTTTCCAGCAGTTCTCTGCTATACAATTGCAGACTGTTCCAATTCCAAAAACTCCCAAACCCCATTACGGATTTCACATCATAACACCCAAAAACCATACAAAAACATCAATTAAACCTCAACAACATCCAGACAACAATTATACAGACACATATACGATTATAACTCATTCTAATCGCTCTAATTCATCAAGATTTCTCATAAAACTCAACCTAACTCAAAACTCCAAAAACCCCTAAATCTCATACCATCCTAATCCATTCATATTCCAATTCCTATACATTTATCATAGATTATGAAAACTCCCCATACCTTAGAGAATTCCGCCGCTTTACACGCTTCTCTGGGGTTCTCCACGGCCTCCTGACTCTGAGCTTCTCCTTTCTTCAGAGCACTTCCCAAACACGATAGAAAACAAAATATGAGAAATTGATCGTATTCTCTTCTTTGGATATATTATCCCAGTTTAGCCTTTTTCCATCTTACCCTCATAATTTCACAAAAAGACTATCTTACCCTTTTCTTTAATATATTTTTAATAATAATAATGAAATAGCATAATAAAACACTATTTATCCTTATTATATAAAAATACTCATTTTCTCCAAAATTCTCAAAATAATCCAAACTCTCCAATTTTTCTAAATTAGTTAAATAAATGATTAAATAATTAAATTTAGATTTTCGGGGCGTTACAAAGATGATCAGATATGCAAAAATAAGTCAAAGTAGTTAAAAAGTCAAACTAAGGTCAACTGTGGTCAAATTAAAGTAAAACTTTAATATTTTTTGCCAACATAAATATTATGAAGTAAAACTCATCATTTGATCAAGGGTTGATCATGATTCATTAAGGAGATCTCAAATCATCAAGAATCAGGAAGTTTCTAAATTAGGGTTTCCTAGGAAAAGTCAACTGAACTTTGACCAGCCATAACTTTCACATGCTTCATCAAACATTTCCCATCCTAAGCACATTTTGAAGGAAAATTAATTCTCTACAACTTTGTGTCTCACAAGCCAAGCCTAAAAATGCTTCATTTGGAAGGTATGAGCTAAAACATTACAGGTCATTTCAAAAGTCAACTTTTTCCAAAGAGCATAATTCGAAAATGGTAAACGATATGGACATGAGACCAAAGAGGTTTGTTATAGGACTCTTTAAGCTTTCCAAAATGTCTAAGAACACCTTCATAGCCTTAAAATTGAGGGATTTATGCCTTGTCAAAGTTGGGAGATTTTCAAGGGGTGTATGAAGCAAATAAGGTCTTAAATCCAATTTTTTCCAAATGGGCCCATGAATTTGCAACCCAATCTTAACAATAACATCAATCAAGACCCAATTCAATTATTTCTGATTTTTATAATTTATTTATATTTATTTGGATTTTATTCATTAAAATTCATTTTAAATCAAAATAAAATATAAAAATTCAAATATTTGATTTGATTCTTCTTCTAGAAACTCTTAAAGACCATTCAAGATGATTAGATTCTATCCAATTTCGTGCACAACTAATTTGAAAGGATATCATTTGATTTTTGGACAAAATTATGAAGGATATTTCTTCACACTCAAGAAACCACAAAAGCCCAATAATCCATCAGTCTTTTGACCTAATTTGACCCTCCTACATATACACAATTGAACATAAACACAAGGGACGAAAATTCTGCAGCCAAGAACAAGAACCAAATTAAAAAATTCATCAAAAAAATGGTAAATCGTTTTTGAACCTAGAGGTGTTTCCAAGGCTTTTCCAAGGTTGCATTAGCTTCTCTGATCGCCACTGAACATAAAGCAATCATTTGCATCATCTAAAACATCACCATATGCCTAAACCGAATCTTGTTTTGTCTTGAATTTTGATTTTTCGATTTCAATTGTTCATGCGTTTATAATGAATTTTGATCCTATTTTACTGTTTGTGAGGACTCTTAGATGGATTTTGGATGTTTAGATTGAAGTTCCATGGCCGAAAATGCAAAACACCATAACTAGGGTTTATGGCTTCGAATTGGGGTTTTATGATTTGGCTGTTATAAATGGATTCTAATGGTATAAATGAATTGTACAGGTTATGAGGAGTCCATTGGTGTTCTTAATATGGCTTGATCACAATTATTTTGTAATATTGGAATATCGCAGGTCATGGTGCGCAAGAAAATCCGTAGCAAAAAACACAGGAATTTTCGCAGGAAAACCTGCGAAATCCCAAGGTTGAAGACGACTAGTGGCGCGGAAATCTGTTTTTGAATTTTTAACTTATTTTATTAGATTTTATTTGCATTTAAATTTTAGAAATGCTGCTTGGTCCAGTGGAATGAGAAGGCGCTTATGAAGGCAAGGATGCAGGTTCGATCCTGGCTGATGCTAATGTTTTTTTCTCTAATTTATTTATTTTGCAGGTTCATTATATTTTCATTATGTCTCATGTGAATATCAGTGGTGCACGTGCAGCCCAGTGGAAAACCCCTAGTCTGGTAAAGGGGAGGTCCTGGGTTCAAATCCAGGACTCCCCCATTTATTTTATGACTTTGTATTTCTTTTCCTTTGTTCTTATTATTATATTTTAATTATTAGTATTATAATTAATTTACCATAATTATAATAATTAATCAATTAACTTAATGACCTAATTTTTTTTACCACCTTATTTTTCTTGTAAATATTAAATTAGTATTTCTTCAAAAATAATTCTCTTATTAACCCTATTTTTAATAATAATATTTTGTATATTAATAGCATTATTTTCTTAATTGTACTATAATAATAATAATAATCATGTTTTGTATCCTCTTAATTTTTCTATTTTATGTAAATAACTAAATTTTATTTTTGTTAATTACTAATAGTTAATTAATTAAACTTATAATTTCTTAATAACTTTCAATTAACCCTAAATTCTTAACCTAATTTTCTTTTTTAACCCTAATTTGTCTAATCTAAACCTATTTTTTTTCAATTAAATTTTTAATCTAATTTTTCACTTTAAATCGTAATTATTATTTCTATAATTTATTTTATTTAATCTTATTATTTTTGTTTTATTATCCTATTTTATTTATTCTTGCTTTATTTATTTTATTAGAAACAATGTATAGGCTTAATATTATTGTAATTTATTTTCCGCCTATTATATTTTGTATCTGCCCCATACCATGTAATAGCTTAGGAATTTATTTTTTGCTTTTATTTTCATAAATATAAATTGCGTGATTAGTAAATAGGGAGTGATAACCTAATTGTAATAATATGGACTTAGATAATTAATTAAATAAGATAAATATCTGAAATAAATCATTCACACACGTAAGTCGATATAAGATCGTCGTCTGCACTTCCTAGGGTATCCCTTTTGGTTGCCTTCTTTAAATGGTCAAGTCCCTCGAATATAGGGGTGTCTTAAGCAAAGTCCCTTCACGTATAAATCATCAAGTCCCTACAGATTTAAAAGATGAAGTCCCTTCGAAGTTGCCTACGATAATGATCTTGTCCCTTCGAATAAATGATGATAGTCCCTACGAATTGCTAAAGACACCCCTTAAGTTACCTTCATTGACCATACGATGACCATGCGCCTGTCTCTTAAACAAATCCAAGGTAATGACTACCTATTCCTTGATAATAGGAATAGTCTTACCCTTGAAAGGACATATAAGAACATGAATGACTTAGTCTAGGGTAGGTAACTCATAGTTACTTGCTCACTCTTCAAAATAAAAAACACTTTTCACACCCCTCAATTTTCAAACATTTTCAAACAAGGCTTTGTATACATCCATACGAGGATCATTACAAAGTACTTGGAAAAATTTCTAATCACACAATACACTTTTCAAAAACATTTAAGTGGGCTAAGTAACTAAGAGCCCATGGATAACCATGGATATAAAGGGTGCTAACACTTTCCCTTTATATAACCTACCCCCCGAACCCAAGTCTTTTCAAAACGGTATTTCCTGTTCTTTTATGTCCCTTCCTTATGGATAAAATAAAAGTCGGTGGCGACTCTTGCTATCCGCAACATTTATAGAAAGTCAATTCTCCCACCGTGTTACAGCAGTCACGCGTCTTTAAACTCTTTAACTTGAGGTCTTTCATATACATAAGTCTTCTAATATCTGAACAATATCCTTATGGAACTTTAACTTCACTTAGAAACTTACACAACACTTTTTTCTCCTTTCTAGATAGAGTATATGCAGCAGATGGTAGATATGTTTGTTTACCTTTCTTCAAGGGTCCTAATTCAGTTTTTATCCCCATCGCTATCAAGTCCTTTATTGCTTTAAGGTCATCCCTAGACTTTCCTTGTATATTGAGTAACGTGCCAATAATATTGTCAAACCCATTTTTTTCAATATGCATAACATTGATAAAATGTCTTACATACAACGACTTCCAATATGGCAGTTCAAAAAAAATTGACCTCTTCTTCCACCCTCTCTTGACAAGTGTATGTGCAAAAGGCTTGTCAAACTGAGTATTACATCTTTCACCTTTTCAAAAATTTGATCACCTGTCAATATAGGTGGAGCTCTACCTTGTTTTGTGTCTCCATTGAAGACTTTTCTCCATCCACGGTAGTGATGATTCGAATTTAAGAATCTATGATGACCGAGAAAGACATTCTTCTGAACAAACTCCAATCGTGTCCAATCTGTTTTATCTTCACAAATAAGACACACACATTGACCTTTTATGTTGTACCCGGATAGATTTCCATATGCTGGAAAATCATTAATTATAACAAACAACATCGCCCTAAAGTTGAAACTTTCTTTCATATACCCATCATAAACCTCCACACAGTTTTCACAAATATGATGATATTGTGTTTTGTGTTTTCATAATTTTCTGATGTTTTTTATAGGTCTGAGAACCTATTGTTGTTTTTTGTTTGGTGTGCTCTCAATGATCTTACGACCTTTTTCCTACGTATCCCAAAAAGAGAATTGAGGGATCAGAGCATCGTAGTTCCTCCTAAAAGGCTAGAGCTAAAAGAAGAGGTTGATTTGTATTCTGGTTAAAGCATATGATGTTGATGCTCAAAGTTTGTATTTGTGTCTTGATCAAAGCCCAAGATTGAAGCTGAAATGGTTTGTTGTAACTGATAGGAGTGCTTGAATTCCATAGCTCAAGGCATAAGTTGAATAGTATCTTGATTTGCATAGCTTAAGAAAGGCTGAATGGGTACCCTGAAATGCATAGCTCAAGGAGGACTGAATGGTTGACCTGAATTGCATAGCTTAGAAAACATGATTTGGGTGGAAATTTGGCAGGTGGAAAGTGATCTTAGTTATAGTCCAAGTGTATGACTGAAGAGATTAGCTTAGTTAGAGTCCAAGGCAATGACTGTTGGGAATTAGCTTAGTTAAAGTCCAAGACTATGACTGTAATGAATTAGCTTAGTTAAAGTCCAAGACTATGACCGTAATTAATTAGCTTAGTTAAAGTACAAGACTATGACTTTAATTATTGGATTGACTGATAAGTGTTGACTTTTTGTGCCTTCATTGAAGCCCAAGGTTGAAGCTAAAAAAAAGACTCAGTAGAGAGAATTTGTCATCTCAAAAGAGGGAATAGTTGATTTATATGTACCTTGATTTAAGCCCAAGGTTGAAGCTAAACAAATAAAATTGTCTCTCTGAGGAATTTTTTTATCTGTTTCCTGATTTGGAAGCCCAGGTGTGAAGCTTATTTGTGAGAGACCGACTCTTAGTTTATTTGTATCTTATATGAAGCCTAAGATGGGAGGCTGAAAATTTGACGGGAGAATGACTCTGTATGAATAGTGTTTTGTCTGTTGTTTGATAAAAGTTTTTGAGGTCATCATACATTCTTTTGTCTAGGGAGGTTCAATTGTACAAAGCCCAAGAGGAGGATATCTTAGTCATCCATCAGCGAGAGGGAGACTAATATATGTCTTTGATTATATAGGATATGTTTCTATGCTTTTAGGAAGCCTTTGAGGGTCTTTGTGTTTAAGCCCAATAGGAGGCTAGGTTACCTATAAGAGGCCCATGAATCCGAACAAAGCCCAAAAGGAGGTCGGGGATGGTTTATAAAGAAGCATTTCACCGAGAAACTTCTTATCTCTGTAAACCCCTAGTAAGTTGTAAAGAAAAATCCTAGACGTTTTGAATGGTGTATTTGTTTGGATGAAGATAACATAACTACTTAGAGATTCTAGAAAGATGCAAATATATACAGTAAAGATGCATGCAGACAAATAAAATGTGTCAGTGAATGTGTTGAACATTTTTTAATATGTCTTTGCTATGGTTTGAGTATTCTTAAATGATTTTTAAGAATGATGTTAGGAGTTACACTGGGAAGCAGAGGCCCAAAATCTCGATGGAGGGAGAGATTATAGATATGTTTTATATTGTATCCTCTTTAATGATTAAGAAGTGTTTTATTATCTTTGATTTAGTATGAGATAAAGAAAGTTAGATTTCAACAGCAAAACCTTAATCCAACAAGCAAACAATAATTTAAGAAAACAACGAGAAGATAGAGGGAGAAGAGGTGGCTCAAAAGCCTATAATAGGACCTAAACATAAGGATGCCTATGGAATTTGTTTTGTATTTTATTATCTTGTGATTTCATACACAAGGTATGACATTTAAGGAAAAACTTATCTATCGCCTAGAGAGTAACTCCACCTGGTTGTGAAGCTCAGTCTATTGCATGTGTATTAGATATTTAAATTGAAATAGATGGTACTTGTAAGCAAATATCCCAATATCTTTGTTAAGGATATTTAAATTTGTTTAAGAAAATAGTTGGAGGAATCAGGACTATGCAGAAGCCTGACGGGGTTTTAAAACAGATCAAAGAAAGTTAAAAAATAGAAAAATGGGTCCTAAATACAAAGGATTCCCCATGACACATTTTCACAATTCATTTTGATTAAAAAAATACTATGTGTAAAGAAATTCACAGAAAGAGATTCACAAATGAAAATTTAATGCGGTGAAAAAGGCGATCGCGCCGAGTTTTTGAAAATGGATTAGATGAACCCTAATGGTTCATTTTTCAAAAATGGATGAGTCTTACACTCCAACAGAGGCCCATGAGTGTGATAAAAATCAATTTGGGGGTGACTAAATCAAAACCCTAATTTTGAATATTTTAAATATTAAAAGATATTTAAAACTTTGAGAAATTTCAAACATAAGTGAAAAACAAGTTGAAACTTTGAATCAATGTTTGAAAATTTATATTTTATCCATGAGATGACTTTAATCTCATTTATGTTTGAAAAGTTTAGTCAAAGAATATTTTTAAAATGTTTAAAAACAATTAAAAATAAATTCTGTAAGAAAATATTAAATATATTAAAAAATATATTTTTAGTGATTTTTTATGGAATAAAATACTTACACATTTTTGAGAATTAATGAAAAATAATCATTTAAAAACTCAAAAGAATTAGAGAGAAATTAATTTTGGAATCAATTAAAAGTAATTTGGAAATTCAAAGATTTGAATATTTGAAAAAGGGCGCCAAAAACATGTGCGCTTGCAGTTTGCCCAAATTTTGCAAATTCAATCGTATCTCATTCAAATCTTAATGAAAATACATGAAACCAGCCCCAAAATTGTTGTAAATTCAATCACGAACTCAAACATGGAAATTAATTTCATTTATTTCAAGTGTGGTGAGAGAAATCAGTGATGAACACTAAAGAACCCTAATTTGGCCTAAGCCTCATGAAATTCTATATGATGATCATTTTTGTGAAATTGATTGAAGGGAATAATTTAATATATGATTATGCACATATAGTAAAAAGATAGTGCGGGAAATATGCATGGTTTATGAAATGACCAAGTTTGAGGCTTACCTAACTTGGAGCTTGCACCAACTGGGGTGATTTTGATCTGGAGGTGTTACAGAAGACTTGTGATGATCTGAATAGCTACCTTGGATGATATGGAGTGTGTTTGAACACTTGGACTTGATTGTAAATGGTTGGATCAATTTATGATCTTCAAGTTACAGAAAGTAGGCCTTTTGAGGTTTTGAAGAGTGATTTTTGGTTGGAGGTGTATCTGGGTTGGTTCAAGTGTTTGAACACCTCAGATACATCATATGTGATGTGTTTGAGCAATTGGTTTGAGTTTGTTGTGGCTTAAACTTAAAAATCGATGGTGTTTGCTCAAAATGCCAAGTTTTGAGTCTTTGAGTAAAAGAGAGAGCTTAGAATTCAGAGGCTTTGGTGTAAGTTTTATGATCAAATGAGGTCTCTATTTATAGGAAAATATGTTAAGATTTCTTAACCCTTAAGTCTTGAAGATATAAGTTCAACATTGTTGATCATTGCTTACCATAATATCTCTTAAATGTTAAATGATGAGATTCCTCAAAAAGCTCAGTAATGCAGTAGGCCAATTCACATTCTTCAGAAGTTTTAAACTTGGATTTTGGACATCTATTGCTTGTTGATCAAGAGATCCAAGAATATGTCATTTTGGAGCATGGTGACCATTGGATTGAAATGCATAGGTATTGAATTCTATAAATGCCATTTATGGGAATTCCTTGGTGCAATCGTGAATTTACAGGTTTGATCAAGTTTGTAATGATTGTTTAGATGCTTAAGACCACTTGATCTTATCCCTTGACTCACAAAAATTCAGAATCTCAAGTTTTGTGAAAATCTGTTTTTGGAAAATAGTTTGTCATGGTGACTTTGATCCATGATTTCTTCATGCACAAGTAAGATCTTTTCATGCCAATTGGCTCTTTGAATTGTTGGAAACATTTGCAACAAAATTTATGTATAAAATTGTAATTCAACTTGGAACTATGTGAAAAATGCCTCCAAGTTTTGATGTTTTGACTGATTTTGTACTTAGGAAGATTTTGTCTAAGTGTTGAGATTTCCAATTTTTTCGTGATTTTGATCAATCTTCAACTCAAAATCTATGATGAATTGGAGTTTTGTGTAGTTGAATCATTTGTATTTTATGGCAAGATCTTTCATTTTAGCTTTGGTTCACAAAAATGTGATGCTTAGATCACAAGTTATGATGCTTGAAAGTAGGGGTACTTGAACACTTTTTCTTATAACTTAGAAAATTTTCTAAGTTTCAAAGATTTCCCCTTTTGCAAGTTATCTTCAAATTTCTATTTTTATGGGATCAAATGCATTCATGAACCAGATATTCTTGTAATATAGGTCACTATGCCAAAAATGACATCTAACAGCGCATCTTAGACATCACTTTATAAATAAAGCGCTGATATAAGTTAAAATTAAAAGAAAACACGAAAACTGGTCCAATAAAATAATAAAAGCGCTGCTAAAAGTCATACCTTAGACAACGCTTTTGAAAAAACATTGTCTAAAGGCTTTCAATTTTAAAAAATATTAAAATCAATAGCGCTGTCTAAGGTTGACCTTAGACAGCGCTTGTCAAAAGCGTTGTTTAAGGCCTCCCTTAGACATCGCTTTTCACCAAAGCATTGTCTAAGGTCTAATTATATGAAAAATTCACTGTTTCTATTTTCATTTCTTTCTTTCCCTTTCTGCGAACGAACCGTGCAAACGCAATTTTCGCCCTAACAGAAGCTTCAATCGCCACCGTCGTCCACCACCGTGCTCCTCTGTGAAGTGTACTATTGTCGTCGTGCTCCTTCCTCCACCGTACACCGTCTCATTTTTTGGTAAGTTTCTTCTCTATTTAGGGCAAGAACGAAATCCATATATCTTTGTTTAGTTTAAGCTCTTTTTGTATATAGTTGACATTGTTGTAGAAGTGCTTATTAGTTTAAGCTCTTTTTGTATATAGTTGACATTGTTGTAGAAATGCATATTAGTTTAAGCTCTTTTTGTATATAGTTGACATTGTTGTAGAAGTGCTTATTAGTTTAAGCTATTTTTGTATATAGTTACACTATTCTATACATAAAAACTAGAAAATAGCTTATTATTTTAATCCCTTTTTGAGATTGAGAAAGTGCTTATTTTTTGGATCCTTTTTTTTTGTAAATTTGTGTTTAGGTTGAGATGTGTGGCTTATTTGTGAATAGCATGCGATAATAAAATAACATGGATAAAAAATTGTGTGGCTTACTTTGTTTACCTTAATAAGTAGGAAAATCATGGATAAAACATGGATCTGTGCCGATCGATTGTCTAAAGAGTACGGGAATGGGGTTGCGAAATTCTTTAAGTTTGCTGTTCAACACGTTAAAAACCTCAGACGGATGAAATGTCCTTGCTTGCGTTGTTGTTATATTGGTAAGGTTGACGCAGATGGATTGAAATCGCATTTACTGAGGCATGAAATTGATCGAAGTTATCAGTATTGGAAATTTCATGGTGAGAAAATTAACGAGAATGTTGAACCGAATGGGAAAAGTAATACGACCTATGCTTCAGACGACAAAGACACAGAAACATACGATTCTGATCGAGTTGAAGATATTGTAGAAGCACTTGAAGAAGATCTTCATGATTGTCCTGAAATGTTTGAGAGGTTGGTAAGCGATGCAGAGAAACAATTGTATAAAGGTTGCACTAAATTCTCAAGACTGTCTGCGGTATTAAAGTTTTACAACTTAAAGGCGGGCAATGGATGGTCGGATAAAAGTATCACAGAGTTGTTGGCCTTTATGAGAGAAATGCTACCGGAGGATAATGTTCTTCCTAATCGAACCTATGAGGCAAAAAAAATGTTGTGCTCTATTGGCATGAGCTATGATAAGATACAGTTTTTTCCTAACGATTGTGTTTTGTTTCGTAACGAATATGTATCGTTAACTGAGTGCCCTAAATGCGGTTTGTCTCGATATAAGAAAAGATTGTCTCCAACAAAAGTCTTATGGTATTTTCCTATAATTCCAAGATTTAGGCGCATGTTTCGTAGTGAAACCGATGCAAGACACCTGACTTGGCATATAGATGAAAGAATTATTGATGGAAAGTATCGGCATCCGGCTGATTCACCATAGTGGTTGAAGATTGATAATGATTATCCTGAATTTGGAGAAGAAGCAAGAAACCTTCATTTGGCATTATCTACTGATGGAATGAACCCGCATGGTATTCAAAGTATCTCACATACCACATGGCCTGTGATTCTTATAATTTATAACCTACCTTCATGGCTATGTATGAAGCGTAAGTACATGATGTTATCTATGTTAATCTTTGAGCCTAAACAACCAGGGAATGACATAGACGTATACTTGACACCTTTGATCGAAGATTTAAAGATTTTGTGGGAGAACAGTGTGGAGGTTTATGACGGATATAGGAAAGAAAATTTCAATTTGAGGGCGATGTTGTTTGGCACAATTAATGATTTTCCAGCATACGGGAATCTATCTGGGTATAGCATTAAAGGTCAACGTGCGTGTCCTGTTTGTGAAAACGAAACCGATACGATTCGATTGGAACTTTGTCAGAAGAATGTGTTTCTCGGTCATCGTAGATTCTTACATTCTAAACATCACTACCGGGGGTGGAGAAAAGCATTCAATGGAGACACCGAACAACGTAAAGCTCCACCCGCATTGTCAGGTGATCAAGTTTTTGAAAAGGTAAAAGATGTGCGTACTGAGTTTGGCAAGCCTTTTGCATATAAGGTTGTCAAAGGTGGGTGGAAGAAGAGGTCGATATTTTTTGAATTGCCATATTGGAAGTCTTTGTATGTGAGACATTTTATCGATGTTATGCATATTGAAAAAATGTATTTGAAAGTGTTATCGGTACGTTACTCAATATAAAAGGAAAGTCTAAGGATGGCCATAAAGCAATGGAGGACATGTTAAAAATGGGAATGAGAACTGAATTAGCACCTATGAAGAAAGGAAGACGAACATATCTACCACCTTCTGCATTTACTTTATCTTGAAAGGAGAAAAAAATTGTGTAAGTTTCTGAGTGAAGTTAAGGTTCCAGAAGGATACTCATCAAATATTAGAAGACTTGTGTCTATGAAAGACCTCAAGTTGAATAGTTTGAAGACACATGATTGCCATGTTATAATGGAACATTTTCTACCAATAGGTATAAGTTCTATTTTGCCAGAAAAAGTAAGAAGTGCCATAACTAAATTGTGTTTTTTCTTTAGGTCAATCTGTAGTAAGGTGATCGATCCTGAGATCTTACCAACACTACAAAAAGAGATTGTAATTACCTTGTGTGAGCTTGAAATGTATTTTCCTCCCTCTCTTTTTTCACATAATGGTTCATCTAGTTGTCCATCTTGTGAAAGAGACACAATTGTGTGGACCAGCTTATATGAGACGGATGTACCCTGCTGAACGGTATATGAAAATATTAAAAGGGTAAGTGAAATCCAAAAGTCGACCAGAGGGTTGTATTGTTGAATGATACATTGTTGAAGAAGCTGTTGAGTTTTGTACTGAATATTTGTCCAACGTTCAATCGATTGGACTCCCCAAAGCTCAAATTTTCGGAAAAAAAGGAAGGTAAAAAATTAATTTGAAATAAAATTGTGACAGTATCAAGGGATGAACGGGATCAAGTGCATTTGTATGTTCTGCACAATGATAATGAGGTTGAGCCATATGTTGAAATGCACAAGGAAATACTCCGAAGGTTAAATCCGAACAGAAATGAAAATTGGATAGTACGAGAGCATAATCAAAGTTTCATACAATGGTTAAAGGATCATATTTATTCGAAGCGCTCTTCAGATCCTGCTTCGGTAACAGAAAGGTTGAGATGTTTGGCATATGGTCCAAGTTTGCATATGTTTTCTCATAGCGCATACGCAATTAAGGGATACACATTTTATACCAAAGAATAAGATGATAAGAGTAATATGCAAAATAGTGGTGTCACCGTGCTAGCTAAAGCAATGCATATATTAAGTATGAAGGACTTAAACCCCAAATATGAAAATTTGTCCTATTTTGGAGTTATTGAGCATATTTGGGTACAAAATGGTCTATAGTGCTTTTCTCTAACAAAGTGGTTGATGATAGCAGTGTCGATCAATGTGATATTGATGTTGAGAATGAGTCATGCATTAGACAGAATGAGTTGAATAGAAATTAAGATGAGGATCTTATAGCGGATGAGTCATATATCAGAAATGATCATAACGAGGGAATTTGGATCAATTCATCCATCCACATTGCTAAGAAACAAGTAATTAATATTCCAACAAAGAAAAGAAAGAGATGTTAGTGAAAGAGCTAAATTATATTTGATATCCTTGGTTTCTTTATTTTTCATTTTCAATTGCTTTCATTCTAATTTAAATGTGTAACTTTGTAACTATAATATTGTATTCTTTTAATTGAATTACAATCTTTATGTTGTTTCAGGACCTATGTAGATTTGAAGCAATGCTTTGGTTGGATGAAAAAGTAGTATAAGTAATGATTTCTAATATGTTTGAATTGGTACACTTGTAGAAAAAGTAGTATAAGTAATATGTACATTTGTAAGTATATATGTTTGAATTGCCAATCCATTTGGATATATAATTTTGGTGCATAAATTGGTACATTTAAATAGGCCAAATTGGATTGTTTTGAATATCCAAATTGTGATATTTTTTTGAAAACAAATTGGTTCAAAAACAGGTCAAAATTCTGGTTGAAAAACCTGGTATAAATTGTGGTTTTAAAAAAATTATATAAAATTTTTCGTATACCTTAGACAGCGCTTTAAACAAAAAGCGCTGTCTAAGGTGGGGCTTAGAAAGTGCTTTACTTAAAGCGTTGTCTAAGGTATACCTAAAAATGTCCAAAAAGCGTTGTCTAAAGGTGGGTCTTAGACATCGCTTTTACCATAAGTGATGTCTAAGGTATAACTTAAAATGTCAAAAAGCGTTGTCTAATGGTACCATAGACAACGCTTTTCAGATTTAAAAGAACGGTGTCTAACCCATTAGCAGCGCATGTTTAGACAACGCTTTAAAGCGCTGTATAAGGCCAAAAAAAGCGCTGTCTAAGGTCTTGTTTGGTGTAGTGGGTCATGAGGATCATTTTTGGTGAAAAGTCAAACTTTGACTTTTTGGTCCAGGTGGAAATTACACTCGATACCCCTGGTTTTCTGATTTTTTGACTGAACATTATTTGAGGTATTTCAAACTTACGAGTAGACTTCCAAGGTGAATATGATTTATTTAAACCATTTCCTATGGTATTGGATCTTGTCCATATGAAATTTTTGACTTTGGGTTCCCCGATTAGTCAGAAACCCTGATTTGGGCATTGTGAAACCCTAATTTTGAAATCCTTGATCTCTGCATCTCTTGGACTTGTAGATGGATTGTCAAAGTCATGTCAATCTTTATTGATGACATTTGGAGGCCTTGGCTCATTTTCCATGAAAAATTTCATCTAGAGGGCTCAGTTGACTGAAACCCTAATTGGTGATACTATGATTCGGGGCCCAAATCACTGAAATTATGTACAGTATTTGAATGATTCATCATCATTTAAGATTCCTTGATCCTTTAAGAATAATTTAAAGGTTGGAAATATAATGTATTAATGATTGTTCTTTTTCCTTAATCCTCTGATGGACTCAAGAATCCTGATTCATTGTGGGGATATTGTCCAGACCAGTATGACGCAGTCCTTTGATCAATGGATTTCTTCTGATGAGGTATATATCTTAGAGTCAAAATTTAGGGTATGACAATATCATTTTCTTCTGAATCAGAACAAACTTCCTCGAAACTTTCATCATCAAAACAAGATAGCTTATGAGAGCAATGTTCTCTAATGTAAGGTACATACGAATCTTTCATTAAAAAAAGGTACATACGAATCTTCAACAATCTTCACCCAGAAAATCTTATCATTCACCTCAATGTTGACAACTTCATTAAGGGTCATAACGAATTTCGTTCAAATGAGAATACGAGTCACATCCAACCTAGCCTGCTTTTGCGTATCCGTATACATTTTGACAAAAGCACCAATTATCGCTGAAAGGAATTTGAAGAAAAAAACTCCCCAAATGTGACAAAGTAGACCAAAACATTTAATCCAAGTAAGTCTTTCCTTATCTACATCAACCGACGTCCAAGGATGAATATCAGAGAACCATTTCGCAATCCAATCCTTATTTTCAGAAATCAATTGTTTAATGTCACCAACATTGTCTTCTTCTAGAAGGCACACATTTGCACCCACATGGGTGGTCTTAATATTGAAATAAACCTCCCTTTGTAACAATTCCTTCACGTCAAATGCAATCCTAGGATTTTCCAGAATTCCAACAAACGCATGCTCAAACCTTTCTAAATTCTCATTGTTCACATTGAACATCAGATATGAAAAACTTGGGGAATCTCCCATAAACACTTGATTTCCAGATTGGATCTTGTTACCTCTATTCCTAAATCCACCTCGAGCAACCTGAGCGTAAGAAACTCCCCCTTGTGGCTGAACACGACCCTGTAAATTATGTGGAAGTCCTACACCAACGTCTCGACCATTTACTCCCGATCCACTTTTACTCGTACCTCGACCACCATCTTTGAGCTCCCACTGAAACATAGGTTTATTATATTAGCGAATATCTTGTTGCCATTAATGATAATATTGTCCAGTTTAGTGGCAAAAAGATGTTCATCGACCATCTTCTTGAATCTGACAAAACCAAACCTTTTTCCTCTCTCATCCTTTCTCGCCGGAATATACACTTCTAACACGAGACCATAACCTTTGAAGACATCAAACATTTGTTTAGCCTCGTATGAATTAGGAAATTCCGTGAAGAAAAACGACGAAGCTTCGAGCAAATCTTGTTCTATTCCCTTGCCCCCTAAATTCTTCCAAATCGATCTTCTTACAAAACCATCATGATGTTTATTCTTCCTATTAACCATCCCCCAAACATGTTGTTCTTTTTCCAGGTTCGCCATGGAACAAAAATTACCCAGAAAAGGATTGAAATGGCAACGGAGCTACATGCAAAAACACTAAAACAAGTTCGAAAGACACAAGCAAAGAATAGAACACTGAAACAGACTCTAAGGGAGGAAGGTCCCTAATCCTAAGATAGGACTTTAAACAAAACCCTGTCGAGCCTTACATTGTCCAACCATAAACTTTCTTTCAAACCAAATAAAACCAGTCTGCTAGAAAAATATTAATGAACTTGATACATTGTCAACCAGGAAGAAAAACCCAACAGATGAAGCTCAAGAGACGTTAACAGAAACAAAAGAAAAGAAAAGAAAAACCAGAGCTTTTCTCTCTATCTTCCCTCTCTCTCTACGTAAATTTTGTGAGTATTCCAAGAACCTTAGTTAAACAATTTAAAATTAAATATTTAAAATAGATAGAAATATAAAAAAGACAATCAATATTCAGATAAAAAATAAACCTGATATCTTTTATTAAATTTATAAAACTAAAATTTATGTCAGTCTCTATGTATTGACATATATTTTTATTTTTATTTTGTTATAATTTATATTGTTAAAAAAAATATTGATTATATTTGTGAAAAAAAATCACAATTAATTATTATATTATAAGCATATTAATTATATTTGTCAAAAAAAAAAATGATTAAAATTCAAACTCTCAGTCTAGTTTATGATTATATTAAGGAACTGTGGAAGTAAAACATTGTAGCTGCTAGCTTACAGTTTTAATCTAGATGGATATAAATGAATAGCTTCATAAACTATTAGTATTATGAAAGAAAAAAAAAATTTCCTATAAATAAGGATAAAGAAAGTTTTCAATTTAGTTGCATATTTAGGTGATATATTGTGGTTGTGTTTATCTCTCACCAATTCCATTCCAAAGTGGGTATGGTAGCTGTGGCTTCACCTACAATTATTAACTGCCTCCAGTGCAACTCAGTGCAACAAGTCAATCCCCTCTTCCTACCCATTTCTTTTGATAAAGAAATTACACCAAAACTGTCTCACTTTTTGTAGTTCCATCTCACACACACCACAAAATCATCAAACTTTACCTGTCCATTTCAATTCTGATTTGTTGTTGCCCTCAAAATCTCCAATTACTTGTTCCCTATAAGGTAGGTGGTGGTCGTTTACCTTCCTTTTGACATATTCTCTTTCATCATATTATGTAGGGGTTATTACAATGATGTAGATAAAACCACCTTTTTAAACATTATAAGACAGAAACATTAGTTGTAACACTTTTGTGGTTACTTTTTTCTTCATCATTATGAAGAGTATAATGGCAGCCAAATCACCTCATGACTCTTCTTTCTCCTTCTCCAGAAGGTATTTCCATTGGAAAAAGAAGGCTTTGGACGAGGACGATGAAGAAAAAATCCTTAACATTAGTTCATCATCACATTTCGCTGAGGATGATGATGATGGCGGAAAGAAAGAAGAAGATCATCATAATAAATTTAGATACCAAATGCCAGTAGGGATTGCTGCTCTTGAAAAGAACAAGAATTCAAAATCAAAGTTCAAGTCAGCACTAACAATTCTTACTCACAGTTCTAACACACGTATGGTGGGGACTCTTTTCGGCTACCGTCGCGGACATGTCCGTTTCGCGTTCCAAGAGGATTCAAAGTTGAGCCCTACATTTTTAATCGAGCTAGCAACACCAACAAGCGTTTTGGTTAGGGAAATGGCTTCTGGGGTGGTGAGGATTGCATTGGAGTGTGAGAAGAAATCAGGAGTAGGAGGAAGAAAGGGATTGAAGTTACTCGAGGAACCGATTTGGAGGAGTTATTGCAATGGAAGGAAAAGTGGTTATGGATATAGACATGAATGTGGGTCAGAGGAATGGAAGATATTGAAAGCTGTGGAACCAATTTCAATGGGTGCTGGTGTGTTGCCAATGGCAAGTAGTGGGAATGAAGGTGAGATAATGTATATGAGAGCTAAGTATGAGAGAGTTGTTGGTTCTAAGGACTCTGAAGCTTTCTACATGATGAACCCTATTGCTACTGCTGCTCCTCAACTCAGCATTTACTTGCTTAGAGTTTAACATGCATGTCTCTCTTTTCATCTATCTATAGTGTTATGTAATTTTGAATATTGTGTTCTGCATTCATGTGTAAACAAGATGAAAGAACATGATTTTAAGTGTGCTTGTGATTTCACTTTATATATCACGCAAAAATGCATGCAATTGCGTCCATTAGAGTTAATAATGTGTTGGATATAACAACGTGAATATTTTTTTACATGCACAATATAAATATCCAAATCAGAAAAGATAGCCTTACACTATTTTTAACATATATAAAGTATACTTATTTTATTAATTTATTTTGTTTGGGTTCTGTCCAACCAACATTTTGCATTGTTTTAGTCCACGGTGTATGGAAAAATAAAAGTTGAAGGAATAGCACACCTCATATGCAAATACATGGTTTTTGTTTTAGAAAAATATTATTCTCTTACCAAAATCCTACACCTACATCTTAATATATATTTGTTTTAAAAATAATATAAAAAACTTTTAAATTTTATTTTTTTAATAGTTAAATATTTATTAACCAACTAGTAAGATACAAGTGCGATTATTTGATACGATATAAAATATATTTAAGTTTAAATGTAAATGTAAATTTGATACGATATAAAATGTATTTATATATGTATATAAATTTGAAATTTTTTATTAATTTTAAAATGAAGAATGATTATATAAATTAATTTATATTAAAATACAAAGAGAGAAAAAAAAGGGACTCACGAGATGAAAAAAAAAGAATATTTAATATTTGAAAATAAGGATTTTATCTTTCAAATTAAGATAATTATTGATTAAAATAAAATATGTAGCGTGTTTATAGTGACCCGTAAAATACAAAGTTTATTTGATACGATATAAAATGTATTTATATACAAATGTATATTTGAATGAATTATTTAATCGTAAAATGAAAAATAATTATGGAATCTCAATTGTATTAAATAATTATGCAAAAAGAAAAAACAATGACTCGTGAGATGAAAAAAGACAAAAAAAAAATTGATGCGATAATGACATAAAAAGTTATTTGATGCAATATAAAATGTATCTAGATACAAATTCAAAATTTAAAATAATTTATTTATTTGTAAAATGAACAATAAATTGTCTCTCGAATTAAAACAATAATTTATTAAATTAAAAGAAATTTATTGCCCCATGAGATAAATAAAATTTTACTTTTATTAAAATAAAAAGATTATTAGTATTTTTTAGTGATACTAAATAAATAAAGGGGAAAAATTAAAATGAAAGTGAGAAAGCATGGGAAAAAGAAATGTGAGAGAGATTTGAAATTTGAATGAAGAGAGAGAGAGAGAGAGAGAGAGAGAGAGAGAGAATGTATGTAATATTTAATTGTGATTTAATTGGTGGAGGTTGATAAATGAGTGTCACTTGTCATGATATAATAGAAGATGACAATGAAAAAAAATAAGCATTAGTTGATCACCAATTTGCCCTTTTGTTAATGTAAATAATTTGTGATGAAAGGACAATTTTGATAGTTTATGCAATTGAATTTTAAAAGATAGATAGTAGATTTCATTACTGCATTAACCAAGTTTTTACACTGCATTAACCAACTTTGATGATGATTAAAAATTATTTTTAATACCTGAATGTTTATTAATCAACTTCATTACTGCATTAACCAACTTTGATGATGATTAAAAATTATTTTTAATACCTGAATGTTTATTAATCAACTTCATTACTGCATTAACCAAGTTTTTACACTACATTAACCAACTTTGGTGACTGCTAAAAATTAATTTTAATACCTGGATGTTTATTAACCAACTTCATTACTGCATTAACCATATTTTTATACCACATTAACCAGCTTTGTTTCACTATTTTAAAGGCATTGTTCATGGATGTTGTTCACGGACACGGTTCACAGACATTACGCATGGTGTTATTTATGTGTATTGTTCGTGCACTCTTCATGTGTACTGTTTATAAAAAATATTATTTTATTATAAAATACTATTCACCGTATAAATAAGATAAATCATGTATACGGTCTAAGCATTGAGTGTAAGAAATAGTGTAGAAATAACATTCCTGTTTTTGTTAATGGCAAAAAATATGTATATTAATAAAAAGTAATAAAAGCTTAACAAACCACACATATATCTTACCCCCGTACAAGTGGTAGGGTAAACAAAAGTGTCACACCCCAAATTTTACCCCTAATTGTTCATATCATTAATCATACATTTTTTCATTCAATTTCATTTTAGTTTAATTTTGTTTTTATCTTACATTTTGTTTCAATTTAAAATAGGATGTTTGTCTCACTTTATCATTTATTTATTTTTATTCTAATTTCTTAGTTAAATATTTATCTTAGATTATTTAGAATTAATTAGTTCGATTTCAATTTAGTTTTAACTTAATTTATATTTTTATTATTTAATTTTAATTAGTCATTTCTAACTAATCTAATTTAATTAGTTTAGAAGTTAATTAAGTTTTATTTTTAGGATATTTTAATTAACTTGTATTTTAAAATTAGTTTCAATTAATTTAATTTTTATTTAAGTTTAATTTTTAAATTTTAATTCTAATATAATCTTTAGTTTAAATTTGTTTTTTATTTAAGATTAATCAGGTTTTAATTTGTTTACTTAATCCAATAAAAATGGGATATTTTTTTGTCCAACGGTACACTACAATTTCCAGCACCACTATGCTGCTACCTACACACTACACACAAATTTGTTCCCAACAGGCCTACAACACGCCAAAGCAACGGTCAAATCATTTCACCACTATAGTCTTACACAGTCTGCATGAATTAAAAGGACACAGACAATACCAAAGGAAAAGTTTTGAAAAATAATAGACATCACCACCTCCCTCAACCTGTCATGATCTTCTCACAACATATAACTCCATTCTACATCACAAACAAGGGGGACAACAAGGCTCTTACTTTCGTTTGCATCAACAACAACAAAATCATATACCTTTTCTCATATTCAACTATCTTTTTCTTTGAAAAAAGAACAAGCATCATCACCACCACATAAAACTAACAAAGCCATGATTCTCTACTTCTTTCCACAAACAACTATCATCACCATTACCACTTGAACCCAACATAACCTCATTATCTTTCTTTTTTTTCTACACTTCACTATCATCATTACCTCCACTGTGCACTAACTTCATCGCATCACCATACATTTCCTCCCTTCGCCACACTCTCGTCGCTACAAACAACACCAATAAAGCTTTCATCACTACCTTACGAAAACCACCGCGCCTCCATATCTTGATCGCACGCCACCATAGACAACCATGAACAGCTTGGAGCAATAAAACGATTGTGACGAACCGCCATCCACCTCCGAGCACCATGCACGAGATCGCCCCCCGGGAGAACATGATTTTGTCATCGTGGGAAAGCTCACTTTGTTCACCTCTGTGAAGGAGCCATGTGACTCTCATGTAAGATTTCATTTTCTTTTCATTAGCTCTGCTAGTTTCCATTTTCTTTCTTAATTTTTTTCCTCATGTTTTGTTGATTTGTGTGTGAGTTAGAAGAGAGGAAATTATTTTTAAAAAGTTTTTTTGTCATTTACTCAATACTTGTGCATAATGTTTTTATATTAAAAAAATTGTCTCGTTATTTCTTTGTTAAAGTTTGCTTCGTTTCCACACTGTTATTCTTGGTTTCATTTGTTATGCTTTAATGAGATTGATCTGTTAAAAATCATATATAAAGTATGATAAGGTCTAAGGTGGATTTGTCTCTAACTTAATATTACAAGTATTTGATTTAAGTGTGAGGTTTGTGTTGCATTTATTTTGTAAAAAAGAAAATTGCCTCAGACAGAAGAGAGAAACGTCGTGCTCATCATTTTTTTTTTGTTTTCCTTATTATTATTATTTTGTTTTTAAGAAATACATGCCACGTGTCGCCATGTCATAGGTTTTTGTTTTAAGTGTTTGAAAATTAGGAAGTTTAGTTAGCATTTGGAACACCACGTTCCCACCACCATTATATTGGATGTTTTATTTATTTTTTTCTTGTTTTATTTCTTACCCATTTTTTAAACAATTAATATATATATATATATATATATATATATATATATATATATATATATATATATATATATATATTTAAACTATTTATTTAGTATTTAATTTTTATTTTTGAATTTGGTAAGCTGTAGTTTAATTCCTCATTTTTTTCACTAAGTAAGATTATTAAATTAATTGTTACGTCGATTTTATTGCATTGCGATTTCAGAGCATAAAATAATTGTGCTTTCGAGAACCGTATGGATGCATATAGTTACTCGCTCGACTTCTTATAGAGTGATGTGTACATGAGTCCACTCTAAGATAGTTAAAGAGCTAAATCGTTTGTCTTCGATTTCATTTGTCTTGTACATTTCCATCAACTTTATTTGTTGTCATTTAATTTGCAAGTAGCAACCTATGCCTTAGACTTAGGAGCTTGCCCCCTCATTTATTTACTTTCGTTTATGCTTTTCAATCCAAAAGGGAAAGAACTCCTGCAGTTGACTCAATGTCATAGGAAGTTTAGCCACCCCTAGTTACCATTTTGACCTTAGCAATTAGGTCCCTCTTTTTTTTTCTCTTTGACCTTAGCAATTAGGTCCCCCATCCTTAGGTCCTTAGCCATTAGGTCCTTAGTGTTTTATTTTTATAACTTTTTGTGACTTTGTTAAGTCACGTGAGTGTTTGCCATAACACTTACTTTCCCCCGCGAACCTTGAGCGTAACCAAGTGTTCGTTAATCCTTAGGAGAACTACGAGTGCTCTGATTCTGTACCCGATACGTAGGCATCGATGCGATGTTGTGCGAGCACCATTAGAAATAAAACCTTAGGTTCCCATAATTTTAGCAAGCCATAAATAACAATAACACAAATATTAACAAGAGATTCCCGTAGGATACTGCGGATGCTTAGGATGCTAACACCTTCCCTAGGTATAATCAACCCCCGAACCTAGTTTCTCCTCATTTAGGGTTTTTTACAATCTTTTTCCCTTTTCCCTTTGGATTAAATTAAAGTCGGTGGTGAACATAAATGTTTTGCGATTCAAGCTCAATCAATAGCTTGGTATCCGATCCTCACCGCGACAGAAATGGCGACTTCACTGGGGATGACATTTTTGAGGGTTAAGCCCACCTTGTATATTTGTGTATTTGTTGTTGTATTGCTTGTTATTATTTGGGATTTTTGTTGGGTGTTCCATGTGTGGTGAGATAAGTCCTAACCCGGACTTGAGTGCAAATAAGTTAGGACGGTGGTATATTCAAGAAAGCTTGTAGGGAGTTGAGTCCCGACCAAGTTGACTTGAGACACCACCACTCAGCGGAGGCCTCCTCGGATGTAGTTTTGTTGATCGAGTTCAGTCGTGAAAACATTACTATATTCGACTTGAGAGCCATTAATGTTGAGGACCTTAGAACATTTACCCCCACTTGGCCTTTTAGGGATGTAGTGCGATGACTATGAGGGTGTAAATCCAAAATAGTTGATACGCGATACTGCACTCGGATGAGACTCTCTTGAGAATATTACTGATTACCAAGTCGAGTTGGGAAGTCGGTAATATCCGAAAGATGGGACAGTGATTCTGGGAACTTTTAGAACCCGTTGTACAGGCACAAATAAACTCATAGTACATACCTTTTGGGAGGGTTGAACCTTTGACCTCATGCAAGCTTTGAACCTAAGCCTTGTTTGTGTTTGTTGCATTCACGCATCATGAAGCATCATTTTTACCATTTATTCAAGGAACTCAGAAACTCTATCTTTGCAAATATCATAGGTATCATCATGGACTTTAGAAGAAGAAAGACTGTCAAGTACACATTCAAAACTCCCAAACTCGAAGACCTAAGGAAATTAAGAGATTTGGTTCTGGATCAAGAAGCCTTCATGGAGAAGCATAGGAGACTTTTAGCTTTGCTTAAGACTGATTGGGATGGAAGGTTGCTCTCTGTGATGCTCCAGTTTTATGATCCTCTCTACCATTGTTTTACGTTCCCTGATTACCAATTGGCGCCTACTTTGGAAGAGTATTCAGTTCTGGTGGGATCACGTGTTAAGGATGAGTTTCCATTTCCTGTTCTAGAGAAGGACCCTGAAGAAGCGGAGATTGCAAAGGCGACATATTTGAGTGTTCCTGAGGTCAAGGCAAATATGACCTATAAAGGAAAGATTTTTGGATTCCCTACAAAGTTTCTGATAGAAAAGGCCAAGAATTTTGTTGATGTGAAGGATATGAAAGCTTTTGAGGCGACTTTTATTCTACTGATTTATGGAGTGCTGCTTTTCCCAAGCTTTGAAGACTTTGTCGACCTGAACGCCATCAAGATCTTTCTGAAGAAGAACCCGGTCCCTACTTTGCTCGGAGACACCTACCATTCCATCCATCTGAGGAATCTCCATAAGGGAGGGATGATTACTTGTTGTGCATCATTGTTGTACGAGTGGTTTATTTCGCACTTGCCTAAGTCATCTTCATTTTGGAACCTTAAGGATGGTTTGTGGTGGTCACAAAGGATCATGTCTCTTACCCACTCTGACATTAGTTGGTACAATCGTGTTTATGATGGAGCATTGATTATTGATAGCTGTGGTAATTTTGCTAATGTGCCTCTTCTTGGCACTAAGGGAGGAATCAGCTATAATCCGGTTTTGGCTCGCCGTCAACTCGGGTACCCATTGAAGGACAAACCTAAGAGTGTTGAAGTGGAAGGAATTTTCTTTAAGGATGACGAAGAACCAGAGCTCAAGAAACAAATTATGCAAGCTTGGAAATGCATCCATAGGAAGGGGAGGAGTAGCTTGGGAAAGCCGAATTGTGTTTCTATGGAACCCTATCTCCAATGGGTACGAGATAGGGCAATCAGTCTGAAGATGCCTTACCCTCGCCAGGATCCTATGACCTTCAAGAAACCCATTCTAATCTTTATGGATGATGCAGAGAAGCTGAAGATTGATTTGGAGAAGGAGATTCGAGAGAAGAATGCATGGAAGAATCGACATCAGATCATCAGTAGTGAGAATGAAGAACTTAGAAGACAACTGAAGATGAAGGAAGAAGAAGAGCTCTCCAGCAAGAAAAGGAAAGCGCAAGAGGATTTATTTTCCTCTAGCACTCAAGAGGACGCTTCTTGGAAGTCGATCGTGGATCAACTTATGATTGAAAGGGCTCAGATGAAGGCACAAATTGAGAAGCTCAACTTGAGGCTTTTAGGAGAATCTCCTTAGGACTTTGTTTTTGTCTTTATTAAGCTTTGTTTGGGATTTTTGAAAGTGTACTCAAGACTTTGTATCACTTTTTGAATTTAATGAAATCATATCCCTTTGATTATTATGTGTTCCTTGGTATTTGCAAATTGTTTCTTAAGTTCCTTGAATAATTTCATTTCTTGCATTGCACTCATACATTTTGCATTGCATTTGCATTTTTTTCATATAAAACTCATTCCCGTCATCTGCTCTCAATTCAGCTTTCACACTGAGGCTCTCACGCAAATACTACACTCGAGCTCAAGCCAGAAAGAGGATGGCTGAAAGAGACCTAGAGATGGACAGAGTTAACGAAGAGCTTTCTGATATTCGTGGAGATATGGGTCAGATGATGGAAATGTTGCAAGTCATTCGAGCGAAGATGGATACCCAACAGACTGTGGTGTCAGAAATTGTTACTGCAACGACTGAAATTGTCACTGCAACGACCCAGCCTACGTCATCAGTCACTACCCCTGTGACCTGGTCTCCTTTTGGGTTTCCTCCTGGATTTTTCCCTCCTTCTCGAGGGTTTGCTACTCAAAGTTTTATTCCTCCTTCCCAAGGACTTACTGCTCAGGGTTTCTTCCCTCCTTCACAAGGGTTTGCTACTCAAAGTTTTATTCCTTCTTCCCAAGGACTTGCTGCTCAGGGTTTCTTCCCTCCTTCACAAGGGTTTGCTACTCAGAGTTTTATACCTCCTTCCCAAGGATTTGCTGCTCAGGGTTTCTTCCCTCCGTCCCAAGGTTTAGCTTCTCAAAGTTTCGCACCTCCCTCTCAGGGTATGGCATTTCCTTTTCAAGGTTTTGTGCCTCCTCCTCAGGGATTTGCTGCTCAACAAACTGTTCCTGTGACTAATGAAGAGAATCATGCAGTTGCTAATTTTACACAAGACATTGTGCACACCCGTGCTCAACCGTACTTCAATGACCATCAGGGGTATGAAGCGCCAGATATGTCTGAAAACGGAGATGAGAAACATGTGAAGATGCAGGAGAATTTTGATACCCTTGAAAAAAGGTTAAGAGCGATAGAAGGTGACCAGATCTTTGGGGCTGCTGCCAGAGAGATGTGTCTGGTGTCTGGATTGGTAATACCTCCAAAGTTCAAGATACCCACGTTTGATATGTACGAGGGCGCAACTTGTCCTAAGAACCATCTTTTGATGTACTATCGAAGAATGGCTGCGCAGGTGGACAATGATAAGTTAATGATCCACTGCTTTCAAGACAGTCTGAAGGGAATCTCTTCTAAATGGTATCTGACGCTTGACCAGTCGAAGATCCGCAGTTTCCAAGACTTGGCAGATGCTTTCATCCAGCAATACAAGTACAACATGGACCTTGCTCCCGATAGGAGGCAATTGCTAAGCATGTCCCAGAAAGAGTCTGAATCCTTTAAAGAGTATGCTCAGAGGTGGAGAGGGACCGCTTCTCAAGTAGAGCCCCCATTGACTGAAAAAGAATTAGCTGACTGGTTCGTTGACACTGTGCGACCAGAATTCTATGAGAGAATGGTGGGAAGCATAACTGCTAGTTTCTCTGATTTAGTGGCTGTGGGAATCAAGGTAGAACTCGGTTTGAAAAGTGGAAAGATGAGTGGTGCATCTGGTAGTTCCAACACTGGCAGTGGAAGTAATGTTAAGAAATTTACCAATAACTTCCACAAGAAGAAAGAAGGTGAGACAAATGCCATAATAACAGGTCAAAGAAGAAATCCGCTTTGGCAGAGACCTTCACCTATGGCTCAACAGCAGTATGCTCATCAACAACAGTATGCCCAACATCCTTATGTAGCGGCGGTTCAACCAGCATTTAATCCACAAGTCCCCATGTATCGGCCAGCTCAAGCAGTACCGATGTACCAACAAGCGGCTCCAATGATTCAACCTTATCAACCAATGATCAACAATCCGGGCTATCAACAAGCACCCAATGCTTCAGCCTACCAGCAGAGGACTCCAGCTCCTCATCCAAATCCCAATTTTCAGAACAGAAGACCAGGTGGAAGGCCTCCTAATCCTCGAATCCCTATAACTTATACTGAGTTATATCCTTCACTGCTGAAGAAGGGTTTGGTTACTCCCAGGCCTTTGGGTCCTCCACCAAGTCCGCTTCCACCAAATTACAACCCAAATGCTCACTGTTTATTCCATGAAGGTGCCCCGGGGCACGATTTGGAGGGTTGTTATGCTTTGAAGTACATAGTGAAAGATTTGATGGAGAAGAACATTCTGTCATTTGGGAATACTGGTCCGAATGTCAAAGATAATCCTTTACCCAAGCATGGGTCTATAAATGCTATTGTTGATGAGTCCGAAGAAGGTTTGATTTTCAATGCCACCGAGATCAAGACCCCGCTCAGAGACTTCCATGCGAAGTTAGTAGAGGCGGGTATACTAAAGAGTTGTCATCAGAATTGTGAAGGTTGTGTTGATAGTCCGAAGGGATGTGAATCGGTCTTAAAAGATGTTCAAGATTTGATTGATGAAGGTGTCTTACAAGTGAGTGGTCATATGAAGAGGAATGAGGTGGCGGTGATTGAACCCATTTTCAACTTGCCGGAATCTAATTCTACCTGGGTGCCAGTGTTCAACTTGCCTGAATCTTCAGGAGTTCAACCTATCCTCAATACTCCAGAATCTGTGGTGCCAATTTTCAATATACCTGAGCCAAGATTTGAACAAAGGAGTAACTCTTTCCGTTACGAAGACACTAAAGCAGTTCCTTGGAAGTACGATACAGGGAAAGTTCATCAGAAGATTGATAAAGCTGGTCAGAAGGAAGGTTCAAAGGTTGCAAGTGCTGACATAGCGGGGGCAGGTCATTTGACCCGTAGTGGTCGTGTTTATACCTAGCAAGCCAATACGGCTCCGCCTAAAGAAGTCATTCCAGCTATTGCCAACAAAGATAAAGAGGTAGTCTTGGGAGAAGAAGATGCAGAGTTCCTCAGAATCATAAAGAAGAGTGATTATAAGGTTATTGATCAGCTGCATCAAACGCCTTCCAAAATATCTATCCTATCACTTCTTATGCATTCTCCGGCTCATCGAAGTGCGCTTCAGAAGTTGCTAGCTCAAGCACATGTTACGCATGATATAACAGTGAACCAGTTTGATGGTGTCATTGCCAATATCACTGCGTGTAACAACCTCAGTTTCAGTATGGAGGATCTTCCAAAGGAGGGCTTGGACCACAACCGTGCGCTCCACATATCAGTGAAATGTCAAGAGGATACTTTAGCAAGAGTTCTTATGGATACAGGATCTTCATTGAACGTTCTGCCGAAAAGAGCACTGGCTAAATTATCTTATCAAGGGGCAGAGATGAGGCCCAGTGCACTGATTGTAAAAGCCTTTGATGGGTCAAGAAGGACTGTCATTGGAGAAGTAGACCTACCAATCCTGATCGGGCCACAGGTCTTCAAAATCACTTTCCAGGTTATGGACATCAATCCTAACTACAGTTGCTTGCTGGGAAGACCTTGGATCCATGCGGCTGGGGCAGTCACTTCTACCCTGCATCAAAAGATGAAGTTTGTGGTTGATAACAAGCTGGTAACCGTGTCTGGGGAAGAAGATCTCATGGTTAGCAACCTTTCTTCCTTTAGTTATATTGAGGCTGATGAAGATGCTTTGGAAACTTCTTTCCAAGCTCTTGAGATAGCCAATGCTGTCATTTTGGAAGTAGAGGAACCAAAGGGGAAGGGAATCCCATCTTTTGCATCGCTGAAGAGTACCATTTCCACCATTGAAGAAAGAAGCCATGAAGGTTGGGGTGATGTCATCGAGGTCAAACAGAAGCTAGATCGTTGCGGGTTGGGTTACAAACCAACTCATGTGAAGGAAGGAGCGTCAACCTCCGTTAAAGGACGTCTGAAGACCATTCAAGAGGTGTTTTCCAGTGCTGGTTATCAGGTCAATGCAATTGATGGAGTTTCTGAAGATGAAGATGTGAATCATCTGGTGTATCAGTGTGAAGAAGCCTTGGACAATTGGGAGGCAGTCGAGATCCCAGAGTTTTTTCCATTGTCAAAGTAATTTGTTGTTTTTTCAATGTTTTCAAAGTTCCCTAGCTCTGCCCAAGGCTATGGGAGTATTTTGTAGGGCCCCTTTCTCATTTTTAAAGTTATTATCAATGAAGGCATTTTGTTGAACTCTTATTTTGATCATTTACTGTTTCTCTCTTTTCACTTTTAAAAAGAAAATGGCAATCTTTCAAAACCAATAAAAAGCTTTTTCTCTTGCATTTCTCTATTTTCCACTTTTAATAAAAGCAAATCATTATCATATGCAGAATAAACGAAAACCCTGTTGAATCCAATGACTCCACATTCTCTCCTAACTTTGATTCGCCCATCTACCAAGCGGAAGATGAAAGTGAGGAAGATTGTGATATTCCCGAAGAACTGGCAAGATTAGTTGAGAATGAGCACACAAATCTCCAGCCACATAAGGAGCAGGTTGAGACCATCAACCTTGGCACTGATGAAGATGAGAAGGAAGTCAAGATTGGTACAACACTTGGGGCAGACATCAGAGAAAGATTGGTCAAGCTTCTCAGAGAATATGTAGATGTGTTTGCATGGTCATATCAGGATATGCCCGGCTTAGACACAGACATAGTGGTCCACAAGTTACCTCTTCGACCAGATTGTCCTCCTGTAAAGCAAAAGCTTCGAAGAACAAGACCAGACATGGCTCTGAAGATTCGAGAAGAGGTCAAAAGACAGTTTGATGCTGGATTCCTCGCAGTTGCAAAGTACTCTGAGTGGGTAGCTAATATTGTGCCAGTCCCTAAAAAGGATGGCAAAGTCAGAATGTGCGTGGACTATAGGGATTTGAACAAAGCCAGTCCGAAGGACAATTTCCCTCTTCCGCATATTGATACTTTGGTTGACAACGCTGCTAAATTTGCTGTTTTCTCCTTCATGGATGGGTTTTCAGGATACAACCAGATCAAGATGGATCCTGACGATATGGAAAAGACTACATTCATCACACCATGGGGCACTTATTGTTACAAAGTTATGCCATTTGGTCTCAGAAATGCAGGAGCCACTTATCAGAGGGCAATGGTCACCCTTTTCCATGATATGATGCATAAAGAGATAGAAGTCTATGTGGATGATATGATTGCCAAATCACAGAGTGAGGAGGATCATTTGAATCATCTCTTGAAGTTATTTGAGCGCCTCAGAAAGTTCCAACTGCGTTTGAATCCAGCTAAGTGTACCTTTGGTGTCCGATCAGGAAAGTTACTTGGTTTTATTGTTAGTCAGCAGGGAATTGAAGTAGATCCAGATAAGGTCAGAGCAATTCAAGAGATGCCAGCTCCCAAGACAGAAAAGCAAGTCAGAGGCTTCCTCGGAAGATTGAACTACATCTCCAGATTCATTTCCAACATGACTGCTACTTGTGAGCCTTTATTCAAGTTACTCCGGAAGAATCAAGCAATTGAGTGGAGTCCTGATTGTCAACTGGCTTTTGAGAAGATTAAGGTTTATCTACAGGAACCTCCTATCTTGATCCCACCTACTCCTGGGAAGCCTCTTTTCATGTATCTCACTGTGCTTGAGGGATCTATGGGTGTATTAGGCCAACAAGACGAAACTGGTCGTAAGGAGCACGCCATCTATTACTTAAGCAAGAAGTTCACAGACTGTGAGAGCAGATACTCACTTTTAGAGAAAACTTGTTGTGCCTTGGCATGGGCGGCCAGACGCCTCAAGCAGTACATGATTTGTCACACTACTTTGTTGATCTCGAAAATGGATCCAATAAAGTACATCTTTGAGAAGCCTGCTTTGACTGGAAGACTCTCCCGTTGGCACATGTTGTTATCCGAATACGACATCCAATATGTAACCCAGAAGTCTATCAAGGGCAGTGTTTTGTCTGAATACCTTGCTGATCATCCTGTTGAAGATTATGAACCTTTGAAATTCGATTTCCCGGACGAAGACATTATGTTGATAAAGGACTATGAAGTTCCAGGTCCAGATGAAGGTCCCGAGCCAGGTTCTCGTTGGAAGATGATGTTTGATGGTTCCTCTAACTACATGGGGCATGGTGTAGGAGTTGTTTTGATGAATCCTGATGGTGGTTATACTCCTTTCACAGCCAGATTATGTTTCGAGTGTACTAACAACATCGCTGAGTATGAAGCATGTGTTTTAGGTATCGAAGCTGCAATCGATACTAGAATCAAGATCCTTGAAGTATATGGAGACTCAGCTTTGGTAATATACCAAGTCAAAGGTGAATGGGAGACCCGTGACGAGAAGTTGATCCCTTATCGGGCCCACATTGTGGAGTTAATTAAATACTTTGATGAAGTCACTTTTCATCATGTTCCAAGGGCAGAAAATCAAATTGCAGATGCTTTGGCTATGTTGGCATCTATGTTTCAAGTCAGATTTCTTAATGAAGCTCCACTCATTACAATCGAGCGAAGAACTGCACCAGCCTACTGTCTACTGGTCGAAGAAGAAACTGATGAGAAACCGTGGTTCTACGACATCAAGAACTACTTGCAAAATCAGGAGTACCCAGCGGATGCAACAAACTTAGACAAGAAGACTTTAAGAAGATTGGCATCCAAGTTCTTCCTCAGCAACAATGTGCTTTACAAGAGAAATCATGATATGGTTCTGCTCAGATGTGTGGACAAGCGCGAAGCAGACTTATTGATCAGGGAAATCCATGAGGGATCATTTGGAACACATGCCAATGGACATGCCATGTCCAGGAAGATTTTGAGAGCTGGATACTTCTGGTTGACCATGGAGTCAGATTGTTTCAAGTATGCCAGGAGGTGTCATAAATGCCAGATTTATGCCGACAAGGTGCACGTACCTCCAACACTTTTGAATGTTCTGTCATCGCCTTGGCCTTTCTCAATGTGGGGCATTGACATGATAGGGGCAATTGAGCCTAAAGCTTCCAATGGCCATCGGTTTATCTTGGTTGCAATCGACTACTTCACCAAATGGGTAGAAGCAGCTTCCTACGCCAATGTGACAAAGCAAGTGGTTGCCTGTTTCATCAAGAACCAAATTATCTGCCGTTATGGAATCCCAAGCCGAATCATCACAGATAATGGGACCAATTTGAACAACAAAACAATGAAAGAGTTGTGTGAGACATTCAAGATTGAACATCATAACTCTTCTCCGTATCGTCCGAAGATGAATGGAGCTGTGGAAGCTGCAAACAAGAACATCAAAAAGATTCTGCAGAAGATGGTAAAGACTTACAAAGATTGGCACGAGATGTTACCATATGCTTTACATGGATACAGAACATCAGTCCGCACTTCAACAGGGGCAACCCCTTTCTCTCTGGTGTATGGGATGGATGCAGTTCTCCCTATTGAAGTCGAGATACCATCTTTGAGAATCTTGATGGAAACAAAACTGGAGGAAGCTGAGTGGGTCCAGAGCAGATACGACCAGTTGAACCTCGTTGATGAAAAGAGAATGACCGCCATGTGCCATGGCCAGATGTACCAGAAGCGCATCAAGAGAGCATTTGACAAGAAAGTCCGTGTCCGAGAATTCAAAGAAGGAGATCTTGTACTCAAGAAAATCTTGCCAGTCCACAAGGACATGCGTGGAAAATGGAGTCCTAACTATGAAGGCCCATATGTTGTGAAGATGGCATTCTCCGGAGGTTCCTTAATCCTTACAACTATGGATGGTGAACAGCTGAAGCACCCGGTGAATTCTGATGCAGTCAAAAAATATTATGCCTAAATAAAACCCGATAGGTCGAAAACCAGAAATGGCGACCTATGCAAAAATGGGTATCCCGGTGGATCAAAACCTATGAAGGAGATCCAGGCAAAAGTTAGGGATAAAAATGAAAAAAATAAGAGCTCGCTAAGTTGAAAACCCGAAAGGGCGGCTTAGGCAAAAAAGAGCGTCCCGGTGGATTGAAAACCCGAAAGGGCGGTCCAGGCAAAAGTTAGGGACAAAGGCATTTGACTGTGTCAGATGGCGTTTACCATTACTGAAGAATCATACTGGAAGATCGATCCAATTGCTCTCGTCGGAAGCAAGGTGTCGGGCAGTCTTAGTTATTAGGGATTGTAGTGGTCGTTGGATTCAATGTAGACCTTTCCCCATTGCCATTTTCAAATTGTAATTTTCCATGGAGTTTTTGCCATTGGCAAGCTACCATTCTTGAATAAAATACAAACTTTGCCTATGAATTTTGTTGTTCAGCTTCTTATTTTCTTTTGTTATGCAAAATGCCATCACTTGATTACAATTTAACTCGGAAAATGACAAGTTTTTTTTTAAGGTATGTTTTTGAAAGCACACTGAAAAACTTTTAAGTTTCTTTGACTTTGGAAAAATTGAAAAACCTTCTGTTTCCCCAAGAAGCCCTGGTTTGCCACAACACTTTTATACTACTGTTACAGAAATCTCCATAGAAGTTCAAAACTGATAACACTCTTGGATGGATCCTTGGACCAAGCATGATTTCCAAGTTCGAAGACATCCCCCCAGTGTTTTTCATGTTGCTCGCCTGAGTATTGGTGTTGAGAGCCTACTCCTCTTTGAGTCTTGTCAAAACTCTTTGTCTCTTTAGAGTCAACATTTGCATATCATGATCATTCGCATCATGCTCAATCATGCGCATTTGACATTAGCATTTGTCTATTCCCCAGTTGTCGTCTGTCTATTTTCAAGTCCAGATGTCATTAGTGTTCAATTTGAGAATTCATTGTTGTTGGTACCCGAGATGGTTTACCATTTGTTATTTGTCCCCAGTAATTGCTGGTGTTCCCCGTGGAATTCTATTTGTGATTGGTATTTGTTTTTATGACCACCGTGTCTCCTTGAAGTCCATTTGATTGGCACAAATCTTTTAAGCAGGCCCTGAAACCTTTGTTTAAAATCCAAGTCCATTTGAGTTTGTACATACTTGTACCCTTTCTCCTGATGGTTCCTGAAGGGATTTCCAGCGGTCGGGTGTTTTTATCTTATTTGAAAGCTCCCACATATTTTGCTGTTACTTCTTTGCGTTAGCCAGTCACTTAGAGCCGTTGGTTCATTTTTGGGTGGTCTCCATTCTATCCCCAATGTTAGTTGGTCGCATAGAGCCACTACTAAATCGCTGTGATTTCTTTCCCTATCCTCAGTGTTGGCAGTTACATTTGAACCTGCTAATTTACCATTTTGAATAATTTGACTACTTTGTTTTTATCATTCTTAGTGTCAACCGGTTTCTTTAGCTTGTTGCGCATTCACTTTGAGTGTATCTTGGTTTTCTTCGGTAGTGTCAATAGGTTTCGAACCTATTGTGCTTCCGCTTCGAATATTTTTGTTGTTATTCTTGGTGTCAGTTGGTCGCATCGAGCCGCTGCGCATTCACCTTGAATAAGTTTGTTGTCATTCTCAGTGACAGTTGGTCGCATCGAGCCGCTGTGCATTCACTTTGAATGTTTATTTTTGTTGTTATTCATGGTGTTAGTTGGTCGCATCGAGCCGCTGCGCATTCACCTTGAATTTTGTGCCATTCCTATTTCCAGTGACAGTTGGTCGCATTGAGCCGCTGCACATCCACTTTGAATGTTTATTTTGTTGTATTCTTGGTGTCAGTTGGTCGCATCGAGCCGCTGCGCATTCACCTTGAATAAGTTTTTGTCATTCTCAGTGACAGTTGGTCGCATCGAGCCGCTGTGCATTCACTTTGAATGTTTATTTTGTTGTATTCTTGGTGTCAGTTGGTCGCATCGAGCCGCTGCGCATTCACCTTGAATAAGTTTTTGTCATTCTCAGTGACAGTTGGTCGCATCGAGCCGCTGTGCATTCACTTTGAATGTTTATTTTGTTGTATTCTTAGTGTCAGTTGGTCGCATCGAGCCGCTGCGCATTCACTTTGAATATTATGTTTACCATTTCCGGTGTCAGTTGGTCGCATTGAGCCACTGCGCATTCATTTTGAATATTTTTGTTGTTATTTATGATGTCAGTTGGTCGCATCGAGCCGCTGCGCATTCACTTTGAATCTTGTGTCATTTCTATTCTTAGTATCAGTCGGTCGCATCGAGCCACTGCACATTCTTTTTGGATGTTTAGTCTGTTGTATTCTTAGTGTCAGTTGGTCGCATCGAGCCGCTGCGCATTCACTTTGAATATTATGTTATCATTTCCAGTGACAGTTGGTCGCATCGAGCTGCTGCACTTTCCCTTTGACTGTTTATTTTTGTTAATTCTTGGTGTCATTTGGTCGCATCGAGCCACTGTGCAGTCACTTTGAATTTTATTTTGTTTTGTCTGTGTTCGTTGATCCAACGCTTTGGATTTCCTTTTGTTCCCGTCTTTTGTTATTCTTAGTGTCGACAGTTACACTTGAACCTGTTGATTTATCACTTTGAATATTTCCCGTTTTCGTTTGTCATCCCCAGTGTCTGTCGTCCCCAGTGTATGTCATCCCCAGTGAGTTTTGGCTTGTGGTCGTCGATATATCTCATTCTAATCATTCATACCATAATCATCATTCATTGCATAAGGGTTACAGAGTTAGATAGTTTGTAGTCCAGCATAACATTGCACTTAGGGACAAAATTTTCGGTTATTTCTGTATTTAAATACCTTTCACCATGATTTCATGAGTGCCTATCGTCATTCACGCCATCTGGTGAAATTTATTTAAATAGGGGCAACTGTCACACCCCAAATTTTACCCCTAATTGCTCATATCATTAATCATACATTTTTTCATTCAATTTCATTTTAGTTTAATTTTGTTTTTATCTTACATTTTGTTTCAATTTAAAATAGGATGTTTGTCTCACTTTATCATTTATTTATTTTTATTCTAATTTCTTAGTTAAATATTTATCTTAGATTATTTAGAATTAATTAGTTCGATTTCAATTTAGTTTTAACTTAATTTATATTTTTATTATTTAATTTTAATTAGTCATTTCTAACTAATCTAATTTAATTAGTTTAGAAGTTAATTAAGTTTTATTTTTAGGATATTTTAATTAACTTGTATTTTAAAATTAGTTTCAATTAATTTAATTTTTATTTAAGTTTAATTTTTAAATTTTAATTCTAATATAATCTTTAGTTTAAATTTGTTTTTTATTTAAGATTAATCAGGTTTTAATTTGTTTACTTAATCCAATAAAAATGGGATATTTTTTTGTCCAACGGTACACTACAATTTCCAGCACCACTATGCTGCTACCTACACACTACACACAAATTTGTTCCCAACAGGCCTACAACACGCCAAAGCAACGGTCAAATCATTTCACCACTATAGTCTTACACAGTCTGCATGAATTAAAAGGACACAGACAATACCAAAGGAAAAGTTTTGAAAAATAATAGACATCACCACCTCCCTCAACCTGTCATGATCTTCTCACAACATATAACTCCATTCTACATCACAAACAAGGGGGACAACAAGGCTCTTACTTTCGTTTGCATCAACAACAACAAAATCATATACCTTTTCTCATATTCAACTATCTTTTTCTTTGAAAAAAGAACAAGCATCATCACCACCACATAAAACTAACAAAGCCATGATTCTCTACTTCTTTCCACAAACAACTATCATCACCATTACCACTTGAACCCAACATAACCTCATTATCTTTCTTTTTTTTCTACACTTCACTATCATCATTACCTCCACTGTGCACTAACTTCATCGCATCACCATACATTTCCTCCCTTCGCCACACTCTCGTCGCTACAAACAACACCAATAAAGCTTTCATCACTACCTTACGAAAACCACCGCGCCTCCATATCTTGATCGCACGCCACCATAGACAACCATGAACAGCTTGGAGCAATAAAACGATTGTGACGAACCGCCATCCACCTCCGAGCACCATGCACGAGATCGCCCCCCGGGAGAACATGATTTTGTCATCGTGGGAAAGCTCACTTTGTTCACCTCTGTGAAGGAGCCATGTGACTCTCATGTAAGATTTCATTTTCTTTTCATTAGCTCTGCTAGTTTCCATTTTCTTTCTTAATTTTTTTCCTCATGTTTTGTTGATTTGTGTGTGAGTTAGAAGAGAGGAAATTATTTTTAAAAAGTTTTTTTGTCATTTACTCAATACTTGTGCATAATGTTTTTATATTAAAAAAATTGTCTCGTTATTTCTTCGTTAAAGTTTGCTTCGTTTCCACACTGTTATTCTTGGTTTCATTTGTTATGCTTTAATGAGATTGATCTGTTAAAAATCATATATAAAGTATGATAAGGTCTAAGGTGGATTTGTCTCTAACTTAATATTACAAGTATTTGATTTAAGTGTGAGGTTTGTGTTGCATTTATTTTGTAAAAAAGAAAATTGCCTCAGACAGAAGAGAGAAACGTCGTGCTCATCATTTTTTTTTTGTTTTCCTTATTATTATTATTTTGTTTTTAAGAAATACATGCCACGTGTCGCCATGTCATAGGTTTTTGTTTTAAGTGTTTGAAAATTAGGAAGTTTAGTTAGCATTTGGAACACCACGTTCCCACCACCATTATATTGGATGTTTTATTTATTTTTTTCTTGTTTTATTTCTTACCCATTTTTTAAACAATTAATATATATATATATATATATATATATATATATATATATATATATATATATATATATATATATTTAAACTATTTATTTAGTATTTAATTTTTATTTTTGAATTTGGTAAGCTGTAGTTTAATTCCTCATTTTTTTCACTAAGTAAGATTATTAAATTAATTGTTACGTCGATTTTATTGCATTGCGATTTCAGAGCATAAAATAATTGTGCTTTCGAGAACCGTATGGATGCATATAGTTACTCGCTCGACTTCTTATAGAGTGATGTGTACATGAGTCCACTCTAAGATAGTTAAAGAGCTAAATCGTTTGTCTTCGATTTCATTTGTCTTGTACATTTCCATCAACTTTATTTGTTGTCATTTAATTTGCAAGTAGCAACCTATGCCTTAGACTTAGGAGCTTGCCCCCTCATTTATTTACTTTCGTTTATGCTTTTCAATCCAAAAGGGAAAGAACTCCTGCAGTTGACTCAATGTCATAGGAAGTTTAGCCACCCCTAGTTACCATTTTGACCTTAGCAATTAGGTCCCTCTTTTTTTTCTCTTTGACCTTAGCAATTAGGTCCCCCATCCTTAGGTCCTTAGCCATTAGGTCCTTAGTGTTTTATTTTTATAACTTTTTGTGACTTTGTTAAGTCACGTGAGTGTTTGCCATAACACTTACTTTCCCCTGCGAACCTTGAGCGTAACCAAGTGTTCGTTAATCCTTAGGAGAACTACGAGTGCTCTGATTCTGTACCCGATACGTAGGCATCGATGCGATGTTGTGCGAGCACCATTAGAAATAAAACCTTAGGTTCCCATAATTTTAGCAAGCCATAAATAACAATAACACAAATATTAACAAGAGGTTCCCGTAGGATACTGCGGATGCTTAGGATGCTAACACCTTCCCTAGGTATAATCAACCCCCGAACCTAGTTTCTCCTCATTTAGGGTTTTTTACAATCTTTTTCCCTTTTCCCTTTGGATTAAATTAAAGTCGGTGGTGAACATAAATGTTTTGCGATTCAAGCTCAATCAATAGCTTGGTATCCGATCCTCACCGCGACAAAAAGCTACCACCACAATAAAATAAAGTTTCAAAAAGAAAATCTCAAAAGATAACAACACTCTTCCAAAACATACCAACAAGTAACTAGGAAAAACAAAAGATTATTCTACTATTCAATAAACTGCAGGTGTAGATCCCAATACCAAGGAACACAAACAATCGAAGTAGAAATCTCCACAAAAACGAGAAGGTAGGAGTAGTATGTACCGACAATGGATTGTGTGTGAGGGGTGTGGTATTGAAGAGTTGGCGACACACTTATTCTTCGAGTGTCCAGTATTTCCGAGTGTCTGGTATGAAGTATATCGGTGGCTGAACATTTCGACGACTCTACATTCAAATAGTTTATCTCATCTGAAGCAGTTTGAAGGGTTAATCCTAGGTGACAGCAAAGTAGGTAATAAGGCTCAGGTTATTTGGTTTGCATGTGTTTGGAACATATGGAAAGCGAGAAATGAAAAGATATTTCAAAACAAAGTTCTAGTCCTAGGAAATCTAACAAAGAAGGTTAAAATGGATGCGTGGAATTGGTTGAAAGTAAAGTCGAAGGAACCAAATTACAATTTATATTGGTGGTTTGTAAATCCAAGGTCGGTTCTAGGCTTCGTAGATGGATAAGGTTGATGCTAGTATGATTTCTCTGGCAAGTATTTAGGGAGTTATTGGGGGGCAGCAGGTGGCTAGTAGTTCTGTAAAGGAGGTAAGATCTGAGTCAGACTCGCATGGTTGTTGTTTTGAAGGTGCTTTTTCAATCCAGACCAATTTGGATTATTAGCTGGTCTTTGGCTTATTATTGATTATCGCATTAAAATTTCATGGCTATTGATTTGTCGCCTATGGTGTATTAGGTATGCGGATGTCTAACAAGTGGTATGCCCTTTTGTCGCTCCCCGGATTTCCATCCTGGTACAAACGCGAAAGTGGCGCGGAAAAAGAATAGAGTCGTCAGCCAGGCATTTTTATCCCGAAGAAAGGGAATGGTAATGCTGCACAAACCAGAAGAAAAGAAAGAGGAAGGACACGGGTCCTGCGAACCAAAGAGACTGAGTTCGGGAGTCGGTTACGACCTGGAAAGGTATTAGCACCCAGATCGTCCGCCGTACCCGATGGGATCCACGCTTGCAAAAGAAACTGTTTCAAAGGGTAAGGGTATGAAAGCTGCAGCAAAGAAAAGAAAATGAAAAGAAAATGGAACTGAGAAAGAAAACAAAGGAAAAATGTAGGGAAAATAAAGATTGTGCTCGAACGGGCCCTACCCCGCTGCCTACGTACCTCATCTGGATAATGAGGATCAGAGACGCCGTAGTTCCCCTAACTAGGGGTACTAAAAGGAAATTTCTTGTGAATTAAGGCTTGAACTGCCTATGTCATTGCTCAGGTGTTGCAGACTCAGACGACGAGTGCGTAACCGTCTTGCAAAATGACAAGTAGGAGCAAGTTCGCGTACAGAGCGAATGAGATGAGAAAAGAATTCCCGAAGGAAAGACGCTTATTGTTTGTTTGTGTTTTTTAGAAGCTTTTATGAGTGTGTCACAAGGAAGTGAACTCAAGCTCTTTTCCATGGAATGTGTACTTGCTACTACATTCCAAGATGGAATAATAGAACAAGCACACTCAAGTAAGGAGAAGATCCCCAAAACTTGAAACCAAAGATTAGGGCCTAAGCTCACTAACTTGTTGAATTATTAAGTGTTTTTGGTTATTTACAGATGAAGAAGTGTTTTTTATGCTTTTCTTTTATGAAGAAGATACCTTGATCAGACTTGTGCATCATAAAGTAAACTTGCACTATCCCAAGATGGGAAGACTACAAGCATACCTCATGGGATAAGGCTATAGATCAAGACATCACTTCAAACTTATTAAGATGCTTTTTAAGAGTTATGAGGTGAGAAGAGAAGAAGAAACAAAAGGATCACAAAGGAAAAATTCTAAAGGGGGACTAAATAATCCTAAGTGTTAACATGCATGGATGTCCTAAGGGTTAGTGAGGTTTCTATCCTAATGAAGAAGGAAGAAGAAGAGAAAAAGAAGAATAGAAGAAGAGGTGAGAAAGGCCTAAGCCCAACAAGCAAAGAGTTAGTACAAGATAAACATAAGAAGAGAAGATGAGAATTGGAGATGTGGAACTCAACTCCCACACATCACACTTACCATAGCCCCTGCAAGGTTAGTATCAAGCATACAAATGAAACACAATGAGCAAGATAACATACTAACATTACACAATCAGAAGTGAAATGGTATAAACATATGCACAATGCAAATGAAACTCAAAGGAATGAGACATGAAGCTTATAAGACAAAAATGATGCAACATGAACACATATGAAAACAAATGCGCACTTATGAAAGATGCAAAGCAAAATGCACAAGATATGAACACAATGCTCACAACCAGAACCAAAACAAGATGAAGAAGGGCTTAAGAAGCCAACAAGATGAAGAGAAAAGAGGTACAAGACCAAACAATTACCAAATGGGAGTGAAAGAAGCAATGAGATGAAGTGAAAGCACTTAAGGAAATAAATTACTCAAAAGGAAGCAAGACACAAAAATTCCTAAGACTCAAACCCTATGCTAGGACCAGGAAGGTACCCACACCCCAAAAGAACCCAAAATGAGAAGAAGAAGTTGGCACAAGTGCCCTTCTTGGCTTATATGAGACCTAAAGGTTCAAAGGAAGCAAAATGGGACAAGGTTCAAAGTAAAATTCAAAACAAATCAACCAAGCATCTAAAAATTCCACAACTCAAGTAAAATGATCTTCAAACATAATGTAACAATGAGCCAAAAGTATTTGAAAAGATTCAGAAGCAAACTAGGTCAAATGGAGGCTTAAACACAAGTTAGGGTTACAAACTTCCATCACAAGTCAAAGGACTAAGACTCAAGAAATAAGTTTCTAAAAATCCAGAGAAAAATCACATGGGAAATAAAATGTCTTAAGAATCCATAGCAAAAAGAATGGGATCAAAATTCAAAATATTGAAGAGTATGGAAAATGGACAAGGCAGTGTGGTCAAAAGAGGATTCAAAAGAAGCTAAGTGAAACAATGAATTAATTTGGACACGTGGAAATGGGAAAAAAAAATAAAATAAAAATATGAAAAAATAAAAGAGACTCAAAATAATATTCATGATTTTTTTGGGATTTTTTATATGACTAGAACTATTTTAATAAAAAAGAAATTGAAACTGAATAAAAGATATAAAAAGTGAAAAAAAGAAATAAAAATAAATGGTGAGGAGGTGTGATTAGTAAGGAGTGTATGTTGAAATCAATTGGGCCTGAAGAGCTGGGGGTGCACTTAGCACTTGCTAAGCCCATTGCTGGCGCAGGCATATGGTCTTATGGTGAGAATTTCATGAAAATAAATGGAAAAAATGAGAGACGTGAGATGCATCCAACGCGTGAGCTTGGGGACCTCATTAAATGAGGTGGCAGAAGGCTGGATTGTGAATGGTGAGTGCACTGGACTTATCATAGGCTGCGCAACACAGTGATTTAAATGAAATAAAAGAAAGAAAACGTGAGAGGGAAGAGAGTTAGGGCTACGTGGTTGCATATGAGACGCTGGATGAGCAGATCCAGTGGCTGTGGTTCATCTTCTCCACACAAACCCTAACATGAACGGAATCCAGCTTCCGGTGACCGGAGCTAGGGCTCTAGCACCGGAACTCACGACAGCATGAACAAACAACCAAAATAATGAATCAAATACTCCAGATTGGCTAATTGAACTTCACTGATTTCAAAAATGAGCTCAAAAACACCTAAAACCTAATGAAATAGAGGGATCGAAGCAAAACATCTTGCACCATGAAAACTGAAATTCGTATAACTTATGCTATGGTGCACCAAATTCAAATCTACAAAGTGCAGCATGATCAGCAAACATCAAATAACATAAAGCAACACATTAATTCCATTTCCAGATCACAAAGTTTCAAGGTATACCTGAGGTGAAGATCTTGGTTCAGTGAGCTAGAAAACCAAATAATGTGTGCAAATCAATCCACTTACTCCCTAGATGCAAAATAAATGCATCTAAGGTCTTGAAACAAGCTGGATCTGGAGGTTTGATCACACCTGCCCTGAAATGGAAATGTCACTAAACTTGAGAGATAACTTCAATGAGTGGTTGCTTAAGGATCCTGAGCTTGCCTAGATCACAGATCCACAATTGGTTTTGAGTTTGCTTGCTTGTGTGAAGAGAAATGGAAGAAAATGCAAAGTTGCATGAAGTTTGTGAATGAGAGAATGAGAGAGAGCTGAGGCTTGATGAAACCCTAGCAGCTTATATGTGATCTCATAAACCCTTGCTGAAAGAATGAGGTGAAATGCACGAGTGAATCATGTAATTTTGGTGAATTTGCATAATTGGCAACATGTGAGATAAGCATTCTATGCTCATGCTTCCTTGGGCCTCTCAGCACATGTGCAAGGCATTTACCACCCTTGATCAAAATGTAATCAATACTGGCCTTTAGATCAAACCCTCACACTTATTTCATGACTTTTGCAAAATATCCTCTTTGTAAGCAACTTTCTTATTGTGCACGAAAATATGATTTTCTTTGGAGCAAATTGATTCAAATATGATGTATTTTAACATGGAAGCAAGTTTGAACCAGAACCAAGTCATACAAATAAGCTTTGAGGTATTTTGCATTTGGTTGCATGCTTGAAAAGTGAATTTTGCCCTAAAAACATCAAATTTTCGAAGGACCTATAGGAAAAACTACACATCCTATGAAAATGTACTTGTAATTTTTGAAAATGGGAGCCCTTACTCTTCAACTTTCATGTTTTACTTTGGTACATTTGAAGAATTTTTGATCATGTTAAGGCCATTTGAAAATTAGGGCAAAAGTTGCCAAATTTGGAAAACTTCAAAAACCAACTTTGTACCATTTTTGCAAAACCCTTCAAATCTCCATGATTCTTGAACTTTAAGCATTCCAAACCTCTTATAACATTGTAAGGACCCCTCTTGGCCAAAAAAATTGGGTTGGACCCCTAGAAATCACACATTTGACTTTTTAAGGGCACAGTTGACTTTTTACTTCATCTGCAAGCAACTGAGGCATTGTCTGACTTCCACATGGAATTTTCTCATGAAAATTGACACCTAGGATCCTCTTTACATATAGAAGACTTTGCCCAAATGAAATGGCCAAAGTTGTGATATCTTGGTGCTTGAATCACAAACCCTAATTTGGGTGCTTTGTATAAGAGCTTTGCCTTGTCCTGAGATCTCTGATGATCATGCAATCTTCTGAGCTTTTGCCAATGGACTTGATCTTGTAAATGGAGTGTAGACTCACCATAGAACTTGTACAAACTCATTGGGACCCTTGTCATGGCTTGAAATGCTTCAAGGACCTCCACAGATGACCATATGCTTGATGCTAGAACATGAAGGATGTTATGCCTCATCTTTCTATGATATGATGCTAAGAAAATGATATGTTCATGATGAATATGATGTGGTATGATGCTCAAAATGAAGAGGACAAATTTAGGGTGTTACACCTTTTATTTTAGCTTGGTCAGGATTTTGATTGATATTGTATTCAATTTGTGATCCTCCAACATTGGTAGTTTCAAGTCATTTAGGCAACATCTCGTTCTGTCACCGCTGGAGGTTCAGTTCTTTAACCAAAACGGTGGTGTCCGTGGGGATCAGCAGATGGAATGTTGTTAAGTCCATTCAGTATTCGATTATTCTTGTAATTGTTGACTGATTTTAGTGTTGGGCGATTAGTATCAGGATAATTTGGTGTCTTTCAGTAAATTGGCTTGTTGTGTCGGTTTGTAGCGGATCAAATTATCCACGATCCAGTGTCATTCTGTCTGATCTTTTTTGCGGTATTTGGTCATTTACAGAAACTGTTTAGGTTTTGTCATCAGTAAGTGCTTCGGGGCTTGACAATGTTTTGCCTTATTGGGTGCTGACAGTTTGCTTTGGTGTTTTAAAATATCATAAGTTAGTAACTGAGTTTTCTGTATTTTATGATGAGATTTCGGTAGTTCTGGTTTGGTGTCTTTTATATTTTAGGGTGGAGGTTAGTCTGGGTCTTGGAGTTGTTTTAAGTTTTTTTTGTAATGGTTTGTATCAATTTGATTCAGTTTCTGTTCTGGTGGCACACCTTGTGCTGTGAAATTAAATTTGGCTTCTTCAAAAAAAAACTCCACCATAAGAAGACCATATAAACACTGAAAGCCGATATTGACATGTAATGAAGGCATAGTTTCCAACAAAACAATGAAAGGGGAGGAGTAGTTCGAAAGCTTTCCTTGATATCATTTCCACGCCAAAGTGATGCTCGTTTCCTCCAAATCCTCTACATTAACAGATTTATTTGTAAAAGTCAAATCATTCTAAGATTTCCATATTTAACCAGATCACCACCACATGACAGACCATCAAAAACCACTCTTAACTTAACTGACACTCTTAAATTACCAAAAGCCTCAAAATACGGCATGTCCTTATTCTATTCATTTTTAAGATGAGTTTTTATCTATCCACCTAAAAAAAGTTGGATAGAGTTATCATAAAATAAATTAGAGTAAATTGTATTGAAAATCTACAAAATTTAAAGTATTAAATAAATAATTAAATATAATAAAATGATATAGGATTAGTTGATTGGTTGGAGATACACTATCCAATTTTTTATGGTGGATCAAGAAATTATCCACTTTTTAAATGTCATTTTTAAATTTTTTAGGCATATCAAGGAATCTAATCATTAGAGTTACTTTTCAAACAATAAATCTCTTTTTTTCTACTTAACTATTTTTTTTCTCTCTAAATAATAAGGGGTAGTTTTGACAAAAGTGTAATTAATACTACTTTGAACATTGCAAGTGGCAATTAAAAAGAAATAAAAAAACACAAAAAAAAAGTGACACTTAAAAAGAAACAAAAAGAGTACCAATTAAGGATGACATGTTGACTCATCTCCAATGGACACCAACAAAATTATCCACAATGAATAGAGTAAAAACTTGCAAAAATAGATACAGACTAAGATAATTACCTACAAAAAATAATTAGATATGAATACGGGTATGAACACCTTGGTATCCACCCACTTCATACTCGTGTAATATATATTTATATATTTTAATTTATACTTATATAATTTAATTTATATTATTATATAAAAATGTACGTCTATCAATTTGAAAAAGTTTATCAATGTTAAACAATTATGTATTTAATATAATTGTTAATTTATTTCAATAATAATTTTTTTTGAAATTTTTTTAATGTTTTTATAAATTTAAAATTATATGACATTTTATAATTAATTTGTTTATTTTTAATAGAAATGTGTTAACGGATACAAGTATGAGTACTTACATACTCATATGACACGAGTACGAGTGTTATCTTTAGTGCCCAAGCGAGTATGAGCTTGGGGTACAAGGATTTTTTCAAATCATAGATATGAGGATGAGTACTATAGTACACTGTCCAAACTCTGTCCATTGTCATCTCTAATACCAATCTAATCACCTAAAAATCATATCCACAATCAAAATCGCAAGTGACAAATAAATGAGACTCCGACTCTATAACCCCCTCAAAAGACTACAAGTCCCTCATACATCATCTAAGAAAAACCTATGGAAACATACTCTAAATTATTTTGAAAACAATTTTAAAAATTCTATCTAATGCATGAAGTATAATATGATAAGACATGATTTCAAAGTTTAAAGAGCTCATGATAATTTCATACAAATTTTATCTCCACCATTATAACAAGCAAATTACTTGTAAGGATTCACAAAGCAGAGAGACGAGGATACATAATTATGATCACATAAAGTCACATGCGTTTTAGAATAACGATAAAATAATTTGGCTTTAGCATGACAAGACATGTCATTGTTAACATAAACTAAAGAAAAACATATTTATCATAAAAGAACAATTTCTGAGACAATTCATTTCCATTCGAGTATCCAAACTGAACTTATGATAAATTTATAATATGTGGTACCTTTCATGGACAAAGAGTGAATACATCTCGAAATATCAACGTTCATCTGCAAATTTATCTATAAACACAATTCACCTTTCTCTTATATTTGAAGTTATTTGGTGAACATTGACGAATTGAAGTTGAATTAGGAATTTCATGAATTGAACTTGTGTAGAAGCCGGCACCTACTGCAAATAAAAGTTTTTGAAAAACTAGTGTAGAAAGCATTAGCCATGTATAAGATGAAGAATAAAGAAAGTAAAAAGCTTTGAATTGAAACATAAAAATGATGAAAGCGAAGAACTAGGAGCTCCCTTCAGTCCAAAACCAGTATATCCTTGTTGCATGGTGCTTTGGGCTGCAAGGAACTCCCATTTCTGCAACTTTCATAAATCACACCACCTTGGATGAATGCTAATGCAGAGACGAACACATTTATATAAATCTTGTATGCCCATAACAACAATTCAGTTAAAATATTAATAATGAAAACGAACTGCATTAATTTATAACTAGCTAGCTAGAGTTACCGTTACAACATAGAAAACCACTAAAAACAAAATGCTACGTTTTTGACAATTTGAGAGAGATTTTAGCCATGTAAAGAGCACCTATGCACACCATAGGTATACCTTGAAATTGGTTCATGAATAACAACAACATAAATGCTTGATGGCAACACTTTTTTTTCTTTTTATCTCAAACACAAATACCAAAGGCAACAAAAGCAATACCAATTTAACAAGATTATCAGAAAACACATATAAATTACATCTACTTTTAGGTCACATGTGGTCCCTTGTTAGCCACTATCAGAATTTTTCTACATCTATCTATCTACTAGTCTCTCAAAACATTGCTTTCTGTCCCATCAAAGGCATAGAGATGGGATTGCATTCCTACCATCTTTCCTTTTTTAACCTACATTTATGTCTCTCTTTAAAATATTGCCACTAAATGATTTCGTTGCTAATTAAACTCTGAAAGCTCCCTTGCTTCTTTCTTCTCTTTCCCACTTGGAATAAACTCTTCATTTTCAATCATTTAAACATCTTACATATCAAAATATAATACATTCAAATAAGTCCTTAAATAAATTAATTAAACACTAACCATAACTCAATATTGCAATCTTGAATTCCTACTTCAAACCCTTCTCAACCTCATTGGTGTAACTTTCTGAATAAAGATATAGGTTTAGTGACCTAAAAGAAACTTGTAATGAGATAAAATTTCTTCATTAATTAAGATATCGTTATGCATGACGTATGTATAGTAGAAGTATGGTATAGTAGAGGTATGGATGTAGCATAGTTATGGTAGGTTTTCCCTTTACAAATCACAACTACTAACAAATTTTGTAACCATCATGACTAACCGTAACTATCTCTAACTATATTAACTATTAAGGTGATGAGTAACAAATTAGTTTCCCCATATTGTTCTTGGTGTAATATACCCCCACAAGATGAAGGATATATATTGAGAATTTTGTATCTCACACATGGATCTCTCGGGCACTATATGTGTTTTCTTTTTTGCGTTTATTACTTCCGTTGATGTATCTCCGAACGTACATTTTTTTTATTTAAACGTTGATTTGTTTTGTGGATACAACGGAATTTTTCCTCAAATGTAGTTGCGGAACATATTTTGATATACTTCGGCGCAGAACCCTTCTCCTCCCTCGCTTTCACTTTTCATCTTCCTCAACCTCAATCTCTTCAAACTCTCTCAAACCTCAAAAAATCAAATTCCACTAAATCGTACCATTTTCGCTCGACTTCAACACAGAGGATCATCTGCGACGATCAACTACGTCATAAACATTCGAAGCTCATTTCAATCGGTAAGTTTTCGAGTATTCAAGTTATTTTCGAATATTCTTCGTAATCGATTTAGAATAGCTATTTAGGTGTAGAAATCATTGGATAAGTTTAGAAAAATAGTTTATAGACAATGTAGATACTTTTTTGGAGTTTAAACGGACAATCAGGGGGTTGTTTTTGAACTTTTCTTCAAGTGGGCGTTAATGTTGTTTGTCACTGTTTTCTCAAGTTTCAGAAGCTTCCGCTAGTACATCAGCGAAACAATTGAATGTTAACACATTCCGTAGATGCACTTGCGGAACAACCCAGACTTTCTATATCCTGGGTGTTTCTGTAAATACACTTGCGGAACATTTGAATGTTAATTTTTTTCTTTATTTTATTTTTGTTGTATCTTAATTTAACTTATTGGTTTGTAAACATTATGTCTTCTTCAGACTCACGCTATCATATTCCTACAGAGCGACAGATACACGATCGAGTTGTCTAGCATGCCTCCATCCGGAAGGAGAAGGCCCATGCATAGCCAGACGTACTGTTTACATCTGGAGCTGTAGACACTTCTTCATCTCGGAGGCCACAGGATGCTTCTGAGGGTATTTCACAGTCTCCTCCCTCCCAGAGGAGACGCTAGGAGAGTCTGGTTCCATTACTGGAATACGATGTTGAGGATCCTGAGCAGACCTATGAGGGAGTTGATGAGACACAGGTGGATGTTGCTGCCACTGCTCCTGAGAGTTATTCGGGGGGTCCATCTGACATGTCTCTTATGTTGGGTTACACATAGCATGTTGCCCCACATGTCTGGCGTGGAGAGGTAACATTACTCAGATATTTTTTTTCCTTCGGAAAATATTATATGTACCATTGACTGGGGTTATATGCAAGAGTACACAGAGGAGTGGTCTCAGGAACGTGCCTTTTGCCTGTTGAGAGGGAACGAGTCGGTAGATCCTTATAGAGTGTATCTGGACCACATGGTTGCTGAGGATGTCAAATACGACTGCTACAAAAGATCATCGTATGACGCACCTGTTCGATGGGGTTTCACTTTACAGCGGATGGTTGGAAGGAGACTCGACCATCACTGCGCGATTTCTGCCCAAGTGCGTCATGCGACAGTTCATTTATGACCAGACCATTCCCATGCACCCTTCTGTGTTCGCTCCTCTTCCCAATACCCGCCGCCGGATAGATGAGATCTTTGATGAGTTGCAACATCATCTGGTGCTAGACGAGTCTCGTGTAATCAGAGTTGAGTACAACTGAAGCTACGTTGATAGCTACATCAGGTGGTTCTATATTGTCTCATACTCCGTGATGCTTCCCACTACAGACGGTGATCCTCTCAGATCAGAACATCAGGAGATATTAAAGGAGGAGCAATCCCAGATGGACCACGCTCAAGATCTGGTGCATATATGTCTACAGGTAGTTAGGATTGGGCAGACAAGCATTGAGGTCGATTTCTTCCCTGAGGGGTTTGATGTCATGCGTAGAGTGGAAGAGATTATTCGAGTGGCATTGAGGGGAACACAGTACCGGAGACATCGCGTCAGGACTGGTGGGATAGGCAGCCGAGGAGGATGCAGATGCAGACGAGGCGACCTAGACAGAGGCAGAGGAGAGTGTGCACAAGGGGAAGACAGAGGAGAGGGTGGAGAGGATGTACTCTCGCACACACAGTAGTTATATGTATTTTTTATGACAGTGATGTATTTATTTTGGATGATGACATAGATGTACTATATATATATATATATATATATATAATACTACTACTTTATTCATGTTTGTGCATTATTGTATATGTGTCTCCGACAAATAAAACTGCTTTAATTTTTTTTAAATGTTCTGCTAAAATTTAGAAGATGCATCTACGGACTATTTTCGCATATGCATATGCGGAAGGTTTCAACGTAAAACAAAAATTTGGTGCATCCGAAAGTGTATCAACGAAAACAGGGGGCATATTTGGAAATACAGTAGGTGGCTGAAAGTATTATGGGATAGATTGAGAAATCCTCATATATTAATCATGTCCAACTTGAATACAAGTAGATGAAATGATTGAGGTAGAAGTGGTTTGGTGAAGAAGTCAACTAATTGATTCTTAGAAGACACGATAATAAGCTTGAGAAGATAAACCAGTCATTGCATTTCACAAGTTGCCGCTACAAGAGCACGATACTTAGCTTTAGATGAGGATCGTGATATGATGAATTGTTTCTTTGTACACCAAGAAAAAAAGTGATTTTCCAATGAAGAAGCATTAGCTTTAGATGGATTTTTTTGTGTCTGCACAACTGGCCCAATCAACGTCTAAAAAGCTTATTAGATGGAGATGAGAATCTTTGGAAAAGAACAAACCACAAGCAGGACATCCTTTGAAGTATCTCAGGACTCGTGTGGCAATATTATAACGAGTAGTTGTTAGACTCGTGAGAAACTGAATCAATTGTTGTATAATGAAGGTGATTCCATGTCTAATGGTTGTGAGGTATAGAAATCTTGCAACAAGTCGTTTGTGGGCTAGTATATCAATGTAGGCAGGGCTAGAATCATGCATAAGTTTGATAGCAGAATCGGTAGGTGTTGAAAAAAGTTTGGAGCCAAGTAACCATGTGTTAGATATGAGGTTTAGGAAATATTTCCTTTTTGCATAGAGTGATTCTCTATTTTGAGTGTGCAACTTCAAGACGAAGGAAATACTTGAGTTGTCCAAAGTTTTTAATTTGAAAGGTATGATGTAGAAGTTTCTTGATGTGATCAAATTCAGTCATAGAGTTGCATGCAAGTATGGTGTCATCTATATATACGAAGAGAAAAATAAATGTGCTATATGTTTTCTTGATAAAGAGTGAATAATCTAAATTGGCTAGGTGGAATTGGTGAGCAACAAGGAGGGATATGATTTTCTCATACCATTTTCTACTTGCTTGAGACCATATAATAACATGACGAGTTTTCACACTGGGTTGTGAAAAATATGTTCATCATCTATCTTAATTTAGTTTTGAAGAAGACAAAAGGTTATCAAATAAGAAATATCAAGGAAAAAAAAGTTTGGAATCAAAAACCAAGAATGCATAAGCTTATGGATATTTTGGAATCAAAAGGATTTAATCATGAGTTAAGGTACAATGTCAATTCATGTTTGTATAAACTTTATATACTTAAAAATATCCCATTCAAGCCCCTCTAGAGTTTTTCCAACATTCATGCATAATTGACATTCAAGCTACAACTTTTAAAAAATCAAGTTTTTTATCAGTACAATCGATTTCACATATCAAGCAATATATTACATGTTATCTTTGTCCAAAAAAAATGAAAATTGTTAAAGGTGTCAATTGATTATTTCATTTATGCAAATGATTGCATCATGGATCTGGTTGAAAATTTTGAATGTTACAAAAGTTACAATCAATTGCACCATTCAAGCAACCGATTGCACCCTGGGAAAATTTGAAAAATATGAATCATTGATATTCAAACCATTGCAATCCATCATGAACTTTCCCCAAACATTTTTACTAATCTGAGAGGTAACTTATGATGTATTTAAATCAAATTAGCACCAGAGCATGTTAAAGTAATGTGTTCCTCAATCCGGTTAGATATGTCGTTTGCAAAACTATTTTTGGAAGATGGTGGCAACAATATCAAACCTTCATGTTTCATTAGTGAATATTTTGACTTCTAGAAGATTCATATCCAAATTTATTTAAAAGATCAAGTAGAAGAGATATGGGATATTGTTCAAAATGGACCATTCATTCTTATAATTTTCATAAACAATGTAGAACAACCAGAGGTGGGAAGATCTATGAACAATGATAACAAGAAGAAAGTGTTGTTTGATAAGAAGGCAAAGAACATACTAGCATCTCCCTTAGGAATGGAGATTTTTTCGAGTATAAAATTGTAAAATAACAAAGGAAATTTGTGATACTTTGTAAGTAACACATGAAGGGACAAAAGAAGTGAAGATATCCAAATTGAACACTTTACTTCAAGAATATGAATTGTTCAGAATGTTAGTCCATGAAAGCATTCTTGATTTGGATAAGAGATTTACATATTTGATAGACCATTTGATGACTCTTGAAAAAACATTCATAAATGATGATTTAAATCTCAAAGTTCTTAGATTATATGTCTAGAACATGACAACCAAAAGTGATTGCAATATCCAAAAAGAAAAGTCTTTCTAAAATGTCATTGGTTGCATTATTTGGCAAACTTCTAGAACATGAAATGGAACTTGGTCGATTGGAAAGACATGAATTAGATTGTGGCAAATTGGAGAAGCATGAAGTTAAAGTAAAATCCTTTGCTTTGATGTCTAAACATGATAGTGTTCAAGAAGAAGAATCTCAATCCAAAGATGATGAAAAGGGTGTACTAATCAAAAAAATTGAAAAAAAAATCTTAAGAAAGGAAAAGGAAATGATTCAAAGAGAAACATCAACATCAAGTAAAAAAGTTACTTATTTTGAATGTTGAAGAAGAGATTGTGTCAAAGGTGAGTGCCCTACTCATCAAAAGAAGATCAAAATCAACAACAAGAAGGATAGAAAATAAAAAAGAGGACATGTGACATGGCAAGACAATGAAGTAAGTTCATATTCAGATAAATAACAAGCAAACATGACATTAATAGTTTCACACCATTCTGATGATGAAGAAAATGAAGTTAGTGATCTTGGGTCATCTTATGATGAATTATATAATACTTTTCTTGAATTTCATAGAGAATGTTTTACACTATCTAGAACATGTTCAAAACAAATAAAAAATTATAATTCTATCTCTAAAAAGTAAGGCTAATGAATAAAATGAGAATTAGACCAATTTAAAAATTAAGCATGTAATAAATGTGAAACTCTTAAATCAAAAATTGTTGAATTGAACCAGGTCTTAAAGAAATATGAGAAAGGACAACTTGGTTTAGAAGATGTATTAAACAAAGATACTCTAATAATAAAATATGGACTTGGATACTCTAAATTTGATAAATCAAGTGCAAGTTAAACTATCTTTGTTAAGGCTAGCAATAAATTCAATAATGAGGAATCAAAGAAATGTCAAGTTTTAATTCATCCTAAGAAGGTCTACGTTAAAAATAATTCTTGTGTTTCTAAAGATAATAATTTATTTAAGCTTACATGCTTTTATTACAATACAAAATGTCATACTCCTAATACTTGTTACATAAGAAACTTTGATATTTCTAACAAAAAGTATGTATGAGTAAGAAAAAAAACTAATCCAAAAGGACCCAAAGAATATTAGGTACCTAGTAAATATTATTAATTTTTTTGTATGTACTTAAAGACCATATGTCAATATTGTCAAATTAATTTTTTTTCAAGATACAATAAGAACATATGACATGGTAAGATTAAAATTTCACTTGATTGAAAATGATTTGAAAAGACATCTTCAAAGAGCATCAACATTGATATCAATATTGACATCAAATCATTGTGAAGAAAATAAGTATTTTAATACATGATGTATCTTTTTCCTATATTAAATTACTTTGAATTTTACTCTTTTATTTTTGATAATGTCATAAAAGGGGAGAAGAGATGGTTGTTTTTGTTAATTTTTTAGGATATACAAAGAATAAATTGCAAAATAAAGGGGGAAATATACAAGATAGGGAGAGCATGGTGTCAAACAAAAACTTACCATAAATATATTTTTTATCATAAAATATGGGGAGATTTTGAAGAAGATGTTTATAATCTATCTTAGTTTAGTTTTGAAGAAGACAAAAAATTATCAAAGAAAAAAAAGTTTGGAATCAAGAATGCACAAACTTATATATATTTTGGAATCAAAGGGATTTAATTATGATATAAGTTACCATGTCAACTCATATTTGTATAAACTATAAATGCTCGAAAATCTCTCATTCAATCCCCTATAAAATTTTCCCAACATTCATGCACAAACGTTCATGCATGATTGCATGTTGTCTGGCAAAATTGAAAATTTTAAAGGTTTCAATCGATTGCTTCATTTGTGCAATCAATTGAACCATAGATCTAACTAAAAAATATGATCGTTATAAAGAACAATCGATTGCACCATTCAAGCAATCAATTGCAACTTGGAAAGTTTTACAAAATATGAATAATTGTTATTTCAAACCATTGAAATTCATCATGAAATTTCTCTAAACATTGTTATTAATCTAACAGGTATTTTATGATGTATTTAAAACAAAAAAATATCATATTTTCAGTTAACCTCATTCCTTCGAATTTGCAAACAATTCATTCAAACTTCAACGGTTCAATCACAAATTTCATGGAAAGTTTTTCGGCATGATTTTCATATATTATAGAAATGTCTCATCAAACCTTTGAAGATTTAAGTTGTATATAATTGATCACCAAGTGTGTGGTGATTTAATTTGTAAAGAAAGTGTGTGTACTTTCTAAAAGTATTTTCATATAGAAAGTGGTATATTTTCGGTTTGTGTTGTAAAAGGTTATTTGAAAAAGTCCAATATAGCATTGGTGTTTGTGAAAAAGTCATTTGACTTGGGTTGATTCAAAGTCCACCATATATTTGTTGTTTATATTAGAAGATTGTAATAGCAGTCTTGGAGTGAGACTTCAACAAAGATCTAACATTGTGAAAATTCCTTCAAGGTGTGAAAGGACTAGATGTACCCTTAAAGTTGAAAAGGGGGATTAGGATAAATCTGTTGTATCTTTTACTTTCTTGTACTTTATTTTTCTGCACTTTCATTCAAAATTCATACACTTGATTCCAGAAAAAATAAAAGGAAATAATCACGGTATAAAATAAGAAAAGGAAATAAGGTTGATCAGTAAATGATCTGCACAAGTAGTCTTTTAGATAAGATGGAGGTTGTTTGGCTCTTGTGGACTATTTTGGAACATGAATGGTATGAGTGGTAATTTCTGAGTTATTGGCAGGTGTGACAATAATAGTGTGTCATCATCAGTGTCATCATTAAGTAAAATTGGTGGAGGTGAAGTAGTAGGTTGTTTTGATGATAGTGTGTTGGGGATAGGTAATTCAGCCTTTCTTGAGTGTATTCTAGAGTTTTTCAAGGATTCAAAACATTCACTGATTGCTTAAGTGTCATAGTATTACTCATTATATTATTTAATGGCCTTCATTAATCAGTCATTTGTTTAGGTGTATTCGTATAGCAGACCATAAGGTGTTCCTGATGTCTTACACCCCTCTCTCCTAGTTCTATTTTCCTTGTCATTCCTCAATCCAAGTTCACAAGGGTTCGTGTTTGAGATTTTATTATACTTAGTATAAGCCAATACCATATTGGACCAGTGTCATCATGGAGGTTGACTCAAGTAATACTTGTATTATATTCAACAATATTATGGTTACAAGAACAGAGGGAAAAAATACAGTAACTGCTAGTAACTAACACGGCCTCTATGAATTACATAGCCTGATCTCTCTCAACCAAACCAACATAAAAACAACCGAATGACAGCAAATGTTCATCCTTAGTCTATATGATACTTGTAAATAAACTATATTGGATCTTGTCTATTGTGATTGCTATGAGCAATATCAATGGTAGATGTTCCAATTCTAGGTGTACTTAATCTTTACAACAACATGATGTGAAAATTTCAAAACCACTCTTGTCTTCAAACAATTCCATCAATCCTACAAATTTGAAACAGAACTACTCTGTTGTTTTGAATGGCAATTTTGATCCGGAAATGCCCAAGAGGAAATAAGGTGATGGGCTATAGCAAATGGTCCAGGAACAAACATCGTTGTAAGTTCGCCGCTTTCCACATTGAAATCTGTAGACAAGCTGTGAGTTCTTTCTACTCCTTTACACATTTGTTCCACCTTTGCTGCAGCAGTTGTTTGGGCTTTCTTGTACTCTGCAAATGTCAGAGCTTTTCTTACATCTTCTCTACTGTGCCACTGAGCATCTACATAAGCAAGTTGAAAGATATACTATATGTCACTGATCATAAAAAAACAATATTACCATAGAAATGGGAGTATCTGTGAAGTCTGGTGGAAGTGAAAGCTTGAGAAGTTAAATCATTGCATTTTTTGTAATTTCCACAAATGTGCCAGTAAATAATGAGGAAGTATAATATGAAAGAATTCAAATGGAGGGTGAAGGGAAACAAGAATTCAGTTAAACAGTCTTCATTTTTCTCATTTAGCTGGAGTTTTAGTGGTTCTGACTTTCTGACTTATTGAACCCAAAGTTATTAATAGTGGTCTGGAGCGGCACTAAATAATAAAAGGTCAAAATAAGTCAACCAAAAGTCGAAGGTTGACTTTTAAATATTTTTTATTTATTTTCACATTATCTTCACATGGTTTGAGAAGTTGTAACTCTAGTACTTACACACACACACACACACTAAGTGCAAAGTATGACCTATATCTAAGCTGCATAAGTCTACACATGTAGAGCATAATCCTCACCGAGACTGAGCAACTATACACAATGTATGCGAGTGTCATTCATAATTACTCCCTCTGCCTCATTTTAAGTGAGACATTTAAAATATTTATTCGACTCAAATGATTGATCACTATAGAATACAAAGACAACATAAAAATCAAGGAAAAAATGATGCAGTATTAGGTGAGGAGTGGGTAATAAGTAAATTCAACGAAACGGTGGTGACCTGCATACCTTCCAACTCCTTCTTGTCCACATTAATTTCAAGAGATTTAGCATATGCAAAGAATCCAACCATTAGCTGGCATGGCATGCTGTTTGGTCCAACTAGAAACAGCCAATAGAAACAAAAGTATTAACATACAAAAGATGCAAAAATACTTGTAATTTTGATGAGAAAAGAGAACACAAAAAATGTGTTAATTCAGTACATTAGACTACCTTCCATTTTACTGTCTTTAAAAGCTGACTACATCTGACAAGGTATTACAATATTTATGTGGATCAAACATTTCCAGATATCAACTCAGGATTAAGTTATTTTGAATAAGGTCAAAAACACCACACAAGTGATTAAATTTCTTGTAAGATTATGATAAAGGAAGAAATAGTGTATTGTGTAATACATCCTTAAGTAAGATGAAAAATAGGAGAAAAAATTTAGTTAACATTTACCAATAGCCATGTATGTGTATTTAAGAAAAATCAAAGTATACCATCAAAGATTGAATTAGCAGTTAAGACTAAAGTAAAATCACCAACTTATTAATGAAGACATCACTTGAGCTATCTAAATCATCTTCAAATTGTACAGAACCTATAAGTATTAATTTTATTTCCCCTCTACATCGTCATAAATTTTTTTAATGAATATATGTTATTTTTTTAGAGGTAATTTATTTTTTCCCTTATTAATAAAAGCAATGAATATTGAATTTTAACCTAACAATTCAACAACTGATCACGAGCGGCAACGCACAAGCCTTTGCAGATGCACGAGTATGCTACTAGTTTATAAAACAATAAGAGTATAAAACCTAATTAAAATAGAAGTGTATTTAAAATGTTATACCAGGCCATGGCTGAGAACTGTGATATACAACTTCTCCAACTTCAATACCAGTCTCCTCCCATGTTTCTCTTCTTACAGCCTCCTCCAAGCTTTCTCCTGGCTAAATACAACACCCAAAGATAAACTTATAATTTTTTTAAATATATAGTGAGAAAAGATTACAACTAAAAAAAATCCATGCATAAATTAACATTTAATCTCGAGCCAAAGAATGCACCTCTATAAAACCTGCTAAGCAGCTCCACATTCTGGGCACAAATCTGGATTGTTTACTCAAAAGAGCACGATCATTCTCTCGGTCAATTACCAGCATAATAACCACCTGCATTAGATCAATTGACTTGAGTCTTCAGCAAAAAACCAAGTCATTCAATTGATCAATAAAAACAAAGAACAGAACATAGCAAACCGGGTCAACTCGTGGATATATCCTCTTTTTGCATGATTCATTTGAACACTGCTTCCTCCTCCCAGCTTCCATCGGGACTGTTTTCTCTCCACAATGTCCACAAAAACGTGATATATTATGCCATTCTAACAGTGCTCTGGCCTGGCCAAATCCAAGAATTATCAACAAAAAAAAAAACATTACCTTCTGACATTGCAACATTTAAATATCTTAAAATATGAAAATATCTTAAAATAGTGAGTCAGCAATAAGGTGTTGATCCAACTGATTAAATCAAACTGTGTGGTCGGGAATAAGGTGTTGAGTTCCATTCTTAAAAAGCTGAAGAAAACATGAAACTAGTTTCTACTTTCTTTCTTTTTTAAGAACTTAGTATCAAACACTTCAATTAGTTTATCAGCTATAAGTAATCCGTCATCATCTATAAATTATCGATCATTAGTCATCAGCCATAAACTATAAGTTATATGATATATGCTATCTTATGAGTCAACCGCTATTTTTACCAAAGCCATAGAATCAATAACAAATTATTCCCCGGAAAAAGTTTCGGCACAAGAACAAAAACAAAAAGAACTTACATGACCAGCAATAGACAAGTTTCCCATGGTTACGGAATCAAGCCAGTCAGTAGCAACCATGAGCGTTCTCAGCTCCACGAAGCTGAACAGTACGCCACCAAATTCAGGCACAAACTCAGTTTCACGAGACAGGTCAATCGTCCAGTAAAGCGCATCTTGTTCAGCATCCGAACCCAGATACACAAACAAGTCACCGCTCAGTTCAAGACCCGATAATCCACCGAGTTCTGTCAGACCGATCCAACCGAGTCTCCATGAGTCACCGTCAGTGGAAGTTGCGAGTGGCCTTCCATTTCTGAAGGGAAGTACCTTGAAATCAGGGGATTGGTGATGAGTGTTGTCAGTGATTCGGGAATTGAGTGTTTCGAGTGCGGTTGTGGGTGAAAAGAGGTCGTTTTTGTTGGGTGTTTTGGATCTTAGAGGGTTTCCGGCGAAGGCGTGGGGGTTTAGGTTTATGGACATGGTGGTGGTGATGCTTCGGAACGAGGAGTTGTAATTTGTGAGAGCAGAGAATCTATGTAAGAAGTTCTTTTGGAAAGAAATTAAGGAGATGATTTTTGAAAGTTGTAGCAGCTTCACCATTACCTTCTTCCATGAAGGTGTTAAAGAATTTTTTTTAGAATAACTACATTAAAAAATTTCCAAAATAACCTACTTTAAAAAAAATATTAAAATAACCTATTTTCTACACATGGTCAATAAAAATATTAAAATAACATATTTTCTACACATGGTCAATATATGATTTGGCGAAAGTGTGTGTTTTACATATTGGTATGGCTAATTAAGAATAATGAATGACATAGTGGGCTCCTTCGGGGGGACGACACAACGAACTATTAGCTCTACCACTTACTTAAGCTAATAGTCCCTGATAATTCTGATAATTCCGTCGTTAATGTCATGCATATTCCCATGCATTCAACAAACCAATTGATAAATGTGTGTATTTTTTTTTACCAATTCGCCAATTGGTATGGTGAACATGTTTGAATACTTTGATTTGTGAATTTTTCTCTATAAATACATGTTGTAAACAACTTATGTCATTCATTTTTTACCTTTCAAACCAACTCTCATAAATTTTGTTCAAACTCTCTCTCATAAATTTTGTTCATCACCCCCTCTTTCATAACATGGCTTCTCCTCGTCCATCTAATTTTGCATCGACACCATCATCTTCAACAACAGAAGAACCGCTTCCAAAGTTTGAAATGCTGAAGAAAAATGCTTTGGTGTTTTTCTCAGCAACAAAGCCTCTGATAAAGATGCTCTTCTGGAACACGCAAACTCTAGAACACTTGCACAGAGAATTAAACTACTAGTTAGAAGGAGAAATCAGACCTAAAGAAAAGATCCTTAAAATTGAGAAGTAGGTTGTGGAGTATGGTGTGATGAAATGGAAAAAAGTGGTCAATGATGCTGGTGTTCTTATGATGATGTTAGGTCGAGATGAAGTTGTCTTGATGGTTTTAATAGGTCAAACTTGAAATTATGTATTTTCTTGTTTTACTTATGTACGGCATGCTTGAAATTAAGTATTTTCTTGTTTTGTTTATGTATGTTCGTGTTTGTGGTTGTATGATTTTACTGATATGAATGAAACGAACTAGACTTCCATTTTAAATAAATACAGTTACAATGGTTTAATTTATGATGTTGAGCTTGGTCCAACGTTGGGACATTTTTTACGATTGTGACCGGGCTGACGACATGAACTGCATAGTCTCACCATCTTATTCGCCGTATCCATTTCGGTGCGAATACGCATGCTGTTAGGACGCCCCTTTTTCTTTCTTCGCGTGTTCTCATTGTGCCAGACTATTTCCTCGTTATAGGTGGGCCAGTAGTCCTCATTTGCAACTTCCGGAAAGCTTTTGTTGTAGACGTTGCAAAGATTATGCACTTGGTAAACAGGGGATAGTAAGCCTGAAGGGTCCAACCGAACCTTTGAACATGCCGCTATGACATGGGAGCAAGGCATGCGAAAGGCTTGAAATTTTCCGTATTCGCACCAATTGTTATCAAGTTCTACCCGATAGGACCCCATCGGTCTCCCTTCATTGTGATCCATGATCTCAGCAACATTGAAATGTCCCTTATTGCGGTTAAACACTATGACCACATGTGTGTTAGATTTGGATGCTTCGTCTTTAATGAATGTCATAGAACTATCCCTGAACACTTGACCAAACTGTAGGATAGAACTCCACTTTGAACGCCTGGTGTCAAAAAGTTCTCCGAGCTTAAAGTAGGTTGACCTCACCAAAACAGTTATCGGTAGGTTGCGAATGCCTTTGAAAACAGAGTTCATTGATTCTACGAGATTCGTGGTCATATGACCCCAGCGTTGTCCTTTGTCATAGGCCCTGGTCCACTTATCCAATGGAATTTGGTTTATCCATCTGAATGCATCTTCATTTGTCAGCCTGATTTCGTCACGATAGTTTTTGAATGACGGTTCAGTTAATGAGTACCCTGCGTTCACGACCTTCTTCCGCAATGCCTTGTCTTTGATCTCTCTCATGAAATTTTACGCGATATGTCTAATGCAATAGACATGTGTTGAAGGAGGTTCCTGCCATTCGTTATCAACATTCTTCCATGCACTCTCAATTGATGCATGTCTGTCCGAAATCAAACATAAGTTAGACTGGGGAGCCACGTGTCGGCGGAGATTTTTCAGGAAAAAACTCCATCCCTCGGCAGTCTCTCCCTCAACTATAGTGAATGCAATTGGGAAGATATCGTTGTTGTCGTCCTGGGCCACTGCTATCAATAGAGTTCCTTTGTATTTGCCGTAGAGCCATGTTCCATCAATTTGGATTATAGGCTTGCAGAAGGCAAAACCCTTTATACATGGGTCAAAAGCCCAAAAGAGTTGGTGGAATATGCCATTTCCACTAACACAATGACTTTTTGGAGTATACGCTGGCAAGGTCTCAAGGATGACAACGGTCCCTGGTGCATAGTGCTTAAGTTCCAGCAAAAATTTTGGGAGTTCTTTGTACGAGTCCTCCCAATTTTCAAATACAACGACAACAACCTTAGTTCTAGCAATCCATGCTTTCATGTATGATGGAGTATAATTATGCTTTTGAACTATGTGCTTAATTATCGTGTTGACCTTTATCGAAGGATCATCGGCAATGATTAATAAGATATCGTTGCATATTAGTTGAGAGCTCAGTTACCGATGATCCTGCAATGCGTTGGTTATTACACAAGTATGCGCCTGACCCATAGACGCAACCTTCTAATCTTCACTTCTCTTTCTGTAGGATACTGTCAATCGAAACGAACACGCCACATTACGACAACATATCTTATATAGTGTAGGATTCGTTCGGTCGAGCTTATAATCAGCTGATAAATCCATGTGGTAAAATTTTATTGCTCGAACGCATTCTTCTTTTGTTCGAAAATGGTCGCACTCCTTTAATGCACCTTGTCTTTGAGGATACGGATCATAAAATATGTCTGAAGATGGGTCATCACCTCCCAAGTTCAGGTTTGTCATGTGTGGAGGAGGAGGATATACATGACTGGCCGGCACCTCGTCTTCATTGACCATTTCATCAACTACTGCCTCCTCTTCTTCCTCGTCCTCATCAACAACATCGACTTCAGCCAAATCATTGTCAGATTCGCAAAAGACTTGCGAAGGATCAATAGTCTGAGACATCTGTTGTTGGTTAAGCGTAACATAGAGCTCGATATCTTTGAAACCAGAATACTCATGGCTTAGAAACATAGTACGGACACTTTCGTCATCACATATAGTTAATTGGAAATACATGACCTGATTATCCTCATAGAATACTGGATTTTTGTAAATGATGACGTCTACTGGACCATGCTGCATTTTGTTTTCCAATCTCTGTTTTAGATGAGCAAAATTGGATCGTCGGGTTATTGAGAACCGAGTAACCTCGGTGTTACGAAAGTTGAACCCAAAATGGTTACAATCGAATATTTCACCATTTATATGGGCATTTATCATATACTGGGGTGGTTGAGACATAGTTCAAATACAAAGACATTTTTAGATATGTTTAATGTTTTGAAGTTTATGGTACAATGAATCAATGAAAAAAATCTATAAATAGAATTGTGTAGAATTATTTTATGAATATATTTACTGTTTTCCTTTGTCCATGAATTATTGTGTACAAGTTGTGGAAAATTATTTCGGTAGGCTTATCTTCTGAACACTATGAAACGTAGGCTTATCTTCTGAACACTATGAAACATTTGTCCATGAATTATTGTTTACAATATTATTCACATATCTTTAATATAATACAATTCATGCATTATTATTTTCACAAATATTATATATATAATACAATTCATGCACTATTATTTTCACAAATATTATATGACATCTTAAATAATAAAACAAATATTACACTATTATTCACATAATTTTTATAACCAACAAATAATAAAACAAATATTTCGTACAAAAAAATTCCATAAAATTACATATGAACTAATTCGCCATTTAGATTGGCTAAGGGCTAAAAAATTACATCTCATTCGCCAATCCAAATGGCGAAGCTTTACACTAATTCGCCAACCAACTTGGCTACTGTGACAACCTGCAAAAGCTGAGCAATTTGGACAGAAGTTGCTGCAGGTAGCGTGCTTGCATTCAAGATTCCTGGCATGCCTGGATGGTCAAGATTCCTTGCATTAAAGCTTTGCATGTGAAGGGTGGATGGTGATCCTCCAAAAGCTTGCTTCGCTAATCAGAATGAATATGGAGGATCCTCATAAATGGCTTTGGACCAATCAGGTGGTGTTAGGGTTGTATTTTCATGCAATTCACCAATCAACGTGGCGAACACATGCATATTTTCATGCAATTCGCCAATCAACGTGGCGAACACATGCATATCATTTTTTCTATAAATTCGTCTCTTCAACAATTTTATATCACACTTAATTCTTCTAATACTCTCCTAATTAGTCCTTAGCATTTCTTATAAAATATTTTCAATGGCTCTACTAACAATGGAAGATCAACATCGAGGCACAATCGAAAATATTGCGTCATTTGTAAGTTTTTGTTATGTATAATAAATACTTATGTATATTTTTTACATATATACATTTATATATATTTTTTACTCATGTATATTTTTACTTATTTCGAAAATAATTTTACAGAACGTAAAAAGATTTCGGTGTCGGGTACACGACTACATAGAGTTTGATCCGATCATTGAACCGTATCTACATTCATTCGGATTTGGTGAAGTCATAAAGGTGCACAACAATTCTATAGACACAAAATTCATTTTGGCACTACAAGAGAGGTGGAGACCAGAGACACACAATTTTCACCTGCCATTCGGTGAATGCACGGTCACATTGGAAGACGTCTACATGCTTTTGGGGTTACGTGTATCCGGTAAAGCTGTCTTTGGTAAGGTTAACCATGAAATGAGTATAGTAGAGGATTTGTTGGCTGCCCCTCTCATTGACACGGAGCAGCCATCAAATACTCGTAGCAGGGGTTTAGGGATTAATCTAGGAGTCCTTAGAGCCCATTATGCTAGTTTAAATTTAAACGATGAATCATCCGAGTTAGCAAAAATTCAAAAGACTCGGTGTTATATTATGCTTTTATTCGGTCATTTTTTATTTCCTGACGGTACCGGAAACACAATAAATATGATGTATTTACCATTGTTGCGAAACATCAACAATGTAAATATATATAGTTGGGGTTCGTCTGTTTTGGCTCATTTGTACAGTAGCCTTTGTAAAAATGCCGCAAAGGATACTTGTACATTTTTTGGTTGTGCATTTCTGTTACAAGCTTGGGGGTATTCAAGACTGTCGATGTTCACCCCACGCAATATGAATCCATGCCCGTTCCCCTACGCCAACCAGTAAATCTACTATTATTATTCATTTCCAAACATATTAAATTTTAAATATTCAAATATTATTGTAACTAAATGCTTTTAAATCTGTTATGTTTAGCTGGTCCGATCTTGTGATGGATTACAGCAGAAATCCAAGAAGTTTCATAGTTCTCTATCACAATTTGTTAGACCGCGTGGGGGTCGATCGGGTATTGTCATCTAAAAAAATATCTTTTATTTTTAATGCAATTTATTTGCTAAAAGAATTATCTACTAAACGAATTATTATTTTTAATGTAGTTCATCTGGCGGCCCTATTTAGCCCTCGACCATGAGCCTAACCCAGAGGATACTGCAATTTGGACAGCAAAAACACCAATCATCCGGTTCACTACAATTGAAATGCACTAAATAGATCGGGTGAAAATGCAGTTTGGAATGCAACAAGACATTCTGGGTCCTCCGACATGTTTGGGAGAATGGCATTTGAAAAGAGTAAGTGACATGTGGAATATGGAAGATTGGAAAGACTTTGCAAGGGAATTACGTCAACAATGGAGGGATCATCGCCAACATGTCCTAACTGACCCAGTGCTGCAAAATGTCAGACCAATTAGAGAATATTTAGTTTGGTTTAGGTCAGTTACTACGCAACAATGGGTGTATGATAACCCATACTTGATTGACCCCCGCTCGCAGGCCGCAGCATACGCCCAACCACCAACCCCACACCATGACTTACCCACCCAATTCCAGCCATCAACTTCAAACACCCATTTCTTCCAAACACGTAACCCCTTCATGCCACAAATCCAATCACAACAACAAGAGCCTAACACATTCCAATATACCCCTGGCAACTCCTTCAACCCCACACCGACCTACCATAGCCCCCCACCTTTGTTTCGTTCTCAAAATGAGGCAATATCCTCATTCGGTCAAGTGTATCGTCCTCACCAAACTCAATCCAACCCAGCCCAACCAATACGACTCAACTTTGAAAACATGGGCACTCAACTGAGTTACGACAGCGCCTTTGGCAGCAACCCTCCTGGTTATTGGGAAAACATAACATAATCATCGGCTCAAGAACAACTGCCTCCACCAAACACACAAAGACAAGAGGCACCTCAACCACCTCATGGTAGAGTTCGAAGGCGGGGTCATCCCCATGGATGTGGTACTGGGGGACATTTAGATCGGGCAAGAAATTAATCTTTGTAATACCACTGTTGAATTATCAATAATAATTTTATATTATATTTCTTTTTATCGAATTCTTTTAATTTTATTTATTAAATTATTATTATTAAGTAAGAAAATAATAATTCTTTTCATATATACTAAAAAAAATTAAAATATAAGTGTTTAAAATAGAAAAATTAAATTAAGATATATATATATATATATATATATATATATATATATATATATATATATATATATATATATATATATATATATATATATATATATATATATATATATATATATATATATATAACATGCATGTCTGCAAAGAGCGTGGCTTCAAGACCAGTGATCACTTCCAACATGTTTGCCACATCATTTGGCGAATTGCCTTATAATTCATGCATGTTCGCGAATTGGTTTGTTGAATGTGTGAAAAAATTCACACTTTAGCCACATGGATTGGCGAATTGTTTTATACTTTAAGCATGTTCGCCCATTGGTTTGGTGAATATGTTGGCAAATTATGTCATTTTGGTAAATTTTTTCAAAACATTGTTATTTTGGAAATATTTTTATAAAACTAGGTTATTTAAAAAAAAAATCAGGTGTTAAGAGTCATATTGAAAAAAAGAAAATTAAACTTAAATATGAAAATTAGAATTTGCAATTAATTTTTAATTGATGATTTTTCTTTTACAACAAGTAAAAAAACTATTTGCTAAATAAAAAATACTGGATAGAATAATATAAAATATTTTATTTTGTGTTTTATTTATTGGTTGATGTACTAGATAACTTTTTATCTATTTTATTTGATATATTTATGTTTAAATAATATAATTTTTATTATGATATTTTTATTGATATATAAAATATTGATATTCATGAATCAAAATATTAAATAATGAGAATAAGAAGAAAATTGTTGAAGAGAAAAGAATATTTACTCTATTTTATTTTATATATTTATGTATCAGACAAAAATAATATAATTTTATTATAATATTTTTTATTAATAAATTAAAATATTAATATTATATTTATAAATCAAAATATTAAATAGAAAGATTAAAAATTGTATTTTGATATTTTTTGATAATTTGTGTTTGAGATAAAAAGTTGTCCCTTATTTAGTGATGTATAAAAATTCATGTTTTTGTCCAATTCATTGCTATATACTATATTGTTGTGTTCCATTGTAAATTTATATATCAAACAGGGTAAAAAGAAAGTTGTCATATTCAATTCCTTATTTCTTTTAGCAAATCAAATGCATACTTACACTAATTATGTTCTAGTACGCATACATGTTTATATAATATAATACATTTATTTTAAAATGAAAATAAAATAAAATAAAATAAAATATAAAATAATTGAACGATATAAGACAAGGGTAATAAATAATAAATTTTATTTTTAAAAAGAAAAATGAAATTGAATAAATAAGTTATAGTTTTATTATAAAAAGAGTTAAAATAAATTATTGAATATATTATAGAATGATTCAGTTTTCATCTGAGAAAAATGATCAAGTAAGAATCGTTAAGGTTTGTATAGTGCATGATTTAAAGTTTTAGTGGTCGTTACTATTCCAAGAATCAAGCAAGGATTAAATTCAGACTTTTGGTATGCTCACCAACATCTAAATCAATTTCATCAGCAACTACTTAGAGTCGTGGAAGCATCAACTAAGAGTCATATGACGTTTGTTGTAACATAAATCTATAAGAGCTCTTCAAGTCGTAATGTGCAGATTCTATAGAAGGTAGTTGCTTCTGAATCTTCCACTACTGGGCATTTATCCTCTGCAAAACCCACTTCTGACGAGGCAACGTCAACAACTCCAAAACAACCCTTAGAAGAAGGTCCTTCAAAAGCTGTTATGAGAACAAGAAGGAAGAATCTGAAGAGGTCAATGAGAAGGAGATGATTCAACAAGCATTTTTACTGTCCAATCCCAAAGGTGGAAGAGAAAGAAGAAGTTGATAAAGAAGATGAAGAAGTAGGTTATGACAATCTGGGCCCAACGTAAGAGACGGGATGACCTAGATATGGATTTGTTATAGGATCATTCAATTCCTCCTTCTTTTTTTTTTAAAAAAATTGTAATTTTTCATCTTAAATTAATGAAAATGGTTTTTTTATCAATATCTTTATTGCATGCAAGTACATTACAATAATTTCCCTTTTTTATTAACTGAAGGTACAAAAATAAGGTAAAATTGACACCAAAAGCAACAACTAAATATGATATTCATAGTTGTTAAAGAATCTTTAATATGTTAGACAGTTATATAACATTTCCAAGACTTGTCACAAAAATAATTGATTAGACTTAACCAATATTATAATAACAAATAATTGGGAAAATGTATGTAACAAATCTATATAAGGACTCATAGTAGACTATTTTCCTTCATCACTTAATTCTTAGAGCATCAAGATGTATAGCTCAAGTAAATTTGGGTCCAAGGATGGATTTAAGAAAAATAGTCATACAATTCATTCATCAACTCAAGAAAACACAAGCAAAGCAACAACTGAAGGATCTGCAAGCAAGCATATGCCATCAGAAGTGCTCACCTTTACAACATCCTTTGTGCAGACACACAAAAGAATTCGTTCTTCTGAATCCAGACGCAAAAACCAACTAAGGAAAGAGGCTATGGAGTTTGCCAAGGAAGAATGACAAGATTTGTTAGATAATCTGAACATGTCAGATAATCCTAGGGAAACTTTAGGGCTAATCCAACAGACAAGAATGTCTAATCAATTTGTAATATCTTCCTTTTCAACAAAGAGAATTGTTGTATCAAATGAGTTCTTATTCTTTTTACTTTTAATTCTTTAAAACAACACCAAATATATATTCAACAATTAATATGCACAACATCACGAACAAACTTTGAATTAATAATAAGATAGTTTAATACAAAGGTTCTAACAAAAACAAGGCATGACTGTGTAGAAATCTAACATCAGAATCTTTCATAGATAGCTTCAATCTCGTATCTCCATATTTTAGACAAATCAACTTCTAAACTTATAATAACCCCATATTGAACAAGTATTTCTGAAATAACTCATCCGTAAGGAATGAAGAAAATATTTCCCTTGTGAAAGGAAGAAAGTGTCATCTTCAAATAGTCAAACATAATTTGAGGAAGATCAATCTGCAAGTCTAAATTAAGAATTAGAAGCATATCTTTTTCAATAGGGTCTACAAGGTCTAAATCCTTATCCTTAGGAAGTAAATTTGAATTCGGAATCTGATTCCAAACAACTGCATCAGGACAAAGATTTGAGACCACTGATGTATTAAATGGATCTACAAAGACATGCAAAGTAGGAAGATGGTGTTCACAAACAAGATTTCCTGGGATTTCCCAAATGTCCTCACATTTGATCACATTAGTAATCGTTTTAGAGATTATTGTTATAGAAACACCAATTACTCTTGATAGAATAGCACACTCAGAGTTCAACTCAACAATGAAGGCATTAATCCAAAATTCTTTGACAAGACTTGGATAAGTGAAACCATATAGAATCTCAAAGTATCCATTCCAACCTTGTTCAGAGAAGACTTCCAGAAATTAAAACTAATCTTAAAAAACTCATCAAAATCCACAAACGTTTCATTGATGACAACTAGTTGATTCAAAGAAGAATTAACTAAGGAACTCGCCTCAAGTATGGCTTGATAAAAGCACATCCAAAGAGAAAAATAAAAGAAAAGAAATGAACAAAAATAACAATCTTGTCAGAAAAAGGACACAATGATATTTCTCAAAACAACGAATATTGACAGTAAGTATCCAAAGAGAAAGCATTATTACCCAAAGGTTCTTACCACCAACTTTCTTAAATACACTAGATGAATTTCACTTATATGAGAATTTAATTAATATAAATATTTTTGTCAAACCTTTTACTGAAATTGTTTTATCATAATTAAAATATCTTCTTCTGAATCTCAAAATCAGAGAACTTTTAGAAGCTATCAACTATCAGGGTATAGTAGCTCTAGAATTAGAGAGGGATGTCATTTGTCAGTCATTAGTCTCCAAGATTCTATTCAGAACCAACACTTCCACTTGAAACAAGATTCATGGGTGATATATGAATATTGAATTATTTTCGTTGACAACTAACAAGCAGCGGTAACATCACAAAAGGCGAGGAAATTATATTCATAAATATGATCAACATCTAGCTTAACGAAATATTAAGTATAGATAAATACAACAGAGTTTCTTCTTAAATATTCCTGAAGATCCTTTTTCTCAAAAGAGCTTCTCTAAAAGTCTAACAGAAACTTTGTATTTATATATACATAATATCTCATTGAAACAAAAGATGAGCCAAAAAGGAACAAGCATACTTTTTTTGTTTTTCTACGCCAGACTCCTATCATTATTCAGACTTGACCAATAGAGTATGAACACTGATTTGAATGGATTCTGATTCAATGGTTGTTAAAACATTGACTCCACTACTCCCACAAAACTCAGTACCTATAACACTTGAGTCTAGGTTGTGGGCTCTTCTTCCATCAAATGTTGAAAACAACTTTTGATAAAAATCATGAAAGATGCCTCTGATCCTTTCCTTGATATCTACATCAAATACATTTAAATAATGATACTCATATATCTATGAGACCATATATAAAGGTACTGATAGACTTTTCTTTACCTTGTGCCCCAATCTAATATAATAACCATAAATCATCCCAGAGTGTAAATCTAGGATGAGTTATCATAAGAACAAAACATTGTTCCAAGCAGAGACACTAATCTTATTGTCTAGGATTAAATCTTTCGACTTTGAAATCAATGACAATTATAAAACCAAATGATGTTAGCTATCATAGTTTGACACAAAATAACTCAAATTATTATCATATTATTTCTGACAGAACTCAAAGAGAAATTGAAGACTTCTCATAGAATTGTCTTTTGACACAAATTCCATGATGATCCTCAATTAAGGAGCAATGGAGTCTCGTAAGATATCACCTTACAGATAAGACTCCTTATTATCGAATATTGTAGCATAATAGATTTGACATAATCTCTTTCTCTTAAATACTTGATTTTTATTTTAGAATTGATGCTTCTTTTTCATCTGAATCATGCACTAATGCCATATTCAAATGAATAAGTAGTGAAGTTCATCTAACATTAGGTTTTAGTAGTTTTCTCCTTGCTTTCAGATCTAGAAAATCAGTTGAAATACTAGTATTTTAGAAGCTTCTGTAGTTACTATTCTATCAACAGATATCACAACCCATTCAACCAGTTAGGAAGTTCTTCTGATAAGAAATATAAGTTTCTCATCATCAATCATTCCAAAGAACCAAGTTTTATGAAAAGTGATATGTTGGATAGCTTTTCATCATCTAATCCATTTCTTTCCTTTGAATATTGCAAGACAAACCATCAGAACACAATAAGTTCAAGTTGTGAAAACTTCCTAAAAAACTATGACCTTAGGTATAATCTAAAGGAAACCTTCTCAGAAGTTGCTTGAAAAGATTAGATGAAATGCATTTAGACAAGCTTCAAAACTAATTCCCATAAATCTGAACACAAGGACTCAAAGATAGTCCGAGCATCAGACATATCCGTGATTTTGACATACTCAAAAGTGAGATAGAGAACCTACCATAATGCAACTACCTCTGAAGATAATTAATATGCTTCTTCTAAGTTGGTGATAAAGATTCTCAAACTGATCATCTTTACACCATCAAATTTTATAGTAATACCTTTCTCAAGGACAATCTACAGACCTTCAACATCCCTTTTGTAACGCCCGTTTATTTAATTAATTATTTAATTAAATATAAGTGTACTGCATTGTGTTGATTTGCGGTGATTTATGTATTTAAGTTGATTTCCGAAATATCGGAATATTATGTTGATAATTATAAGTTGATTTAAGTCAAATTTGATTAATTAAGTTGATATAAGTTGTGGAATACGTTATGGAATATTCTCCGGGTATTATTGGATATGTTGTTAGAATTATTGGACCATTTGGTTGATAATCGGAAGTTAATCGATTAAGACGGAAATAAACATTTATTCGTGAATTATTATTCAGTCAATTTGGCATTGTAATAAATTAAGTTGTTAAGTCGAAAAAATAAGTCGGAAGCCGTAGAAAAATTATCGGAGTTAATATTATAGTTGTTGTAGTGGATTAATTAGTGGACTTGAAACCATGTTCGAAATAGCAAATTAAGGGGGTGTTGCAGTTAGGCCCATTAGTTATAATTGGATTATTATTATTATTATTATTATTTTAAAAAGAAGAAAAATAAAAGTAGAATTAGTCAAGATAAGAAGTATCAATAGAAGTTGAGAAAACAGTGGAACGTGGAAAAATTGGAGAACGAGGAAAAATGGAGAAAACGGTTACGAGAAATCATCGTCGGAAAGTCAAACCGGAAAGTCGATCGGAGATTCAAGCGGCCATAAATTTAAGGTAAGGGTGGGGTTCGAACTCTATAACCGGGAATTATGATGATTAATATGTGGGGTTGAGACTTTATAATTTCTATATTGTCGGGTGTTGATTTTGTGTTGATCGTGTTATTTTGATTTGTCGTGAAGAACATAATTTTGTGATAATTGAGTAATCGAATTTTCATAATTTATGGCTGGATTAATTGTTGAAGATTTTTTATTGATTTGTCGATTCTGGGAAAAGTTGAAATTGGGGACGGAACCCATAGACAGAGGGTGGCGCATGCCACCCATTGCTAGAAGAAGGGTGGCGCATGCCACCCACTATGAGGACAAGTGTGGTGCAGGCCACACAAAAGTGACCATCACTCTTATCACATGGCGCATGCCATGGAATGTGTGGTGCAAGCCATAATGTTAATGGGTGATGGATGTGGCACATGCCACATCCCTTGTAGGTGGGGTCCATTTATTTTACCTTATGTTACTAATTCACATGTTTAGAATTATATAAACATATTAATTACTGTTAAGTATTATTTTATGAAATGCTTGAAATAATTAATTATTATATACCTTATTAGTATAACTACCATCTAATAAGTAATGTAGTAAGATAAATAATGCCTTAACATTGTTAACTGATTGAATAATGCAAAGGAATATTAATAATATGGTGGAGTTTAGAAGTAGCAGTAGCGAACTAGTAGCAGAAAACAGAAAGTGAGAATTTATCAGGTAATGGTATTGCAGCAGAATTGAATCCAATAACAAAAAGGAAATAGTAGCAGGAAAATGCAAATATTGGTAAGTCAGAATTGAGCAGAATAAGTGAATTTATCAGTAGTAATAACAGAAAATTAAGCAGTGCCGATTTAACCGGTTTAGCCGAGGTGAGCGGAGAAATTAGTTGTCCAGAATTTAACGAAAATTGATGAGGTAGTTCGTAATAATTAGTAGGGGATTCTAGTTGGTTTATTTTGTTGATTTGTGTTGAACGTGTGCATTTTTCTAGTATAGTTACTTATGTTGTTTTATATCGGTATGTGGATATTTTTAAGTTGAAGGTTGAAGGGCCAATGTTAATTATTAAAGTTGTAGGTCATATGACCAACTTTGACAGTTTTAGGCCTATGGCCAAGGTTAAATTATGTTGAATTTAAGTTGTTACGTTGTTGTTGTTGTTGTATGTTGTTTGAGTTGTTCGTTGTTTATGTGTTGCGTTGTTGGTCTTATGACATACATTGCATTTCTAAGTTGGAGCGGATGCTCACCACGTTGGCCTGGATTGACAAAATTATTAAGTTGAAGGCTTATGCCTTGCAGATACCTCGATAACCTGGTATATTTTAAGTTGGGAGTTTTACTCCAATGGTACCACATGCATATGCATAGTCGAGTCGCATTCTGTGTTGTAATAAGAATGTTGTTTATGTTGCCAAGTTGATAAAGTTGTTCATGTTGCTTAAGTTGATAAATTTGGTTATGTTGTTCAAGTTGATTAAGTTGTTTGTGTAGATTTAATTTGATTAAGTGGTTTATGTTGATTACCTTGAGTAAGTGGTTCATGTTGAATAAGTCGATTATGTTGCTAAGCTAATTATATGATTATGTTGAATAAGTCGATTATGTTGCAAAGTTAATTATATGATTATGTTGAATAAGTTGATTATATGGTTATGTTGCATGAGTTGTTTATATGTTTATGTTTCATTAAGTCGATTATTCTGATATTAAAGAAGTTGAATATGTTGTATATGTTCCTCGAAGTTGATGAAGGTGTCTATGTTGATTTTATAGTTGAAATTTGGTTATGTTGATGTGTGAATTAAGTATGTAGATTATTTGGGGGGTGATTGGTAAGGTGTTGTTGTTGGATAGTATGAAAATTGTATGATTCTATCTAGCGTATTAATTATCATACTCTTGTTTATTTGGTTCGATATCTCACCCCTTCTGTTTGAATGTTACCCTTGGTTGGTAACGTGCAGGTTAGCTTGAAGGAAGATTGTTATCTTCAATAGTTCGAGTCGGTCGTCGCTCTGATACTTAACACTTGGGGGGTTGACGCTTGTTGTATCATTGTAGTTTCCTTTGTTGTGATTGTTGTATTTAAGAAGTTGAAGTTGAACAGAAGAGTATGTTGTTACAAGTTGTTTTATAAGTTGATAAATAAATTGTTGTGTCATGACAATGAAGTTGAAAATTATAAATATGTTATTTAATAATAAAGATGTTTTGGTTTACAAAAATAAATAAATTTGTTGTTGTCTCCCGATCTATATGTGTTATGTATCCATGTTGATATGCGATTGAATGTTGATGTTTTTAAAGTCGAAAATATTGCATCCTATATTGTTGTTGAAATTTTGAAACTATGATTTATGAATTTCCGCCAGGTAGATTTGTGGTGTTACATTAGTGGTATCAGAGCAGGTCGGACCGTCCGACCAATGTTGTCTAATGTTGTTAATCTTTTAGTACGCGACATGTGTGTGAAACACTGTCGGTACTTGTTGTTAGTTTCTAGTCGTTGTCTACAGGTGTTGGTTGGAATCAAATGGGGGAGAAGCTTGACTCCCTGATTGTTGTTGGAATGTTGAAGTTGATTCAAAGTTGATGTTGATTGTAAGAGTGCAATGTTATTGAAGAGATGTTGTTGCGGACCAGAGTGAACATGGATTCATTAATTCGTATCGGCCGGGTTGAGAAGTGCGTGGATTTTTGGATGGAGATTGTTGAGAAAGAGGATTTATTCCAAACAAAAAGGTAAGGTGATGGATTAAGTTGAAGGATCAAGTCAGTTGATTGCTATATTTTTAGTGTAGTGGGATTACATTTTAGTAATTTTGAAGTTGGAGGTAGAGCAATATTTTTAGTAGATCTTGGAAGCAAGTGGGAGAGAGATGGAACTTATATTCATCAATCTCAAAATTCTAGTTTTTGGAATTTGGAGTAGTTGTTGGTAAATAAGGTATAACGTTTTAACCGTGATTCAGATTGAAGTGGTTATGAACTGTTGGGAAAGCTTACGAAATTCTCTACAGTTTGCATATAAGGTTTGCATTCAGGAGATTTATGACGAGGGAGATAATCACATTTTAATGCATACGAGAATTGTTGATCAATCCCATTGCATGGAAGATAACTTTTTACTCGTGAGTCGGATTCAAGCGATTCTTGACGTACTAGAATTTGCATAAAATTCTCTTCAAGTTAGAATATAATTTTGTGAGTTAGAGGTTTTTATTGGAAGAGATAAGTACGTTCGAAGTTGAGCGTTTATTGCTAAAAAAATTGGAAAAATGAAAATGCTGAAAAAGAATAAAATGTTGGTATTAGAGGGGAATGCAAAAGTATCGGAGAATGCATAGAGATGCGATTTATGTCTAGTATGGACAAGTAAAGTGCCAATGTTAGATGATGGTAATGTTGAAAAGAAGATGGATGTTTGATTAGTGTTGTTAAGAATTTTAACTTGGATAAAAGTTGTAACTGGAACGAACCGAATTGAGTTATACTTGATGTTGTGACGACTCCGGTATTAGGAGGATAATTAAAGTAGTGGTGCGCTTTGAGCATGTATAAGAGAATATGTACTTAATTTTTGGATGTTTTGTATCGTTGACAAAGTTGGAACTTAAGGAGACTAATAAGGAGTTGTTAAGTTGTAGAGAGTTGGCGGAGCATTATGCTTAAGGACTCTAGGCACAAGTTGAAGTACGATATTGCGTTGGGTAATGACAATTTATGCCACTGTTATGGTTGTCGGATGTGTATTGACAAATTGAGGAACTGACCACCCTTAATATATTGTTGATAGTAGACAGAATCATAATTGATGGATAGATGTGTCATGCCAACTAGTATAATATGTACGTGGAATCGGTTGAAGTTAAGCTGGGTACTTGAGGATTGCTTGTTTTGTCGATGCAAGTTATTATATGATAATATCAGTTGGATTTGGAGATGATAGCATGAAGTTGCGTTTGAATTAAATAGAGTAATAAGAAAAACTCATAGTTGAATTCTGGATGATCTGAGTGTTGTTTCGTGATGAATCAAGTGACTTGAGACTTGAAGTTTTCTTGAGATGATTCGAGAGGAAAGTATATGGAATGTAGGACCATGATTGACAAGGATGTCAGATAGAGTTAAGTCGCAGAGTATTAGAAGAAGTAAAATTATAAGTTGGTTTATTAAAGTGAGATTTTTGGTTGGAACAAGAAAAGTTGTTTGGTTGCATCGATTCATATAAGAATTTATGAAGGGTTGTGTCAATATGAGTACGAATCGAGGATTCAGTATGTTGAATTAGTTAGAAACGAAGAATATGAGTTATCTTGTGGGAATTCGTTGGACCCATGTACCATATGTTGTTGTGATTATGTTGCGTGTTTAAGATTTCGAATGACGCGTTGCTAAAAGATAGTAAAGTTGTAATTGTGTTGAGGATAATTGGGAAGAGTAAGTACATCTTATTCAAGATTGGGAAGTAGTCGCCGTTGTA